>CM062295.1:409180859-409512660 GCA_031216915.1 Pictodentalium vernedei | reverse complement strand
AGAAAAACTGAAACAAATATTCCCAGAGCAGTCAGGTAACCTTAGGGCCGTGTTTAAGAATGGGCAGACTGGGCAGACGCACAGGGCCCCACATTTGAAGAGCCCCCACATTTGGCAGGGAATTTTATCATATTGTTGGAAATAACAATTTGCCTGTTGAAATGTTCCACATTTTGGAGCTCAGAGTGCTTTCAGAAACTTCATGAGAGCCTCCAGAAATCCAAATTTACTTGGGGTAACACACACCCCCCACAAGACCCCCAATTAAGCCGCTCGTCGCCCAGACCACTTCGGGATCTCGATGTTATGAGCGCAAGAGAAAATTGAGCTTCTACTCGAGGCTTCCCAGGCTCCCCATATTTCTGTATCCCGGCCCTTGGTAACCTGACGTCTCAGGACCGTTTTTTTTTTGTTTTTTTTGGGGGGGGGGTGGGGGGGGTGGGAGGGGGTCACTGACACTGACTCTAAAGTTAGACAATGTGTGAGAATGAGCAATCGCGTATCTCATCTTGGTCAGTATCACCAATAAAATTACATGTAGTTGGAAAAAAAATTGGAGGCATTATGATTTTTCAGTAAACGTATTTGTCGGAGGCGCTAAACACGAATCTGGAAGTGGATCGATGTGTCAGGATCAACCCACTACATGCATACATGCACAGAGAGGCATCTGTATTATTTTGTTGCCTCGAGCTTCCATTAACAAGTTGTCTTGAAGTACAATGTACTGCAAGATTGTCTTCCCATGCAATTCTAAATTTTGTTGCCATTCAGTACTTTTCGACACCACTATTAACACGTTTTGCAGAATCACAATTCACATGTACAGATGAAACTCGAAATTTAAGGGATCGATCGATAACTTCGACTTATCCCGGTCTTCGAGTTATGCACTTCAGATGTATTTGAAGAATTTGGAGGCCTTGAACACAAGAACACAGACACTTGTAATCTGGACAAAGGAACCACTTCCACACCTCCCAAAAATATAGAACAGCGACGGTCTATATTTCCTGGGAGGGGGTGGAGAGGGATTGCTAGTCCCTGATTGCTTGGACTGATAGCTAACTTCAAGTTATCTCATATACTCGAATCGTCCGATTTCGAGTTATCGATTGCCAACTGTAGTTGAGAACATGACGGTTTCATTTGCCTTGAAAGTTATTTTTCAAATGTTGTCGTACATTAAAATTAAAAAAAAAAATGCCTCCCCCCCCCCCCGAAATTTTTTATGCTTAAACTGTTTTTCTGGATAATCCAAGGCAGAACATTGCTTTTCGGACCTAGTGTATTATTTTTAAAGATTCCCTCCCCCCCCCCCCCTCCATCCCCACCGCTCACGGGTATTCCCTTCTCTGTTGTTGGGTATGTGTGTTTGTGATCATGCTGCTGCGAAATCACATCATCTAATTATTTCAGATTGCATGCAGTCTACCTTACCACCCAATCAATCATTCGAACAAGATTATTCTTTCATGTTTCATCAGGAAAAAGAACTCAATTGTCACCAAGGGACGTCGTCAGTTCATGAGGACTAGAGGGAGGTCCGCTGTAAAAAAAAATACACGAAGCTGAAAAAGCAACATTCCGCCCATGGACTACCTAAAAACAAAATTTGAGCCATTTTGTGTATGTGTGGGTGTGCAAAAATCCAATTTTGATGAGAAATATGAAAACAGAAGAAGTAACTTTCAAAGCAAATAAAACCTATATCTTTTACCTATCATGTTCTTAAGTGACCACCAAATATATAACAATGCTCAAAGGTCTTTTATCAGTGAAATCAATGTGGAAAAAGTGGATTTGAAAAAATGGTTCGGCTTCAGAGGGGGGGGGGGGGGAGGGGCGCACCCCACGGGCCTAGTGTCTTGCAAATGTTTTTCTGACTCCAAGGGCTAAATTTTGAGCCTCGTGTATTTTTGTTTACAGCTGACACACCCCCCTCCCCCGCCTCTTATGAGGACTGGAAAAAAATGAAGGATTTTTTTTTAACTTTCTACTTTTTTGAAACGCAAATCATTTCTTAAAATTAGTTTAGGAAAATGGTATACATTATTGGTCCCAGCAACTATTACCAGAACCGAGAAATGTTTCTCGAACAGCTTTGAAGGAAAGTTTTGAAAGATACTTGAATTTTGTTAAATAAATATAACTGAGTTGCATCATTATCACAAAATTAATAAAGCTCCAATTGAAAGAAAAACTGACACAATTGTGAGCTACCCAAGTTGACCAGCAGCAGGGGCGGCGCTATATATAGAAAAAATTGCATGGAGGGGGCGGGAGCAAGTAGGGGACATGATATGCTCCCCATGGGGAGGGGGCGTTAGGGGGAGGGGGTAGAGGTGCATATCAATAATTTTTTAGGCAGGAGGAATCCTTGAAGACTTATTAGACGGTTTTATTTCTATTTTTATTTATTTATTTGTTCATCATATTTTTTTGGGGGGGGGGGGGGAGGGGGGGGTGAGGTGATTCATTTTTTCTCAAGCTCCCAGACCACTCCTCCCAGATAAAAAAACAGACAAAAAATTGTGCTTTCGGACTATTCTGGTGGCTTTTAAAGGTTTACACAGTTTTTGAACGTTGAAAATAATGAGGGAGGTCCTACGACCCATATTTTGAGGGCAAGATTCACAAACTGTGTAGGCTAAAGTTCTGCATTCGAACTTGTAATTCTTTACTGCCATACTGGATAAGTTCATCGGCTGGGTGTGTATGGGAATAACAAAAAAAAAAGCAGAGACTCAATGTTTGTGTTAGAGAGGGTGTGTGAATGTGTTTGTGATGAATGGGAGAAAGGGGATGGCTGGCAAAATCTACGTTTGGGGACGGGGTAAATGCCCTTCACATCACCCCCACCAGTAGAATCGATACTGGTCACACGTTACTGCGCTTGACATGAGGTGTTGCGGCTTTTGAGGTTGTAAAGAATGTGGGCTGTGGACATGCTGTATCCAGGGCTGTAGAAAACAAATCACATTTAATTTCACAGTCACAGTCCACCTATGCTGGAACACTGCAAGGCTTTGTCAATATGATCTATGTGTACTGTAATGACTTAGTGACGTAGAGTAGAGCTTGAATACAGAACAGACAACTTTAGTCATTTTTACGCCACAGCGGAACTTCAAATAAAAACAGAAACAACAGCAACAAAAAAAAACTTCCAATGTTAAAAATCATTTTATTCCAGGCACATAAAATTTGTAACTTGTAACTGGTTTTCAGATGATATTACTGCATGAACATGATGAATTCATGTTAGAACAAGTGACAGAAACAAAGATGATTTTGAAACACGAGTTCTCGGCAACTTTCTTTTCGATGTCACACAGTGATTTAAAAATAGAAACTCTCGTTGATGTAAACAATTCAGCGAGTGCGAAACGTCATTTAAACAGGTCAAACAAAACAGAGTGAAGCAAAAAATCAGTCGTTTCACGTCTGCTGACAGCCCATCAAACTCTCTTGGAAAACAATGAAATCTGCGTGTTTTTGTCAAAAAATCTTTTGTGTGTGTTAATTTTGATCAGAAAATGCTGTGTACCTCAAAGTTTTATGGCATTAATGTCATCGATTAATAGGAAGCATGTAAAGTCATATGGAAACAACCAAACAATTTGATGCACCTGAAACTGGTTTGCTACACAGTAGGCAACACGTCTTCTTGAAGGTCAAGAACGCGTGTTGCACTGTCGCCTCGGCTATTTCGTTGGCAAAGAACTGTTCAATTCATCAGAATTCCAGAGAATATTTTGAGAGTCTGATTCTATCTCTGACATAAAACATTTATTTAGTTATGGTAACCAGTTTTAATTTATTAAATACATTAAATCAGTGCGCTCCTCGTATGGAAAAAAATATAATAAAAAGCCGCGTTTGTTTATAAAACTTATTTGATCATGCCCACAATTTTTACGTCGTTTCGTTTTTGACGTCTTTCTCTGTCTTCATTGGATGTCCTGTAAGGTCCCTTTTCGCAGCTCACGGCCCAAATAAACAGCAGGAAGGGGAAGGGGTAGATGTCCCGCTAATTAATTTTAATAGCAGGCAGGTGTTCATGGGGCAGGTGTCCTATCCCACTGCTCAGTGTTCCAAATTTTCTATGGTATTTGGCCTTGACGGAAACAACATTTCAACAAGAAACAACGGGAAACCTATTTGCAGTAAAGCTGCAAATATAAACATGATATTAGGACCATTCCATGGACGGTTTAAAGCCTACTGCGATATCAGCGTTTCTTACTCTCGTCCTTTCACTGCATCACCGCAGTATTTGACCCGAGTCGAGTTCTGATGTCATGTAAGTTTGACAGACATGCTTTCAATTTTGTTATTGACAACAACATATTTATAATTTCGTGATTACTGATTGGAATTTTGAAAACAACACACGCAATCGCGAAAGGGTTTTCTGAGAAACACGATTCTGCAAAAGGTTTTAGTGAAATTTGATTATTTTTTTTATTTTCAATTTCGATGGCTTTTGTCGAAAAGGTGCTAATCACTGATCGTCCCAAACGAGATCAAAGACTGACGCCGTATATTAATAACACACAGAGAATCTTCTAAGAATATACACGCGCAATCCTAAGATACAATAAATCAAGTCTTTTTTCAGGTTTTACGAGAGAAATATGTCCAATTGTATCATTGAATCATGTTTAGGTATATGTGGGCGAGACATTTTCTATACAGACAAAATACAGACTAAATAAAATATTTGCCATTATTTCCCGCTGATGTATTTTTGTCTTTGCTTCTTGGGGAAATCCATGCTGCTAAATACAACAAAGGTTTGTTATCAAATGAGGTCAGAACCGTCAGGTGGTAAGGTCCGACACCGCACCTTGAAGTAGATTTAGTGGGGTGTCGATTTTACAAGTAATGTAGGCAGCGTACACGGCATGGGCTGTCTGTCTTTAATCCTATAAACAGGGTTAAGGCTTGTTTTCTTTAATACTCTTAATTATTTATTTATTTATTTATTTATTGGTGTTTAAGGTCACATACTTATGCACAATGGCTAATCATGACCGTGGCAGTTTTATAGGTGGAGGAAGCCGCAGTACCCGGAGAGAACCACCAAGCATCGACGAGCAACTGTCAGCTCCTCAACATTCTAACTCTGTTCAAGCTCCGCTCAAGCAGGGTTACAGAGGTTGAAGACATATGTACCATCGACGTGCAGTATGCCTTAGTACACGGCGTCATCGTGCCCCCATGTCGGCAACCGGGCTAAACTGCCTAGCCCAAGGACACAACGTGAGTCGTCCCGGACAGGGATCGAACTCGGGACCTCTAGCATAGAAGTACAACAGTCTACCACTGAGCCACCACGCTCCCTTGAATACTCTTAACACTATCATACATTATCCCTCATGAATTCTGAGTCTGATAAAAGAGTTTATGTTTACCTATTACATACCCATTTGCTGCCCGAAAACAGCCGATTTTATCAAAATTTTGACGTTTAGCAGCCTGTAGCGGGATTAACAAACGACTAGCGGAATATTCTATCTATGCAATTTGTAAGACCTGCCAATGTCCAATTGTTCTTGAAAATCCCCAACAAGCAGTTAACAAAATCCACAGAAAATGTAAATTTTAAGCTTTTAAGGGGCATCTCTCCTTATCCAGTCTAAAATGGGTTAAGTTTCATTCTTTTAAATACCCTTACTACTTACAAAACTGATCCTCTGTGAATTCTACAAGCAGTAAAAGAAGTTATGTTTCTCTGTTATATATCCATTGGGTGCTCTTGGTGTTTGAAAACAGTCCATTGCTTACTGGAATATTTTATCCATGCAACCGGTAATGTGACTCTAAGACCTATCAATGGCCATTTTCTGTTGAAAACTTACAAGATGTTTGTAACGAAATCCACGGAAAACATGATTTTTTTTAGCTTTTGATGGGTAATGCTATTAACCACCCCAAAAGGGGTTAACGCTTGGGTTTTTGAATACCCATATTACTTACAAAAATGGTCCTCAGTGAATTCCACTTCCAACAAAGGAGATTATGTGTAACTCTCGGACATACATTGCGTGCTGTGTGTGTCTGAAAACAGCCCATTTCAACAAAATTATGATGCTTGACATTCTGTAGAGGGTTAATAAATGCTCAGCGGAATATTTTGTCCATGCAACTTTTTAATGTCACACAAAGACCTGCAAGTAGTCAATTTTTCTTGAAAACCTATGGAATGTATTTAGAGAAATCCACAGAAAATGGGACTTTTTAGATTTTAAGGGGTCTTTCTCTTTAGCCTGCCCAGAACGGGTTAAGACTTCGTTTTTTGAACACCCTTACTACTTACAAAAATGTTTCCGTATAGATTGTGCGCTCGATAAAAGAAAGCTCTTTTCTTTGTGGCATACCCGTTGGGTGCTGTTGGCGTCCAAAAACAGCCCATTTTATCACAATTTTGACTTTTAGCAGCCCGTGGAGGGTTAACAAATGCTCACCGCAGTATTTTGTCCATGCAACTTCTATTGTCACATCAAGGCCTGGGAGTGACAATTTTTTCTTGAAAATCTACAAGACTCGTTTAGAGAAATCCACGGAAAACCTGAATTTTTGTGCTTTATGGGGGTATTGCTGTTTAACCAGCCCAAAACGGGTTAACGCTTGGTTTTTTGAACACCCTCATTTCTTACAAAAATGATCTCCGGTGAATTCCACTTCCAATAAAGGAAGTTATGTTTATCTCTCGTGTATCGTTTGGGTTCTCTGGGGGCCTAAAACCGGCCCATTTCATCAAAATTTCGATGTTTGGCAGCCTGTGGAGGGTTACCATATGCATCGCCAGATATGTCATGTGTATCAAAGGTCGTGGCACAGACAGATCTATCAATGATAAAGGTTTAAAAAAAATCTACAAGACGTGTTTCGAGAAAGTGCCGATAAACCCTAATTTTGACAGTTTTTTGCCATTTCTGACGAAATAAGGGTTAAATCGAAAATTCCGCTTCGGTACATTTTTAGATTTTGTGCCCCTCTATGCGTGTGCAAAATTTTGTGAAAATCGGTCCGAAAATGGCTTCGGAATCGTGCGGACAAAATGTGTGGAAACCCCCCCCCCCCAAAAAAAATAATAATAATCCGTAGAAAAACAATAGTCTTTTCCAGAGGGAAAAGCCTAAAAAAAAAAATAAAAAAAAAAAAAAATAATAATAATCCATAGAAAAACAATAGTCTTTTCCAGAGGGAAAAGCCTAACTAGACTTTATGATTCTGGAGAATCATGGCTTTTCCCTGACAAGATTCCATGATTTTTTATGACCCTGAAGTGTCTGAGGAATTGTTTGTAATTGTATAATTAAAGTATTTTTATTGATGTCTTGAGAAAAGTGGGTATAATAGTCTCAAATGACCCAGTGTGATGAAAGAACGTTTTGGCTAAATCACAATTGTTTGTGGAGAGGGTTAATATTAATATCAGCATCTGAGAATCAGCGTCTAATGTAAATAGCCCATTATATCTCAAATTTATCTAAAATGTCGATATTTGACGGTTTGTGGAGGGTTAATGAAGGCTTGCAAGAATAATTCTTCTCCAGGGTTTATTTGTTCTTGAAAATCTGTAAGAACCACTTGAAGATATCCACAGAAAATGTGAACTTTAAATTCTTAAGCATGTCATGTATAGTCCCTGTATCAATTATCTCCTATTAGACCACAGCTGTTATGCATGATTATGTCATTTTTTCACACCTTGTAGAGCTCACCTATCACCTGTCTGTTTATAGCAGAAGTAAATTTCTCTCCAATTGGTTTTCCCCGTATGATTAGTTTTATTGATAACAATGAAGATATCCAAACATGCAACAACAAACATGAAGTTTTTGACTACAATAATTACATTCGTAAATAGGAAGTGTTGTTTGTACATATGTGTAGATAAAATATACCCTGGGACGGAGAAGGGGGAGTATAGCCGTCTTACAAACTAGTATATATCTAGCCCCTCTGCCGGGAAATGTTGGCGCCATGCACCACTGCATTTGATAACCGCCTTACTGAGTAGTAAATATACCTGCCCCCCTTCCCATGTTGGGGACCCCCACCTTTTATTGTAAGATTCCTTATGCACAACATAGCGTCAGTAAGATAGATATATACTGCCACGTCGCCACCCTGTGGCAGAGGCGGGGCAATGTATAGTCGTTTTACAGACCTGTATGTACCTGGACCCACTGTCGGGGAAATGCTATTGTGTCAACACTATTTGATATTATAAGTAATTGATCCCATTATAGCTAACGTTATTTACTGCTTTCTTATCATGTAGTGGCGATGCGCGGTGGCATTGTGGTAGCCAGTTCTCGTCAGATCACCGAAGTTTTGCAACGTTGAGCCTGGTTAATCATTGGATGAGTGGCCGTCTGAGTTCGGACTCCCATGTTGTGTCCTTGGGCAAGGCACTTAACTCCGATTGTCCATATGGGGGCACGATGCCGCCATGTACTAAGGCGTACTGCTTGTCGACGGTACGCATGTCTTCAACCAATCTAACCCTGTCTGTGCTGCAGTTCGGAGTTACGATGTTGGGAAGCTGGCAGCTGCTCGTCGTTGCTCGGTGGTTCTCTCCAGGTACTGCGGCTTCCTCCATCCGTAGAACTGTCACGGTCATGATTAGCCGTTGTGCATAAGTATATGCCCTTAAACTCCAATAAATAAATAATAAATGATATCATGCAGGGCAGTGTGGAATACGAGGTGAGGGGAAATGCTATTGTGTCAACACTATTTGATATTATAAGTAACTGATCCCATTGTAGTTAACGTTATTTACTGCTTTCTTATCATGTAGTGGCGGGGCGCGGTGGCATTGTGGTAGCCGGTTCTCGCCAGATCACCGAAGTTTTCCAACGTTGAGCCTGGTTAATCATTGGATGGGTGGCCGTCTGAGCAATCAATTCGGACTCCCATGTTGTGTCCTTGGGCAAGGCACTTAACTCCGATTGTCCATATGGGGGCACGATGCCGCCATGTACTAAGGCGTACTGCACGTCGATGGTACGCATGTCTTCAACCAATCTAACCCTGTCTGTGCTGCAGTTCGGAGTTACGATGTTGGGAAGCTGGCAGCTGCTCGTCGTTGCTCGGTGGTTCTCTCCAGGTACTGCGGCTTCCTCCACCCGTAGAACTGTCACGGTCATGATTAGCCATTGTGCATAAGTATATGCCCTTAAACTCCAATAAATAAATAATAAATGATATCATGCAGGGCAGTGTGGAATACGAGGTGAGGCTTACCTTTCAATGTGTGTTTGGTTGGAGAAAGAGGCAGGGAGGAGGTGGTAACCTTGGTAATTTTGTTTGGATAAAGCGGCCGCTGGCGTGGGACACAGTGGAATTGACCGATGAAGTGGGACACAGTGAGAGTGGAACTTATGGGCGGTTATTCTTGATAATAAATAAATATACACTTACTTTTGAGTTCATACAAGGTGAGTATAGTAGTCTCAAATGAGAATGGCCAACATTTGTCTTGAAAACCTACGAGAGGCTTTTAGAGAAATCCTAGGAAAATATGAATTTTTAAACCTTTTGAGGGGTATCGCTCTGTAACCAGCCCTAAACGGATTAATGCTTGGTTTTGTGAATACCTTCATTACTTACAAAAATGATCCTCAGTGAATTTCACTTCCAATGAGGAAGGTTATGTTTATCATGCAAGTACACATTGGGTGTAATGGGTGGCCAAGTACAGCCCATTTTCTCAAAATTTGCTGCCTCTGGAGGGTTAACAAACGCTTACCGGAATCTTTTGTTCATGCAACTTGTAATGTCACTCCAAGACCTGCAAATGGTCAATTTTTCTTGAAAACTTACTAGATTTTTTGGAGAAATGTACAGAAAATGGGAATTTTAAGCTTTTAAGAGGCACATCTCCTTAACCGGGCGAACGTGGATTAAGAACTCAATTTTTGAATACCCTTACTACTTACTAAAAATTTTCCCTATCAGTTTTGCGTCCGGTAAAAGAAGTTATGTTTCTCTGCAGCATTCCCATTTGATGTTGTTGGTGTCCAAAATTTTGACATTTAGCAGCCCATGGAGGGTTAACAAATGCTTATCTGAATATTTTATCCATGCACCTGGTAATGTGATTCTAAGACCTATCAACGACCATTTTCTCTTGAAACCCTACGAGACGTTTCTAAAGAAATTAAGGGAAAACATGATTTTTTAAGCTTTTGATGGGTATTGCTATTAACCATCCAAAAAGGGGTTAATGCTTGGTTTTTTTAATACCCTTATTAGTAACAAATTTGGTCCTCGGTGAATTCTACTTCCAACAAAGTAGATTATGTTTATCTCTCGGGTATGCATTGGGTGTTGTGCGCGTCTGAAAACAGCCTATTTCAACAAAATTACGATGCTTAGCAGCCTGTAGAGGGTTAATAAATGCTCACCAGAATATTTTGTCCATGCAACTTGTAATGTCACACAAGGACCTGCGAATAGTCCCTTTTTCCTGAAAACCTACAAGTTGCTTTTAGAGAAATCCACAGAAAATGGGAATTTTAAGCTTTTAAGGGGTATCTCTCTTTAACCAGCCCAAAATGGGATAAGACTTCGACTTTTGAATACCCTTACCACTATCAAAAATGTTTCCCCATCAATTTTGCGTCCGATAAATGAAGGGACCTTTCTCGGTGGTACACCAAGTGGGTGCTGTTGGCGTTCAAAAACAGCCCATTTTATCACAATTTTGACATTTAGCAGCCCGTGGGTGGTTAACAAATGCTCACCGCAGTATTTTGTCCATGCAACTTCTATTGTCACACCAAAGCCTGGGAGTGACAAATTTTTCTTGAAAATCTACAAGACTCGTTTAGAGAAATCCACGGAAAATACAAATTTTTGAGCTTTATGGGGGTATTGCTGTTTAACCAGCCCACAACGGGTTAACGCTTTGTTTTTTGAACGCCCTTATTACTGACAAAAATGATCCTCGGTGAATTCCACTCCCAATAAAGGAAGTTATGTTTGTCTCTCGTGCATTGTTTGGGTGCAGTGCTGGCCTGAAACTGGCCTATTTCATCAAAATTTTGATGTTTGGCAGCCTGTGGAGGGTTACCATATGCATCGCCTGATATATCGTGTGTATCAAAGGGTGTGCCACATGCAGGTCTAGCAATGACGAATGTATAACAAAAATCTACAAGATGTGTTTCGAGAAAGTGCCGATAAACCCCAATTTTGGCAGCTTTTTGCCAATTCTGACGAAATAAGGGTTAAATCGAAAATTCCGCTTCGGTACATTTTTAGAGTTTGTGCTCCTCTATGCGTGTGCAAAATTTCATGAAAATCGGTTCGAAAATGGCTTCTGAATTGTACGGACAAAATGTGTGGAAAAAAAAAAAAAAAACCTCCAAAAAAAAATAATAATCTGTAGAAAAACACTAGTCTTTTCCAGAGGGAAAAGCCTAATTTGTTGCAAATATAGCCTAATCTTGGCATGGGATAACATGCTGCAGAGCAGTATGGTATGGCATCTCCATAATCACTATTTGTGGCAGAGTCCTAGGGGGGTTTGATCATCCCCTACTAGGCGGGTCCTCAGGTGGCGGATAGAGGACGGCTTGCTCAATTGGGCAGGTTTGCTAATTATTAAATGGCAGGTTTGCTCAATTGAGCTGCTTCGCTGCAAAATACACGAATACGCAGCCCCGGACCAAAATGATCAACCCTGCTAATACCATCTGGCAGGCACCTTGTTCTCCCATGAGGTGCATTCCGAAGGCCCCGGAAGAAGGAATCCTGGCAGTTGAGGACTCGTGGCCCAAGTTAGGGCAGTCTCCAAGGATGGGGATCAGGTTGTAAACTCTGTTTGGCCCTGGTCTCCATTTCTTCAGATAATGTCCAACACACTGCTTTGGCCCCAATTTTGGGAGTAGACGGATGGTCGGATGGCCTGTTCTGACCAATCGGGAGCCCCCAAACCCCAAAATATCGGGTGTCATGTCAGGGGCATTGGGTGATCACTCAAATCAGTCATTTCTTTTAGTTTGTTTTACAAATTACTACCCAAACTGACTTTTGCTGATTTTAAAACCTTTTTTACATCTTCCATTTTGTTGCGCTGTCTGCATTGGTTGTCGGAAGTAGTTTTTGTGATACTAGTTTTTAATGAGATGATTGGTTGAGTGGTCACCACGACCTGGCACTTCCCACAAACTCTACGGTTAAATCCCTCAGCGGTATGCACTAGCATCAACGCTGGGGGAGTATGATTTCCTTGTACTCTTGGTGCTGTTTGCTGGTTATCCACAACGTAACCCCCTAAGTTGGGCTCAGAGTAAGGGTGGGAGTCATAGAATGAAGAAATTAACATTACTATACTATGGATACTAAACCCATAAAAAAACAAAAACGAGGTTGGGATTATATTTCAACTGACTCAGACTCAGAAAAAGAAACAGGACTTACACAAATTGGTAAAAGATGGCCAAAATTCATTATCATTTATGCGGCAGATGAAGGAAAAAAAGCATCAGATGTTAATCCGTTTGCTGTAGAAAAAACTATCAAAGGAATTGCTGGAACAGTAGAAGGTGTGAAAAAACTAAGATCGGGGGGGTTTGTTAATTGAGTGTAGAACTGAAGTCCAGGCTACAAATTTATTAAAGATCGAGAAAATTTTAGACATGGAGGTTAATGCTTTTCCACATGAGTCACTCAACAGAAGTAAAGGGGTATTAAGAACCAGGGAACTGTCTGGAATAGATGTACTTGAAATTAAGAAAGAACTTGAGCCACAGGGAGTCACGGACGTCAGAAGAATTGAAATTAAAAAGGACGGTACAACAATTAAAACCAACACTTATATTCTAGCGTTTGACTCTGCACAACCACCTAAGTCATATGAACATCGGAGTGGATTTGTACATCCCAAATCCACTTCGCTGTTTCCGATGCCAAAAATATGGTCATGGGCAGAATAATTGTAGGGGTCAGGCCATCTGTTATAAATGTGGACAACAACACCAGGACCAATGTAACAACCCCATAAAATGTGTAAACTGTCAGGGCAATCATGTGTCATCTTCCAAAGATTGCCCTGTATGGAAAAAAGAGAAGACAATACAGAAAATCAAATGGGAGCGACAGGTGAGTTTCAGAGAGGCCAGAGAAATTGTTTTAGCTATGCCAGGCATGAATACATCAATGCCAACGTACGCCACAACATTGAAGCACAAAATACCAACTAAGTCTGTGGAATGCCAGAAAGCATATACCTGGATTAATAACAGCACTTTTCCATCCTTATTACAAGTCTTTTCAATTGAAAATACCAATCAAACAAAGCCAGAATCAACTCAAACAAACGATCAAGTTTTAACGGAGAAATTGTCAAGCATAAAACAAAAACAAGAACATGCAAATGGTCCATCAAAATCAGAACAGAAAAAAGAACAATCTAAACCTGCACAGCTAAATGAATCGAGCAAACCGAAACCACATCAGCAGCAAACACCCCAGCATAAAAATCTGAGTCAGAGTCAGAGGAAAAAACTAGAAAGAGAGCAGAAGAAAAAAGAGAAAGAGCAACAAAAATTAACGTCAGACAGAATGCCAAAATGACTTCAGAATGTTGTTACGAACAACATGTTTGACGGAATTGAAGAAATGTCAGTCAATGAATGCATCGATGACACCTTTTCAACTAAACTACAACTGAGTTCCTCTCAGGGAAAGTCCCCACGTAAAACATCGCCGAGAAAAAACACTGGGGCAATTTTGCCCATACAACCACCATTCAAATCACCACTTAAACATGGATAATATACCAAAACAAAATATTATACAGTGGAATTGTCGAGGTTTTAGGGCGAATTTTAACGAACTGGGCCTTCTAAGCAAAAAATATGAACCTGCTGCTTTTTGCCTGCAGGAAACTCTTTTAAAGAAGCCCGAGGCTCAAGATCATTCAGCTTTTAAGCACTATACTTCGTATAATGCCTGGGCAGATGATAATGATCTTCATATTCGTAGAACATCTGTTTTAGTTAGAGACGATATCATTCACAGATCTGTACCTTTGAATACAAACTTACAGGCTTTGGCGGTACGCCTAACTTTAGACAAAACAGTTACACTTTGTTCTATTTATTTTTCACCAAGTAAAGCCCTGCAACTGAATGATCTTGAGCTACTGGTCCAACAGCTCCCAACTCCATACATTTTGTTGGGTGATTTTAACGCTCATAACCCCCTTTGGGGTAATTCCTGCAGTCAAGAGGATGCAAAAGGGAAAACTGTGGAAGAGTTTATTACAATATATGACTTGTGCTTGTTCAATGATGGGTCAGACACTTATCTGCACCCCGCATCTGGTTCTTATACTTCAATTGATCTTTCAATTGCAAGCCCTTCCCTCTTTCTCGATTATTCTTGGAAGGTGGAAGGCGACTTGTGCGGGAGTGACCACTTTCCGGTTGTGTTGGAGAGTGTGGTTCTGGCAGACAATGGGAGGGTGCTCCAGTGGAGCTTTAAAAAGGCTGACTGGGGGCCTTCATCTTGCTCTGTTCGGAACGCCTCACACTGGAGAAATTTAGTGAAAGTGCTGACCAGATTGAACATTTTACAACAGAGTTACTTGATATTGCAAGCCAAGTCATTCCTAAAACCTCGACAAATCCAAAACGTTTCACCAAACCACGGTTTGATAACGAATGTAAACAGGCTATAAAGGATCACAAGAAAACTGAACGGGAATTCAACAAATCACCATCCACAATTAATTTAGATAAATTACGTATAAATCTGGCAAAAACAAGATGACTAATTAAACAAGAGGCCCCAAGGGGCCTGAGGGCGCTCACCTGACATGGTAGCCTAAATTTATATCAACCCAGAGAATTGATTTCAACAAGTTGCATCTGCTCCTCCTAAGAAAAGCTTATACCAAATATCCAAAGATTCTGACCAGTGGATCTAAAAAAAAAAGATTTTTAAAGAATATTCCTCATATTGAACTAAGTTATAATTCAGGCTCCCACAGGGAGCCCATATATGAACACAGGGACTTGGCTTTAACAAACTTGAATCTCACCCCCCCAAGGATGCTGCACACCAAATATCAAAACATTCCGACTGCTGGATCTGAAGAAGAAGATTTTTAAAGAAAAGTCCTCATTTTGAACTATGTTACAATTCGAGCTCCCACAGTGAGTCCTAATATGGACCTAGGGACATGGCTGAAGAAGAAGATTTTTAAAGAAAAGTCCTCATTTTGAACTAAGTTACAATTCGAGCTCCCACAGTGAGTCCAAATATGGACCTAGGGACATGGCTTGAACAAACTTGAATCTCACCCCCTAAGGATGCTGCATACCAAATATCAAAACATTCCGACTGCTGGATCTGAAGAAGATTTTTAAAGAAAATTCCTCATTTTGAACTAAGTTATAATTCGGGCTACCACAGTGAGCCCAAATATGAACCCAGGGACTTGGCTTGAACAAACTTGAATCTCACCCCCCTAAGCATGGTGCATACCCAATATCAGAAGATTCTGCCTGCTGGATCTTGAGAAGAAGATTTTCAAAGAAATTTGCCTGAAATGCACTAAGTTCAAATTTGGGCTCCTATACTGAGCCCAAATATAAACCCAGGGGGCTGATTTGAACAAACTTGAATCAGATCCACCCCACAATGTTGCATACCAAATATCAAAAGATTCTGCCTGCTGGATCTGGAGAAGAAGATTTTTTAAGAAATATGCCTGAAATACACTAAGTTAAAATTTGGGCTCCTATACGGAGCCCAAATATAAACCCAGGGGGCCGATTTGAACAAACTTGAATCAGATCCACCCCACAATGTTGCTTACCAAATATGAAAAAATTCTGAAGCTGGATCTGGAGAAGAAGATTTTTTAAGAAATTTGCCTGAAATGCACTAAGTTCGAATTCGAGCTTCTATAGTGAGCCCAAATATGAAACTAGGAAGCCGATTTGAACAAACTTGAATCAGATCCACCCCACAATGTTGCATACCAAATATCAAAAGATTCTGCCTGCTGGATCTGGAGAAGAAGATTTTTTAATAAATTTGCCCGAAATGCACTAAGTGCGAATTCGGGCTTCTATATTAAGCCCAAATATGAATTCAGGGGGCCGATTTGAACAAACTTGAATCAGATCCACCCCGCAATGTTGCATACCAAATATCAAAAGATTCTGCCTGCTGGATCTGGAGAAGAAGATTTTTGAAGAAATTTGCCCGAAATGCACTAAGTTTGAATTTGAGCTTCTATAGTGAGCCCAAATATGAATCCAGGGGGCCAATTTGAACAAACTTGAATCAGATCCACCCCGCAATGTTGCATACCAAATATCAAAAGATTCTGCCTGCTGGATCTGGAGAAGATGATTTTTTAAGAAATTTGCCTGAAATGCACCAAGTTCGAATTCGAGCTTCTATAGTAAGCCCAAATATGAATCTAGGGAGCCGATTTGAACAAATTTGCATCAGATCCATCCCACAAGGTTGCATACCAAATATCAAAAGATTCTGCCTGCTGGATCTGGAGAAGAAAATTTTTTAAGAAATTTGCCTGAAATGCACTAAGTTCAAATTTGGGCTCCTATACTGAGCCCAAATATAAACCCAGGGCGCCGATTTGAACAAACTTGAATCAGATTCACCCCACAATGTTGCTTACCAAATATGAAAAGATTCTGCCTGCTGGATCTGGAGAAGAAGATTTTTTAAGAAATTTGCATGAAATGCACTAAGTTCAAATTCGAGCTTCTATAGTGAGCCCAAATATGAATCTAGGAAGCCGATTTGAACAAACTTGAATCAGATCCACCCCACAATGTTGCATACCAAATATCAAAAGATTCTGCCTGCTGGATCTGGAGAAGAAGATTTTTTAAGAAATTTGCCTAAATGCACTAAGTTCGAAATCGGGCTCCTATACTGAGCCCAAATGTGAATCCAGGGGGCCGATTTGAACAAACTTGAATCAGATCCACCCCACAATGTTGCTTACCAAATATGAAAAGATTCTGCCTGCTGGATCTGGAGAAGATTTTTTAAGAAATTTGCCTGAAATGCACTAAGTTCGAATTCGGGCTTCTATAGTAAGCCCAAATATGAATCCAGGTGGCCGATTTGAACAAACTTGAATCAGATCCACCCCACAATGTTGCTTACCAAATATGAAAAAATTCTGAAGCTGGATCTGGAGAAGAAGATTTTTTAAGAAATTTGCCTGAAATGCACTAAGTTCGAATTCGAGCTTCTATAGTGAGCCCAAATATGAAACTAGGAAGCCGATTTGAACAAACTTGAATCAGATCCACCCCACAATGTTGCATACCAAATATCAAAAGATTCTGCCTGCTGGATCTGGAGAAGAAGATTTTTTAATAAATTTGCCCGAAATGCACTAAGTGTGAATTCGGGCTTCTATATTAAGCCCAAATATGAATCCAGGGGGCCGATTTGAACAAACTTGAATCAGATCCACCCCACAATGTTGCATACCAAATATCAAAAGATTCTGCCTGCTGGATCTGGAGAAGAAGATTTTTTAATAAATTTGCCCGAAATGCACTAAGTGCGAATTCGGGCTTCTATATTAAGCCCAAATATGAATCCAGGGGGCCGATTTGAACAAACTTGAATCAGATCCACCCCGCAATGTTGCATACCAAATATCAAAAGATTCTGCCTGCTGGATCTGGAGAAGAAGATTTTTGAAGAAATTTGCCCGAAATGCACTAAGTTTGAATTTGAGCTTCTATAGTGAGCCCAAATATGAATCCAGGGGGCCAATTTGAACAAACTTGAATCAGATCCACCCCGCAATGTTGCATACCAAATATCAAAAGATTCTGCCTGCTGGATCTGGAGAAGATGATTTTTTAAGAAATTTGCCTGAAATGCACCAAGTTCGAATTCGAGCTTCTATAGTAAGCCCAAATATGAATCTAGGGAGCCGATTTGAACAAATTTGCATCAGATCCATCCCACAAGGTTGCATACCAAATATCAAAAGATTCTGCCTGCTGGATCTGGAGAAGAAAATTTTTTAAGAAATTTGCCTGAAATGCACTAAGTTCAAATTTGGGCTCCTATACTGAGCCCAAATATAAACCCAGGGGGCCGATTTGAACAAACTTGAATCAGATTCACCCCACAATGTTGCTTACCAAATATGAAAAGATTCTGCCTGCTGGATCTGGAGAAGAAGATTTTTTAAGAAATTTGCATGAAATGCACTAAGTTCAAATTCGAGCTTCTATAGTGAGCCCAAATATGAATCTAGGAAGCCGATTTGAACAAACTTGAATCAGATCCACCCCACAATGTTGCATACCAAATATCAAAAGATTCTGCCTGCTGGATCTGGAGAAGAAGATTTTTTAAGAAATTTGCCTAAATGCACTAAGTTCGAAATCGGGCTCCTATACTGAGCCCAAATATGAACCCAGGGGGTCGATTTGAACAAACTTGAATCAGATCCACCCTACAATGTTGCATACCAAATATCAAAAGATTCTGCCTGCTGGATCTGGAGAAGAAGATTTTTTAAGAAATTTGCCTGAAATGCACTAAGTTCGAAATCGGGCTCCTATACTGAGCCCAAATATTAACCCAGGGAGCCGATTTGAACAAACTTGAATCAGATCCACCCCACAATGTTGCTTACCAAATATGAAAAGATTCTGCCTGCTGGATCTGGAGAAGATTTTTTAAGAAATTTGCCTGAAATGCACTAAGTTCGAATTCGGGCTTCTATAGTAAGCCCAAATATGAATCCAGGGGGCCGATTTGAACAAACTTGAATCAGATCTACCCCGCAACGTTGCATACCAAATATCAAAAGATTCTGCCTGCTGGATCTGGAGAAGAAGATTTTTGAAGAAATTTGCCTGAAATGCACTAAGTTCGAATTCGAGCTCCTATAGTGAGCCCAAATATGAATCTAGGGAGCCGATTTGAACAAACTTGAATCAGATCCACCCTACAATGTTGCATGCCAAATATCAAAAGATTCTGCCTGCTGGATCTGGAGAAGAAGATTTTCAAAGAAATTTGCCTGAAATGCAGTAAGTTCAAATTTGGGCTCCTATACTGAGCCCAACTATAAACCCAGGGGGCCGATTTGAACAAACTTGAATCAGATCCACCCCACAATGTTGCATACCAAATATCAAAAGATTCTGCCTGCTGGATCTGGAGAAGATTTTTTAAGAAATTTGCCTGAAATGCACTAAGTTCGAAATCGGGCTCCTATACTGAGCCCAAATATGAACCCAGGGGGCCGATTTGAACAAACTTGAATCAGATCCACCCTACAATGTCGCATACCAAATATCAAAAGATTCTGCCTGCTGGATCTGGAGAAGAAGATTTTTTAATGTTTTTCCCATTGCCTACAGTGTTAAAAAGTGCTGACTCAGCACTTTTTCAAAGTCCCGAAACTGTACCCTATGATAAAACCGATGGCAATTTTTTTTACCAATCCTTTCTGTTGGTCCTAAGGAAGCTGCACACCAAATAAAAATTCTCAATGCCGTGCAGTTTTGAAGATATGGGCGTTTTAAATTTTTTCTATTTTTAGCTCCTGCGGTTCCCACAGGGCTGCGGGAAATTTTTTTTTGGCATAAATCAAGTACTCATGACCCAATAAGCCCTCACATAAAATTTGGTTCAAATCAGCCTCTCGGTTTGGAAAATAGAAATTTTGGGTGGGGCAAAAAATTTTGCCCCTCCCATAACGACGCCAAGTATAGCCCCACAAACTTCTCTTGAACAAATCTGAGTCTACACCTCAAAAGGAAGCTGCACACCATATATCAAGTCTCTGCTACTGCTGGTTCATGAGAAGAAGATTTACAAAGATTTTGGTGCCCCTTGGGGGCGTGGCACCACCCAGGAGGAGGGGCAACTTCATTTGAACAAATCTGAATTGGCATTAGGTAATAAACACTTAGCTAACATTTGAATAAAATTGGGCTAGTGGTTTAGGAGGAGAAGTCGATAATGTAAAGTTAATGCCGGACGGACGACGACGGACGACGGACACCGACGCCGGACAGAAAGTGATTAGTAAAGCTCCCCTTGAGCTTCGCTCAGGTGAGCTAACAGAAAAAAAGAAAAGTTCTTGGGAAACTTATGTTTCAAAGCTTAACCAAAACACACCTATCAATAAAATTTGGAAAATGATTAAAAAAATTAAAGGCAAAGAAACCAAATCAACTGTACAACATCTGAAAGACAACAACACGCTTATCACATCAAAAAAAGAAATTTCAAACATATTGGCCTCCACATTTTCGAAACATTCGTCGTCTGAAAATTGTAATCCAGAATTTCTCAAAATTAAAAAACAGCAAGAAAAACAAAAGCTCAAATTTGCCTCCAACAATTTAGAAGATTATAACGAACCTTTCTCCATGGAAGAGTTAACTAACTCTTTGCATAGAGCAAAGGATACTGCCACCGGACCCAATGAAATACATTACAAAATTTTAAAGCATCTGCCTCAATCATCACTTGAACTTTTACTATCAGTTTTCAATGGCATATGGGTGACTGGCCAATTTCCACCTTCTTGGCATAAAGCTACAGTAATTCCCATTCCAAAGCCTGATAAAGATCACAGCAACCCAAGTAATTATAGGCCTATCGCTTTAACAAGTTGTCTGTGTAAAACCATGGAAAGGATGATCAATGATCGACTTGTCTGGTTTCTGGAATCGAACAATCTACTTGCGAATGTTCAGTGTGGTTTCAGAAACCAGAGAAGTACTGTGGATCATTTGGTTTGACTTGAAACGTTTATAAGAAATGCCTTCGCCAGAAAAGAACATGTGGTCGCCATCTTCTTTGACCTGGAAAAGGCATATGACACAACGTGGACGTATGGGATTTTAAAAGATCTTTTTAACATGGGGTTGAGAGAGCGTATGCCTCTTTTTATTGAAAACTTTTTAAAGGACCGCCAATTTCAGGTTCGTGTTGGGTCAACGTTATCTGATCCTCACGTGCAGGAATTGGGGGTTCCTCAGGGTAGTATTTTATCCGTTACCCTCTTTTCAATTAAGATTAATAGCATCATCGACGCAATTGAGAATATGGTTGATTCGTCATTGTATGTCGATGACTTTTTGATCTGATATAGCAGCAAAAACATGAATGCTATAGAGCGCAAACTTCAGCTGTGTTTAAATAGGATTCAAAAATGGGCTATCAAAAAATGGTTTTAAATTTTCAAAGACAAAAACGAATTGTGTTCATTTTTGCAAACTTTGGAAAAATCACCTCAATCCGGAGTTGAAAATCGATGGTAGTCCTATTAGAGTTGTTAAGGAAGTGAAATTCTTAGGTTTGTTGTTTGACAACAAACTGAATTTCACTTCCCACATAAAACAGCTAAAGGTAAAATGTAAAAGGGCACTGAACCTCTTGAAGGTAGTTGGTAGCACTGATTGGGGTGCTGACCAAAAAACTTTACTTCATCTGTATAGATCACTTGTTCGATCTAAATTAGATTATGGTTCTGTAGTGTACGGATCTGCAAGGAAGTAGTATCTCAAGCCACTTGATGCGATTCATAATAGTGGCATTAGAATTAGTCTAGGTGCATTTCGAACATCACCGATAGATTCAATGCTTGTTGAAGCTGAGGAGCCTTCTCTTGAGAAGCGTCGAATTAAACTGTCGCTTCAATATGCATCTAAACTTTTGGCTAATAAATCAAATCCTGCTTATAATTGTGTCTCAGAACCTCAAAATGTTGAGTTTTTTAACCGCCCCCAGAAACATATTCCTCCATTGGGAATTAGAATTAAACCCCACATGGAGTCTGCCAAAATTGATTCTAATTGTATAAAAGAAAACTGTAAATCACATATTCCTCCGTGGCGTCTTAGAAAACCTAGTTATTTTGGACCTTGCTTCTTCCAAAAAATCTGATATATATAGGTATGAAGTAACAACTAGCCGCTGGGTTCATAGAGGCCTTGTAGTACATTTTTCCATAGCTTTTCCACTGTTTTTTCATAGCCTGTACTACAAATTTTCCACAGCCCTATACTCATTAAACTACATGGTGCACATAGAAACAAAGGGGTCTACTTGTACCATCACTTTTATAACCAATAGCGATGAGGATCCAACAAGCAAATTTGCTAATCATGATTAACAGATTAGCTTGTCATCAAGTTTCTACAGATGTGGCAGTTAAGGATACAGGTATATTTGCCACATGCTGTTCAAAATAGAACTAAATGGTAGGATAGCTGCTCAAGAATTCTCGTTATGGTCAACAGCAACACAAAATTCAACAACCAATCCTTTGTCCATATAGGACCCCTCCGAGAACTCACATGAAATGCCACTGGTTGTAGTTTAGTGATTTGGGACATAAACATGTAGAACACAAGCATAAAATTTGAATTTCCATAGCCTTTCCAGAGCCTATTAAAACAACTTGAGATTTTCCATAACTTTCCAGGTCCTGGAAAAATTAAATTTCACTTTCCCATAACATTCCAGGTGTTTCCATTGCCTGTATGAACCCTGTAGCCAATTGTTTGTTTCCCACTTAGGAAGACTTCACACCAGGCATTGGTTACCAGGTCCTATTTTACCAGTGAAATAGAACTTATTTACAGCTGTAAACAAGCACTGTTCAACTTCCAGGGGTTCCAATAGGGAGGTAGGGAGGGGGAACTAAAGTAATAAATTGAGAAATAGCCAATTAAAGTGGTCTATACTTTTCTATTTCATGTTAAACTAGACTTTATGATTCTGGAGAATCATGGCTTTTCCCGATGAGATTCCATGATTTTTCATGACCCCACAATGTCTGATGAATTGTTTTTAACTGTCTCACTGAAGTCCCTTCATTGATGTTATGAGAAAGGTGAAGATAGTAATCTCAAACGACAGAGTTTGATAAAAAATTGTTTAGGTAAAAACCATCACTAACGGTGGAGTGGTTTAATGTCAATATTGTCATCCAACAAGTCAATGACCGACAAAAGGAGTTATGTTTGTTTGACACATACCCACTGAGTGCTGTGTCAATTTTAAAATGGTTCATTTTATCTCAAATTATCCCAAATATTGATGTCTGGCAGTTTGTAGAGGGTTAACAAGTGCTAACAGGAATATTTATTCATGCAACTTGTAATGTCACACCAAGAACTGTGAATGGCCATTTTTTCCTTTAAAATCTACAAGATGTTTTCAGTAAAATCCCGGGAGAACATTAATTTAAGCTTTTGATGGGTATCATTGTTTATCCAGCCCAAAACGGGTTAAGTGTTGTTTTTTGAATACTCTTATTACTTCCAAAAATAATTCTCAGTGAATTCTACTTCCACTTATTTTGATCTCTCCTCCCAACTTTGGGTGCTGTGGGTACGCAAACACAGCCCATTTTATCAACATTTTGATGTTTGAGAACCTGCATAGGGTTCACAAATGCTAACAGGACTATTTTGTACATGCAACTTGTAATGTCACACTAAGATCTGAGAATGGCCATTTTTTCTTGAAAATCTACGGGATGTTTTTAAAGAAATCCTCAGATAACACAAATTTTTAACCTTTTGAGGGGTATCTCTCTGTAACCAGCTTCAAAGGGTTAATGCTTGGTTTTGTGAATACCTTCATTCTTACAAAAATGATCGACGGTGAATTCCACTTCCAATGAAGGAGGTTATGTTTATCTCGTAGGTACACATTTGGTGTTATTGTTGCCCAAGAACAGCCAATTTTCTCCAAATGTCTATGCTTGGCAACCTCTGGAATGTTAACAAATGTTTACTGAAACATTTTGTTTATGCTTGTAATGTCACTCGAAGACCTGTGAATGGTCAATTGTTCTTGAAATTTTTTTGGAGAAATCCACAGAAAACTGGAATTTTAAGCTTTTAAGGGGTATATCTCCTTAACCAGTCAAAAATGGGTTAAGACCTCGATTTTTGAATACATTTACTACTTACAAAAATTTTTCCCTGTCAGTTTTGCGGCCGGTAAAAGAAGTTACGTTTCTCTGTTGCATTCCCTTTTGATGTTGTTGTTGTTCAAAAACAGACTATTTTTTTTTAAATTTTGACATTTAGCCACCCATGGAGGGTTAACAAATGCTTACCAGAATAATTTATCCAATCAACTGGTGATGTGACACCATGACCTATCAATGGCCATTTTCTCTTGAAAACGCTACCAGATGTTTGTAAAAAAATCCAGGGAAAACACAAATTTTTAAGCCTTTGATGGGTATCACTATTAACAACCACAAAAGGGGTTAACGCTTGGGTTTTTGAATACCCTTATTACTTACAAAAATGGTCCTCGGTGAATTCCACTTCCAACAAAGGAGATTATGTGTATTTCTCAGGTACACGTTGGGTACTGTGCATGTCTGAAAACAGCCCATTTCAAAAAAATTACGATGCTTGGCATTCTGTAGAGGGTTAATAATATGAATATTTTGTCCATACAATTTATAATGACACACAAAGACCTGCGACTAGTCAATTTTTCTTGAGAACCTACAGGATGTATTTAGAGAAATCCACAGAAAATGGGAATTTTAAGATTTTAAGGGGTCTCTCTCTTTAGTCTGCCCAAAATGGGTTAAGACTTCGACTTTTGAATACCCTTACTACTTACAAAAATGTTTCCATATAGAATGTGCGCTCGATAAAAGGCACTTTTTTTTGTGGCATACCCATTGGGTGCTGTTGGCGTCCAAAAACAGCCCATTTTATCACAATTTTGACTTTTAGCAACCCGTGGAGGGTAAACAAATGCTCACCGCAGTATTTTGTCCACGCAACTTCTATTGTCACACCAAGGCCTGGGAGTGACAAATTTTTCTTGAAAATCTACAAGACTCGTTTAGAGAAATCCACAGAAAACACGAATTTTTTAGCTTTATGGGGGTATTGCTGTTTAACCAGCTCGAAATGGGTTAACACTTGGTCTTCTGAACACCCTTATTACTGACAAAAATGATCCTCGGCAAATTCCACTCCCAACAAAGGAAGTTATGTTTATCTCTTGTGTATTGTTTGGGTGCAGTGGGGGCCTGAAACCGGCCTATTTCATCAAAATTTTGATGTTTGGCAGCCTGTGGAGGGTTACCATATGCATCACCTGATATGTCGTGTGTATCAAAGGGTGTGTCACAGACAGGTCTAGCAATGACAAATGTATAAAACAAATTTACAAAATGTGTTTCAAGAAAGTGCCAATAAACCCCAATTTTGGCAGTTTTTTGCCAATTCTGACGAAATAAGGGTTAAATCAAAAATTTTGCTTCGGTACATTTTTAGATTTTGTGCCCCTCTATGCGTGTGCAAAATTTCATGAAAATCGGTTCGAAAATGGCTTCTGAATCGTACAGACAAAATGTGTGGGAAAAAAAAAAAAAAATAATAATAATAATCGGTAGAAAAACAATAGTCTTTTCCAGAGGGAAAAGTCTAATAATGAGCACCACCATTTTAAATTTCAGAAGAGGTCTGGTTTCAAGTTTAATCCTACAGCTCTGTAGGGATGTAGGATTCAATTTTATACCATGCTCACCTATATTACTACCAGTGGAAAGCCTGTATGTTAAATTTTAGCTTTTAACTCCATTACAGGTGTAAACTTCTATTGTGGTTAAAACGTTTTCAATGGAAATTCCATTACAAAAATTTACACCTACAGTAAGAACTACATCCAACTTGACCTTTGACATGACCCAATTTGCAGACTTTGATACATTCATATTACACGATGTTTCATTCAAACATACGATGATTTGTTGTACTATCTACTACGTGCAATGACTTTTAGGTATAAAGTGGCTTATGAGAAGAGGATTTTTAAAACATTTTAGGCTTATGGAGCATTAACCCCAATGGGTGTAGCAATTTTTAGGGAAAACTCCACCAGCCCAAAGATGGCAGCAGCTTCATTTGAACAAGGTAGAAAGGGTATACTCCAAAGATGGTCTGTGCCATAAATGAATGAATTTGGCCCAGTGGTTTTAAAGAAGAAGACAAGTTTCAAATTAGTTGATGGAGTACAAGAAAGATGATGACTCAACATTTTTCCATTTCCAACAGTGTTAAAAATGGGCATCCCCATACAACATCCCATGACAAAATCGATAGCTATTTTATTTTTCTAGGGATCAGATTTGAACAAACTTGAATCCCTCCCCCCCCTCTCCCAGAAATGTTGTATACCAAATACGAAAGGATTCTGACTGGTGGATCTGGAAAAAGAAGATTTTTTAAGACATTTCCACATATTACACTAAGTTAAAATTTTGGCTCCCATAGGAGCCCAAATATTAACCCAGGAAGTAGATTTGAACAAACTTGAATCTGGCCCTCCTAGAGATGTTGTATACCAAATATCAAAAGAATCTGACTGGTGGATCTGAAGAAGATTTTTAAAGATTATTCCCCATATTGCACTAAGTTAAAATTTTATAAAATATGTTTGCATCAGTCAAGTACTATGTACCTACTTATACTACATGCCAAATTTGGTTCAACCATCGGTTCTTGAAATACAAATTTAGGGTGGAGCACAAAATGGGTGTGCTCCCACAGAGAGCTCAAATATTCACCTACAAACTTCCCTTGAACAAACTTTAATCTTCAATGTCAAGAGATGTTCCATACCAAATATCAAGGCATTCTCTCTGGTGGTTCATGAGAAGAGTTTTAAAGATTTTTAGGCTTTTGGGGCATTAACCACAGCCCGAAGATGGCAGCTGATTCGTTTGAACAAAATAGAAAGAGTATACTCCAAAGATGGTCTGTGCAAAATATGTTTGAATTTGGCCCAGTAATTATGAAGAAGACAAGTTTCCAAAATTTATGGTTTTGATGATTTTGACCAAATTTGGCATACCTATGTAACGTCATAAAATCTAGTGAAATGCGGTATCGTCATGTCTGTGAGAATGCGTATTTTCAAAATATTCTGCCAAAACTTTAAAAATTTTAACATTTTTCAAAAGTCTCAAAATTGTTTACAGTTATTTAGCTCAAATTTTCCACACATTTAGAGTATAATACGATACACCACAATCACCTCTCAAATCTTTCAACATTAACCCCCATTGGCCAAAAATGACATGAATATAGATTTTTTCTTCAAAACTGACCAACTTCTAGGGCAAATTTCTCTAATTACAAGGTTGTTGTAACAATTATTTTGTATGGATAGATGCAACAATGATTATGGAAGAAAGTTACTGTTTACTTTTTAATCTCAGATTTAACCCTCAAGCACAATGAGGGCAAGAATAAGAGTACGTTACAGCAACCTTATAACAGAAAATATTCTTGGAATTGAACTGTGAATCCGAATTTCGAAAGCATTTTCGGATATTCTATTCCAAACTACCTCTGCACACTTATCAATATTCAGTGATTTTATGAAAATATCAATTATTCTGACCGTACCCATATGGGCAGTCTCGAATCTGACAACTGTTAAACTTTTAATAATGACATATAAAACACAAGAGGCCCCAAGGAGCCTTAATCGCTCACCGGCCAAAGTGGTTCAAAGAAGTATTTGGGGTCACATTCAGTTAGACATGGTTCATCAACACTACAAAGGAATGAAGTCATGAGAGACAAATTTTATGGAACTAGGGACATGACTTGAACAAACTTGAATCTTACCCCCCTAAGGACGCTGCATACCAAATATCAAAAGCATTCATCTGCTGGATCTGAAGAAGAAGATTTTTAAAGAAAATTCCTAATTTTGAACTAAGTTATCATTCGGGCTCCCACAGTGAGCCCAAATATGGACTCAAGGACTTGGCTTGAACAAACTTGAATCTCACCCCCCCTAAGCATGCTGCATACCCAATGTCAAAAGATTCTGCCTGCTGGATCTTGAGAAGAAGATTTTTAAAGAAATTTGCCTGAAATGCACTAAGTTCAAATTTGGACTCCTATACTGAGCCCAAATATGAACCCAGGGGCCGATTTGAGTAAAACTGAATTAGATATACCCCCACAATGTTGCATACCACATATCAAAAGATTCTGCCTGCTGGATCTGGAGAAGAAGAGTTTTTAAAAAATTTGTCTGAAATGCACTAAGTTCGAATTCGAGCTTCTATAGTGAGCCCAAATAAGAATCCAGGGGGCCGATTTGAACAAACTTGAATCAGATCCACCCCCACAATGTTGCATACCAAATATCAAAAGATTCTGCCTGCTGGATCTGGAGAAGAAGAATTTTTAAGAAATTTGCCTGAAATGCACTAAGTTCAAATTCGGGTTTCTATACTGAGCCCAAATGTGAATCCAGGGGGCCGATTTGAACAAACTTGAATCAGATCCATCCCACAATGTTGCATACCACATATCAAAAGATTCTGCCTGCTGGATCTTGAGAAGAAGATTTTTAAAGAAATTTGCCTGAAATGCACTAAGTATGAATTCAGGTGCCTATACTGAGCCCAAATATGAACCCAGGAGGCCGATTTGTACAAGCTTGAATCAGATCCACCCAACAATGTTGCATACCAAATATCAAAAGATTCTGCCTGCTGGATCTGGAGGAGAAGATTTTTTAAGAAATTTGCCTGAAATGCACTAAGTTCAAATTCGGGCTTCTACAGTGAGCCCAAATATGAATCCAGGGAGCCGATTTGAACAAACTTGAATCTGCCCCCCCCCCTCTCCCCCCCCCCCCCCCCCACCCCCCCCCAAAAAAAAAAAAAATAGGAAAGAATTCTGCCTGGTGGATCTGAAGAAGAAGATTTTTTGGAATTTTGGAAAGAAATTCATGGGTGCTATCAGAGTTATGCCCCTTGTGGTGCCCCCTGTGGGTGAGGCAAGTTTATTTGTACAAGTTTGAATTGACATATGATGGGGAACATGTACTCCAGATTTGGTTCAATTTGATCCATTAGTTTGGGAGGAGTAGTCGATAATGTAAAGTTCACGACGGACGACGACAGACGATGGACGACGACGGACGGCAAGTGATAAGTTAAGCTCCCTTCGGTGAGCTAAAAAGTTTTCATACTATGACTGCTCCATACAGCTGTAGAAAATGTTCAGTGCTCAATCAATTAGGAATGGAGTAAATCGTCACTTAAACTTACCAAATTCTGAAAAACGAGAGTTTTTTGGACTGCACCTATCTTTATGCAAACATAACGAGCATAGGGTTAAACTTTACAACCAAACTTACAACAGCCAATATGCTCGGAAGGCAATTGTAAATATGAACATGTAAATCATTTTTCAATATTCCTTTCGAAAATGGAAGAAAAGTGAGCTCCAAATTGGCCAATTTTATGAAGAATTTCAGGGCACTCAAATTCAAGGCCCGAAAACTGGGTGAAGGTTAAAACTGAATAAAATATATAACAGCAAAATTGTTCTTGGATGAAGGCCCAATCCTCTCAAGGAAAAGGTTTTGAGGCAGTGTGGCTCCAGTGCTGAGAAAGTGCATGTAAACATTGGCGAAAATAACAATTCTTCCGACAGTACCCTTATGGGAAATCTCAAATCTGCCAAGGGTTAAACTTTTAATAATAACATATAGAACAACATTTGTCATACTTTGAATGCTGCAAGCAGCTATGGAAAACATTCAGAGCTCAAGCAATTAAAAATGGAGTAAATCGTCAACTAAACTTACCAAATTCTGAAAAAGTTAAAAAATTTACAGTAATTTATATATTTTTTTATACTTACCAATGACCCAGACTTAGCTGGTGCTAACTCTTAAATTCTAGGGCCAAACACAAATTTTGCCCCTCCCCCCCCCCCCCACCCCCACCCCAAATTTGCATTAAAATCCAATAAACAGCTGCGTCATGAATGCATGATACGCCCGTTATTAATTACAAGAGGGAATCACACAATATGAGTATACATGTGTACTTGTCAGGTTACATATACTTGCCACCAAAAAATCATGAAAATTGCTCAAAGTCCAACATGTGGAAAATTGCCTATATTTTTATGAATAAAGTCCCATAACTCTGGAATGACAAATCGGACAGTGACACAAATCGAAAGGGAGATTCCTTCTATCAACATATACTTGCAACCAAAAACTCATGAAAATTGCTCTAAGCATTTTCAAGTTATTGTTCGACATGTGAAAAATAAAGTCCCATAACTCTGGAATGACTAATCGAGTGGTGACACCAACCGAAAGAGAGCTTCCTTCCATCAACATAAACCACCTACCAAAAAATCGTGAAAATCTCTCGAAGCGTTCTCGAGTTATCGTATGACGTGTAAAAAATCAACAATTTTCTAAGTAATAAAGTCCCATAACTCTGGAATGACTAATCGAATGGCAACACCAACCGAAAAGGAGCTTCCCTCCATCAACATAAATCACCTACCAAAAAATCGTGAATATCTCTCGAAGCGTTCTCGAGTTATCGTACGACGTGTAAAAAATCAACAATTTTCTAAGTAATAAAGTCCCATAACTCTGGAATGACTAATCGAATGACGACACCAACCGAAAAGGAGCTTCCTTCCATCAACATAAACCACCTACCAAAAAATCGTGAAAATCTCTCGAAGCGTTCTCGGGTTATCATACGACGTGTAAAAAATCAACAATTTTCTAAGTAATAAAGTCCCATAACTCTGGAATGACTAATCGAACGGCAACATTAAACGAAAGGGAGCTTCCCTCCATCGATATACACCACCTACCCAAAGATCACGAAAATCTCTCAAAGTATTCTCAAGTTATCGTACGACGTGTAAAAAATCAACAATTTTCTAAGTAATAAAGTCCCATAGCTCTGGAATAACTAATCGAACAGCGACACTAAACGAAAGGGAGCTTCCCTCCATCGATATACACCACCTACTCAAAAATCACGAAAATCTCTCAAAGAGTTCTTGAGTTATCGTACGACATATGACCGGATGGACAGACGGATGGACAGCGGTATACCATAATACGACCCGTTTTTTTCAAAACGGGCGTAAAAAATTAGATGTCCTATGTGGTCCTCCATACTTTTATCCACTGCGCATGCGCAGTGTCAAGGAAGTCCGAAATTGGAGCCAAATCCTTATTCTTACAATCAGTGCCTGATAAGCATTATGTAATCAGCGGGGAGGTATGAATTCCCAACTCATGGGAGGGCCATCCCCGTCTGGGTTATTGGTAAGTATCAAAAATATATAAATTACTATAATTTTTTTTACATTTTTATACTGTACCAATGACTCAGACTTAGCTGAATAGAAGTATGCATCCTTGAGATCTATGCTCGCAGCATAATCGTTAACTCGAATGCTCGCTCTGATCGATCAGATGGTCTTCATATAAAATTTTGGAGCCACGATCAGCTTGTTTATCCAGCTCAGATCTATAACTGGACGAAACGAGCCGTTTGGTTTTGGAACCAGGAATAGGTAACTGTAGAAACCTGGAGATTCCTGGTTTTCTACGACCTCTATAGCGTTCTTGTCCAGAAGAGCTTGAACTTCTGATAGAAGCGAATCCCTCTTCTGAACATTTGACGGAAGCCGAGTCCAGCGTGGACTTCGAGTTAATGGAGGTTTTTCCATGAAGGACAGTTTTAGACCTTTGGAAATAACCCCTTGTACCCATGGGTCGTCCATAATTGACAACCAATTGGTTAAGAATCTCGACAGCCTTCTGCCGACTGGAACACAATAGAGGTTTAGACCATCAGCTCCTGCCCCTGCGAGGTGTGCGGGAGGAGAAACCACGTCCTCCACGATCCGCACCTCGTCCAGTCGACTTAGGGGCATCTGACCGGTTATCTCTGCCAGAATTACGCCCCCTACCTGAGTCACTACTCTGACGGTCTCTAGTGTAAGACGTAGAGGCTTTCTTAGATCCTCTATAGGAACTTTCCTTGGACGTATTCGCCCCGAAGTGCCTGCCTTACTCCTCTCTGCTGAGTCCGACTTTTTGGAAGCAGATTTGAAAAGCAGAGAATCCGAAGCTTTCTTAGTAATCTGATCATAGATTATAGAAAGCTTTTCGTTGAAGAGAAGCTCTCCGGAGACCGGGGAGACTCGAAGAGAGTTTTTCACCTTACTATCCACTCTTGTGGATGCAGCCAGGGCAGCATCACGTCTGACTAACTCCAGATTTGCCACTGAAAGGGCGGAGTTATATGTAGAATATGCTATGGCCCTCGAAAGAACTCTTAAGGAAGTTTGAACATCCTGGAATTCTTTCCCTTTGAGACGTAATGATAACGCTCTGGTAAGGTGATCTGTGTAAGATAATGTGTCTAAACTGATTCTGTTAGACGAGATTGTCGTCTCCAGCATACTGGAGTGAATCGACATGGACGCCGGCAATGACAACTCCAAGTCTTCTGCCTGGCCGTCCAAACGCAGAGGAACTCTCGGCATGCCCTGTCCTGCCATTTCAAATTTATTTCTATTATTGATGAAAGGCAGCTGTATAGCGTGAGGTGATAAGAAACCGGATTTGCCAGTCTTAGAGGCTAGCTTGAATATAGCGTCATTCAGAAGTTCAAATGTCCGCGGGACATTACTGGACTGGGTCGGAAACTCAGGCACAATGTCCCTATTCCGGCCGAAAAAATCTGTGTCCAGTGACACTATCAGTCTCTTATCAGGTAATGCAGCATTTTGATCCGGAGGAACAACTTCTGGAAGGTGTTGCCGGATGAAATCTATGGCCACCTTATGTTATTCGGAAAGGGAAAATTTCAGCTCCGCTGATTCCCTTTCACCATCCGATTGGACCACATGATATTCTTGGTCATCCCTTTCTGACTCTGCAGGGGAGCGAATCGACCCTGCTTCCTCAGACAGTTCCTGTTCTGAAAAAGTTACTGATGGCTGCTGGGATGCTGCAATGAGTTGAGCTATCTGTATCACGGAGGCCTGAGGAGCCGCGGTCTTACGTGATTTAGCCGCTGGAAGCTCCTGGGACGTTAATTCCTGCATACTTCTTTTATGCAAACGTCCCGACTGGTAAGGCCTCGTGTCCTTGACTACCGGATGGCTTGACCTGATCGATGTGGAATCCCTGGTCGGCGAAGCAGGCTGGATATCTGCTGTCACGTAGCCAAGTTGCGGTCATGTGTGAGGCCGTGAGGATGAGGAAGCCAATAGGATAGTCACGCCGGACTGTCTATACGACAGAGAGTCCCGAGCAGGAGGAGTGGACGTATGCTCCGACTGACAAACGTTACGTACAACAACATCTGGGCCCAGACGTTGTTGTAAGAGAGAGGGTTCTCTCGCTCGCGGTCCGGGCAGACCTGGACGAGCTAGGTACCGGACTGACTGGCTTCCTCTTTTCCATCCTCCGATCCGTCATCGGCAGGTGTGCAAGACCTGTGTTTATAGTGCTCGCTACACCGGATCTCCTTTCCTGGATCGCAACGGACGAAACCAGTGTCACAACCATTTCGTGAATGATTGCTCCACCGGGCGAGCTAGCGGGCGACAATGCCGTCGATCCTACTACGGACCTCTTAGGCATTTGCCGAATTTCATTGAGCACTTTAGCTGCTAGCTCTTCATTTGACTGCGATGACGGAGGCACACTTCTTGAAGACGTCATGGAAACGTCACGCTGTTCTTGTTCCTCTGAAAAAGAGACTGAAAAACTAGAGTGACCCTCGGGCAAGAGGGCCGGCATGGACCTCTCACCACTAACAATATACTGTGACACACATCTCCAACGTTTGTCATCCCAATTGGCACACACAGAGCAAGAATTAGTGCTAGTACACGGACTACAAGAAATATATTGAGCATGAGAATCAGAGGAAGACTTCCTCGAATTACAATTTGAACAAAATTCTTTCAATTTGAAAACATTTTAACAGTCATCGTACTCGCACTAGTCCTTGAAAATAAGATACATGATAATAAAATAATCCATTACAAACATTTCGAAAAATAATTCAAAAGAAAAAATTTTTGAAAAAAATTCAACATGAGCCCAAGTTCCCAATGGGAATGATGAGCCCAAATGGATCCCAAAAAAGCCTAAGTGCGGACAAAATTTTAAAACATGTCTAAAAATTAATGTTACACTTACGGACAATATTAATGTATCTGGCTATGAGCAGAACTAATAGAAGACAAGAAATCACTGTCTGAAGTAACCGTTGTCAACGTAAACAAAAGTGAATAAAAACTGGAAACAAGACCCCAGGCACTGAAAATATGGCCCGAAATCGGTAACCAATTTTAACACTATCCGATGTAAAACAGAGGCTACCTGAGAAGAAACTGCAGTACATCAGATGGTAGATGCATGACTGAAATGCCTAACCACCCTAGGGTTAGGACGTAACCATGGGGAAAAACAGAATAAACATTCTGTTACCAAGCCAAACTCCCAAGAAATTTCAGTAAATATAATTACAAAAATTATGCCAAAAGCATGGGAGAATAGCAAGGGGGGTATTAAGGAAAGAGAGAGAGGAAACACTGGGCAAACAATGGAAATTTCATAGCAAGAATGAAAATATCAGGCCCATGCCCCGAAATTAGGGAACATGAAATAATTTTGCATAAAAATTATAAGTTACAGCCCTGAACACATCCTTCCACTGTTCCTTCCTCTCATCCTTTTATTTCATCGTTAGATCCACCATTTCTCTCATGATTATGTGTCTAGCATCATTTAAACTGAGATTATAAGCACAGATATCAGTGAGATGTTACTGATTGAAGGGCCAAACAAAGAAATGAGGATTTGGCTCCAATTTCAGAGTTCCTCGACACTGCGCATGCGCAGTGGATAAAAGTATAAAGGACCACATAGGACATCTAATTTTTGGATTTTGATGCAAATTTTGGGGATGGGGGGGGGGGGGGGGAATTTGTGTTTGGCCCTAGAATTTAAGAGTTAGCACCAGCTAAGGCTGGGTCATTGGTACAGTATAAAAATATTGGAATTTTTTTGGACGGTCCCTATTTTTATGCAACCAGAATGGGATAGAGTTAAACTTTACAACCATATGTACAACAGCAAATATGCTCGGAAGTCAATTGTGAATACGTACATGAAAAGTGTTTGAAATTAACCCTTTCCAAGATGATAGAAAAAGCAACCCAAGATGGCTAATTTTGGCATTCCTTTTCCAATTTCGCGTATTTGTCCTCCTTAATAAGCATGCACTGACAGAGTCCTGTCATAGCTGACCTCGTTTCAAAGTAATACGAAAAACGTGCTAAGTGAGCTGCTGAGCGAGGGTATAAAAGTCACAGGTAATAATGACAAGTCATCATTCTTTTTTGAGCTGACCTCGTGTCTTGTTGATTCTGTCACTTATTTTCTCATACTGTCTGCGGACAGTTGATCACAATGATTCATTTCACTTTCTTGTTAATACGGTATTTAGTATAACTGCATTATACAAAAATTGTACTGCGGTGCAATGTCGTCTTCGGACAATCACAGTGACGGAACGGTGGGGGCTACGGCTCCTCTCCAAATTCTCTTGACAAATATTATTCTTCATTTATTTGCCTCTGAGACTGAAATAAGTTCGTTAGCTGGGTTCGATTTGGCCCATCATCCTATTACACATGCTTCTGAAACTGGCATCAAGCCTGCAAAATGTTCAGCCACAAAACCTGCGGGTCAGTGTCACAGTGTTTGTAAACACACAACTAAAATCATAGAACCAAAGACCGCTAAGCAGAAAGGGAAAAATCCTGTAAAGCGGAAGGGCAAATCCTCAAAATGCAATGATGCAGTTCTAAAAACAAAAAAGTCATTGGAACTTCTGAATGAAGACACTATAATTATTTTAAAAGAAAAAGGGGTTTTCCACGATCACTGGCTATATTGTCAGTATATCCTCTCTGTTAAAAGTTATGACTTCAAAACAAATTGCTACAATTGAGACTGATATGGGTCTTGTCAGAACTCCTGTAAATTCATAACCTGCAGGTCAAAGTGAAGATACTGGTCGCACAACCCCATGTGATCTCGACCCTGCATCTGTGTTTGCCTTACTCACTTCCGAGAGTGATGAACATTTTTTTCTGATTGTGAAATTACAAATGTACCACAATCTAGTACCAGTTCTACCAATCCTGCCTCAAATTCTCAGGTTGCACACCCAGATATATTACTGAATTCCTCTTCTTCAGGGCCAGCAATTGGTGACACCAGCCTTGTGAAATTTATGAACAAATTTTGTAGTGAGAGCCTAAAGATACTTCAGATTTATATGACAAATATCCAAAGCCTGACCACTGCCCTCTGATATACGCCCCAAAGGTCAAACCTGCGATCTGGACTTCGTTCAAGCACGCTAACAAAAAGTTTCTTTGTCACAGAAGACATTCAATTACAGTATATTCAAAAAATGTTGGCGGGTGCTCTCACCCCGCTTCTTATAACTATCATGGAATTTTTCACTGATACTTTTGATACTGATAAGATTGAATCTCTCATTATTGATTCACTGTCCCTGCTTGGGGCATCTACATTTGAAATCTTCCTGTTGAGGCATCTTTTTTGAAGTCCATGCTGAAGGGCAAATACAGTTCATTGTGCTTACCAGAAAAGCCTATTACTACTCAACTGTGTTCATCTTTCCAAAAGACTCAAGTCTATGAATGAACGGGAGTTCTTACTTCCTCTTACAGGAATACATCCTATAGAATGTACCGAGGCTCTTGAGGCAACCCCAACTGGCTAAGTGGTAATTATCCTCGAAAACGAGAAAACTTCAAAAACAGAACACCTTTCCCAGGAACAGCTACCAGGGAAAGTAACTAAGTCAACCTTCTGGTTCTCTCAAATTTTTTTCTGGATATATGGAAACAGCTTACCTCAGATCAGTGGGTGTTGGACACTATTCATGGTTATAGAATATCATTTACCACACCCCCTTTCCAACTTAATCTGCCTTGCAGTATTCCATCTTCTCACACCGAGTCTGAAATCTACTGCATCGAGGTGCACTCATTATTCAATACGGGTGCCATTTCAGTGTCCACACCAGAAGAATCTCATTTCCTTTCTACTAGGTTTTTTGCGCCGAACAAAAAATGGGACATATCGAGTAGTCTTCGGCATCTGGACAAAATTCATCTCTTATGGAAAATTCAAACTTGGAACACTGGATTTTTGTTTTAGAATTTATTCAACCACAAATGTTTTTCGCATCCACTGCTCTGAGAGACGTTTATTTCAGAGTACTGACCTATCAAAGCAGTCACAGGTATTTAAAGTTTTTTCTGGACTGGGACACCACATGAGTTTATGTGTCTCCCGTTAGGGTTTTCCTCGACACCCCTAGTGTTCACGAAAGTTTTAAAACCGATTTTTTGTCTACTTCAGAAAACGGGGAATTTTCTGCTCGTCGTATCTCGACGATTCTCTCATTCGTAATCATGACAAATCTTTGTGCCAACGGGACACTCAGTACCTTGTATCCACATTACAGTCTCCTAAAAAAAAAACAAACAACAAACAAAACAAACAAACAAACAAACATCAATTCTTCTACCATCCTAAATGATTACTTATCTTGGGTTCCAGATCGATTCTAGGACATTCAAAGTTTTTCTGGAGACACATTTGTCCAGTCTGAGACTAATGGTCAATAGTATCTACATGAATTCACATTTGTATTAAACTCTGACAATACTTCCACAATTCATTACCTCCACTAACATAGTGGTACATCCATTCGATTTTTCAGTATTACTAAGGACATTTTGTATTAGTGGGATAACAAACACATCCTATTATCAGCAACACATATTCCAGGTAAAACGAACAGGCCGATCCTCTGCTCAGGAATTTTAATATATCTTTAGCATGGCAATTGAACACCAAAGTGTTTGCATAACTCACAACTGTCTTTTTTCAGCCCGACATTGATCTGTTGCCATTAGACTTAATGCACAACTTTCCAAATTTGTTTCTTGACGGCCTGATCCTGATGCAATATTTTGTGATGTTTTCTGAACTGGCATTCTTTCAGTCCTTATATTTTTTGTCCTTTTAGTTTGATTGCCAGGTGCTTAATGCAAATTCCCTGAGACGAGGTAAGGAGGGCCATAATCATTGCCATCTTGGCCTACACAACCCTGGTCTCCACTCTTGCTCAGATGTCTAGCATCCACACAATTTCTGATTTCATCCCACAAAAATATGCTACGGCTACCAAATAGCTCCAAAACACACACGTTGACAAGACGGTTGAGTTTAGCCACCTGCAATGTATCGGGAGTTACCTCTGTGGTTAGGGTTTTTTCAAATACAGCAGCCTCACATATCTCAGCCTCCTGGAGGCAAAGTACCGACAATATGACCATGCTTGATGACGATGGGTCCTTTGTTGCCAATACCAGAAAAATATCACACAACCTTCTGTATTAGGTTTCATAGAATACTTGACTGACTTGACCAGTTCTGGCCGTTCCTATTCTGTTTAAATACTCTTACGTCCTTGCTTGTACAGACTCTGTGGTTATTGGATTGTGACCTTCGTGATTCTCCTTTAATATCATGGTTTATGAAGGTGGCGTTTTATACCAGCCCACCGCTTCCCTGATATATATTTTTTGGGGATGCTTCTCGGGTTTTACAACAATTATCTACGCTACACCCTCTCGACATCTTGAATCTGAAAGCTCTTACAGAAGGGCTTGTATGTCTTGTTGCTGTGGTTACATCTGCTCGTGTTGAGACACTTGCAGCATTAGATGTCAATCACTTGACTTTTCAGGACCATTCAGCTGTTTTCTTGTATTAATTCACCCCTTCACACTACCGAAATTAAAAGATATCAACCGCCAGTAAAACTGAGAAAATTTCACAATTCATCCCTGTGTGTCTCTTCTGTTCTGAAACATTATCTAAAAAGAACAAAACCAATCAGAAAACGTTCTCCACTTTCATATAAGTCTGATAATAAGACATTTACATCTGTTTCCAATGTCACCATATCCAGGTAGATATGTATGTCATGCAGGGTCCGGAACTGATGTTCCCCAATTTAAGGCTCATAGCACCAGGGGAACTGTGTCTTCTGCCGCTTTTCAGTTATGGGTTTCTGTTGGCGCTCCTCGCAAACTTTTTAGTATTCTTATAGCAAACCTGTTCGATGAGAGGTTTTGTCACAGTTTACTGTTGGAGGACAAGCAACAGTTTCGATATTTTGTTATTCTCTCAATGTATCATTATTACATAAATAGAACAGCTCTTCTTTGTTATTATTTCTTTCTTCCTGTTTTCTGGTCTGTACCATTGAAGTCAGTTATTTGCTTTGAACAGTGCATGCTTATTAAGGAGGACAAACAGGCAAAATTGGAAAAGGAATGCCCCAGCTCATCCGAATGAATGTGTCAGGATGAGCGGCATTCTTTCCAATGAAGCCTGTGTAGGCCGTAGTAATAAGCATCCCATCCCAGGTGGGGTGCGTTCATCCCTCCCATTGCTTGTTTCTATGGCTACTGACTTCAATTACTTTGGGAACTGATGACTTGTCATTATTACCTGTGACTTTTATACCCTCGCTCACTCAGCACATTTTTCTTATTACTTTGAAACGAGGTTAGCCATGACAGGGCTCTGTCAGTGCATGCTTATAACTACGGCATACACAGGCTTCATTGGAAAAAATGTCGCTCATCCTGACACATTCGTTCGGATGAGCTGGGGCATTTTCAAACAGTACTCTTATTAGGCTTTCCAAATGAAGAAAGATTATTGTTCTTTTTAAATTTCAAAAAATTATTTTGTCTGTGGCATAGCTCGTAAACTAGCTGAATGATTTCAACCAAATTTGGCACACTTATGTAGCACGATGGGAACTCACAAAATCACATTTGCCATGTCTGTGAAAACGTGTATTTTCAAAATATTCTGCTAAAACCTTCAAAATTTCACCATTTTACGAATGTTCCAAAATTGTTTACAGTTATTTAGCTCAAATTTTCCACACATTTAGAGCATAATATGAAACACAACAATCATCACTCAAATCTTTCATCAACATTAACCCCCACTGGCCAAAGATGACATGAATATAGCTTTTTTCTTCAAAATTGACCAACTTCAAGGGCAAATTTCTCTAATTTCAAGGTTGTTGTAACAATTATTTTCATATGGATAGATGAAATATTTATTTATTGGTGTTTTTAAGGTCACATATTTCTGCACAATGGCTAATCATGACCACGACAGTTTTTTTTATGGGTGGAGGAAGCCGGAGTGCCTGGATAGATGAAACAATGATTGCGGAAGAAAGTTACAGTTTACTTTTTAATCTCAGATTTAACCCTCAGGCACAATGAGGGTGTGAATAAGAGTACCATTTGAAAATGCCAAAATTTGCCATCTTTGGTTACTTTTTTCTATCATTTTGGAAAGGGTTGCTTTCAAACACTTTGCATGTCTGTATTCAAAACTGACTACCGAGGATATTTGCTGTTGTAAGTTTGCTTGTAAAGTTTAACCCTATGCCCATTCTGGTTGCATGAAAGTAGGTACTGTCCAAAAAAACTCCCATTTTTCAGAATTCGGTAAGTTTAAGGGACAATTTACTCCATTTCTGAAGATTGAGCACTGAATGTTTTCTACGGCTGCATGCTGCGGTCAATGTATGACAACTTTTGTTTTTATATGTTGTTATTAAAAGTTTAACCCTTGGCAGATTTAAGACTTCCCATAAGGGTACTGTCGGAATAATTGTTATTTCGCCAGCTTTTACATGCGATTTCTCAGCACTCGAGCCATATCTTCTCAAAATGTTTTCCATAAGAAGATAGGGCATTCATCCAAGAACAATTTTGCTGTTATATGTCTTTTTCAAAGTTCTAACCCTCACCCAGTTCTCTGGCCTTGAATTGGAGTACTCTCAAATTGTATATGTTCATTCAAATACCAAGATTCAAGATTCCTCCATGTCTCTCATCAGAAACTCAAGCTGTGATTGATGACAGGTATCTGGAAAGTGAAATGAGGTATCGTCATATTTGTGAAAATGCTTGTGTTTTCAAAATATTCTGCTAAAACCATCAAAATTTCGCCATTTTTCAAAAGTCTCAAAACAATTCACAGTTATTTAGGTCCAGTTTTCCAAACATTTAGAGCATAATATGATACATCAAAATCACCACACAAACATTTAAAATTTACCGTGATGGCCTAAAATTACATAGCATTTTTTCTTCAAAATTGACCATCGTCAAGGGCTCATGCCAGTGTGAAAGAGTACAGTCGGCGCAGTTGTTATACAGGCCTGCCTGCCGCTCGCTGAACAAATCTTGTGTTTTAAATTTTTCTCTATGGCTTAACTCAACATAACTTGGCTTTGGACACTTGAAGAATAGAATAGTTTGAAATATTATGATTTTCAGTGAATTTTGCAGTTTTCTGCACTCATTTCCTCCAAAAACCAGAAGTGCATAGCTCAATGTGTTTTCTATACAATACAGTCTGCCTTTTCACATTAAAACTTGGGAAAGCCCGAAATTTGTCCAACAAATTACACTTCTCTAGTTATTTTTTAAAGTTTGCAGTGGTTATAAAAAGAGAGCATGCGGCAGTTAAAATGACCATGCAGGAAGGCCTGAGAAACAGATTCTTAATTTTCTTAGGCCTAAACCATTTCATTTTCATGTTTTTAAGTTTGCATTGTTTATAAAGAGAAAGCATGTGGCAACCAAAATGACAATGTTGAATGGCCAGAGAAACAGATTCTTAACTTTCTTTGGCCTAACTATTTATTTATTTATTATTCATTGGGTTTAACGACACTTTCAACAGTCAGGGTCACTTTGTGTCAAACAATTTTATGGGTTGGGGAACCCAGACTACCCCGAGAGAAAGGCCAAGCAATGGTTAGTAACTGTCAGACTTCCCAGTGTACTAACTCTGCACAAGCAGGGTAAGCATTTGTTGTAGACAAATGCACCACTGATGTTTAGCATTCCTTAGTACACAGCACCATTGTGCCCTACATAGGCAATTCGAATGAAGTGCCTTGACCACTTGCAGAGAGCAAATCTTATGGTTTGAAGTTCAATGCTAAAACCACAGAGCCACCATGCTCCCTCATTGTTACTTGACCTCTTAAAATGATGTTTTGTGACGAACTGTGGGAATGTGCACAATGAGCCCTTTCCAGAGTGAGTAAAGTGACAACATTTCATCAATAAAGACAATGATACATCAAGATTTTCTTGAAATTTAAGAACAGATCAAGGAACTTCAGTTAACACATTATCCAGTATACACTTATTTCCACTGATATCCAATATCAGTATTACAAGAACTATCAGGACAAAAGTGAGGTTCACCATCACATTGAAATAAGAATAAACATGAATGGAAATGTCGCTAAATCATATTATATACATATATATTTTTCAAATATGAATTTTTGCAGTTGAACGTCTGTTAATAAAACATAATTACTGTGTATCAGTGGGATTCTGCACATCCCAATGTATACCGACTGATGAAATTCTCAAGCCTCCAACACTTATTCTCAGCGCAGTATGAAGATTCTAACTGGAGAAACATTAATAGAATTTTGGGAGGGTCAATGAGGAACTTTTGTGGAATGTAATTGTAGTCTAAACTTTTCACATCATCATACATATGAATTACCCAGCAAAGAACTGCATGCTGCATCCACTGTCCCATCACTGATGCAAGGTTTCTTGAGCGATTGAAATGTTTCATCTTTATGGTCATCAACCTCATTGGCACTTGTTAAAATTTCACAACTTTTGAATGTTGTCACCTCTTTTGAGTCTGATTCTTCATTCTGTTTGCCCACCTTATTTAAGCCTGAATGGTAGGAGTGTGGTCGGGTTCTTTTCTTATAAGAATAAAGTATCTGTTTACAGTCCTCTTCATCAGAGAATGGTGAGCTTGGATACTGCTCTTTAAGGTTCTTTCGTTTCTGTTAAAAATAGAAAACTGAAGATGGAAAAAGCAAAATAATCAAAATAAAAAGAATCAAGATGGCTAACATTTCATTTGCCCCAATTGCATGACTTAAGCAAATGGAATTTACTTGAACTGCTCTTGGAATTTATTGATCAATTTAACTTTTTTTTAACTCTATAATAATTACAACAAGAGGAGCATACCCCCATGGTGATACTGCCAAACAATGACAAGAGAAGAAATAACCTATGATACGGTGAAAGCTTTTCCCATAAACAATCTTTATTCCAAATTTCATTGAGATTAGATAACCCAAATAAGGCGAACAGACAAAAACATTGGCTATTTTATGAGGCAAATAGCAAAATTATCGTCTTTGTTTTACAGCAAAAAATTAATTGACTGCCAACCCTTCCCCGCCCTTACAAAAACATAATGCCACATGTGGGGAGGTGATTCTTTGTTTTACTGCAGGAGCATGACTCATTTGAAAGCCTTTCCCATAAACAATTTTCATTGGAAATTTTGTTGAAAACTGAGAAGTAATGTTCAAGTTATAATGCAAACAGACATCGGAGTGCAGACAAACTGACATACAGAGGGACACATCGATATATTATTTAATACAAGAGATTGTACCAGAGGTGCTGACATACCAGTGTCAAGGCTAAGGCTGTGTCAGGTCGCAGAAAATATCTCTCACCCAATGGACTGACCAGGCAACAAATCTCAATGGGGAAAACGTTTTTTTGTGTAAAATCCTTGAAGTGTTCACAAACCCATTTTAAAACCCAAAACACCAAAGTAACTCTACAGAGTAAGGGAATTTTAAGAAGAGCATGCTAAGCATGGCATATGCACCACCCCCACCCACCCCCCCCCCCCCCCCCCCCCCCACCTTCTGTGAAAATGCTAAGATGAACACATTTGCAATACTAGGCATAGACATATGAGGTGTTTATTGTCTTTGTTTTACAGCAGAGAGAAATCCAACCCAGTAGAAATTGTGAGATCCACATACAACTGTTACCAACAGTTTGTGTCAATCAGATAGACATATGAGATGTGAAATTATTGTTCTGTTTTACAGCAAAATCCACATAAGAGATAGAGAACAAAGACATAATGGCACATGTGGGGAGGTGATTTGCATGTATTTCCATTGTTTTACTGCAGGGATATGACTCAATTGAAAGCCTTTCCCATAAGCAATCTTCAAGCCCAATTTTTTTGATATCTGATAACCCAACCCTGAAATATGAGGTGAACAGACAAAAAATAGGCTATTTTTGTATACTCAAAGGGCCATAACTCACAGAAAAATATATTTCAACAGCAAAACAGTTGATGCTCCTTAAAGATCTGATAGTGAACATCTGTATGAAATTTCGTCAAAATCTGATCGGTAATGTTGAAGTTATTACACGAGCAGACATCTGAGTGTGGACTGACAGACGTATGGATGAATGCATGGACGGATGGACATACAGACTCACGGATGCACAGACTCATGGATGCATGGACAGACACAATCCAGTATACCCCACTTTTTGAAAAAAAGTGGGGGTATAATAATACTTTCTAGATTGTCGCTTAAATGCTGTGTTGTATTACACAGTTTGAAAGGCCTCACTGTGCACTTTCCAACAGCATTGAATGTCAGTTTAATGAAAGTAATTTGTTAAACTAGAGAAACAGAATTTACTGCACCCAGTAAATTCAAGTCTGTGTGAAAAGGGTTAAAGTATCAGGAATAAACTATACAGAAAGAGAATTTATGGAGGCTTATTTTCTGGAGTAAAATATTTTTAAACAAATCAGAAATGGGTTTTTGTTAACAGTATTTACAGATATTCATACTGGAATCAGAACAATTATTTATAAAAAACCAGAAAAGGCATACATGTGACCACATTCAAAGGGTTCGATACTCGAATCAGAAATGGACATTTTTGGCTCTGCCCACTAATTTGAGTGATGAAATACGTTCATAAACTTTAGAAATGCATTAAGGTGTAATAAAATTCATTTCCCAGTATTTCTGAATAATATGCACTTGATGACTTTGGTGACCTCTTTCAGGCAGACCCCTAGGTGACCTCCGTGACCTTGACCCATATTTTGACTTTCTGTCGTGACCTCTTTCAGGCAGACTCCTATGTGACCTCTGTGACCTTGACCCATATTTTGAATTTCCATAAAGTGTCGACTCATTCGGTGTTAGTTCCAGGTCCATTCATCATACCACAATTGAGATATGAGCATGACCCACTTTTAAAAAATGTTGGCTATGCCCACTTTTTTAACATAAAAATGCATGTATGGACCTCAGGAATGCTTGGGGGGGGGGGGGGGGGGGTGGGGGTAAAAAAATGTGATTTCCAGCAATTATGAAAAATGCACTTAATGACCACTAGGTGACCTCCTTGACCCTGACCCATATTTTGAATCTCCATCAAGTGTCGACTCATTTGGTGTTGGTCCCAGGTCCGTAGGTCATACCACGCTTGAGATATGGGCATGACCCACTTTCAAAAATTTTGGCCACGCCCACTTTTTTATGTCAAAATGCATTCATGTATGTCAGGAATACTTTAGGGGATCAAAAAATGTGATTTCCAGCAATTCTGAAAAAATGCACTGAATGACCCCTAGGTGTCCTCTGTGACCTTGACCCATATTTTGAGTCTCCCTCAAGTGTTGACTGATTTGATGTTGGTCCCAGGTCCATACGTCATACCATGCCTGAGATATGGGCGTGACCCACTTTCTAAAATTTTGGCCACGCCCACTTTTTTATGTCAAAATGCATGTGTGTACGTCAGGAATACCTTAGGGCATCAAAAAATGTGATTTCCAGCAATTCTGAAAAATGCACTCAATGACCCCTAGTTGACCTCCGTGACCTTGACCCATATTTTGAACCTCCATCGAGTATCGACTCATTTGGTGTTGGTCCCAGGTCTGTAGTTCATATCACGCCTGAGATATGGGCGTGACCCACTTTCAAAAATTTTGGCCATGCCCACTTTTTTTACGTAAAAATGCATGTTTGTACGTCAGGAATACTTTAGGGGGTCAAAAAATGTGATTTCCAGCAATTCTGAAAAATGCACTCAATGACCCCTAAGTGTCCTCTGTGACCTTGACCCATATTTTGAATCTCCATCAAGTGTCGCCTCATTTGGTGTTGATCCCAGGTCCATACGCCATACTCAGGTCCCAGGTCTGTAGGTCTGTAGGTCATACCTATGGGCGTGACCCACTTTCAAAAATTTTGGCCATGCCCACTTTTTTTACGTAAAAATGCATGTTTGTACGTCAGGAATACTTTAGGGGGTCAAAAAATGTGATTTCCAGCAATTCTGAAAAATGCACTCAATGACCCCTAGTTGACCTCCGTGACCTTGACCCATATTTTGAACCTCCATCGAGTATCAACTCATTTGGTGTTGGTCCCAGGTCTGTAGTTCATATCACGCCTGAGATATGGGCGTGACCCACTTTCAAAAATTTTGGCCATGCCCACTTTTTTTTACATAAAAATGCATGTTTGTACGTCAGGAATACTTTAGGGGGTCAAAAAATGTGATTTCCAGCAATTCTGAAACATGCACTCAATGACCTCTAGGTGACCTCTGTGACCTTGACCCATATTTAGAATCTCCATCAAGTGTCGACTCATTTGGTGTTGGTTCCAGGTCCATACGTCATACCATGCCTGAGGTATGGGCATGACCCACTTTCAAAAAACTTTTGTTCACGCCCACTTTTTTTATGTCAAAATGCATGTGTGTATGTCAGGAATACTTTAGGGGGTCAAAAATGTGATTTCCAGCAATTCTAAAAAATGCACTCAATGACCCCTAGGTGACCTCTGTGACCTTGACCCATATTTTGAATCTCCATCAAGTGTCGACTCATTTGGTGTTGGTCCCAGGTCCATACGTCATTCCACGCCTGAGATATGGGCGTGACCCACTTTCAAAAAATTTGGCCACGCCCACTTTTTTACGTCAAAATGCATGTTTGTACGTCAGGAATACTTTAGGGGGTCAAAAAATGTGATTTCCAGCAATTCTGAAAAATGCACTCAATGACCCCTAAGTGACCTCTGTGACCTTGACCCATATTTTGAATCTCCATCAAGTGTCGCCTCATTTGGTGTTGATCCCAGGTCCATACGCCATACTCAGGTCCCAGGTCTGTAGGTCATACCACGCCTGCCTGAGATATGAGTGTGGCCCACTTTCAAAACACCCCTACAGACACCCCTGATACCCCAGGAATCTGAAAAACATAGGTGGCTGAGAGCTTGTGGCTGTCCATCAGCATGCCAAAAATCAACAAGATAGGGCAATTCGTTTTCGAGTTATCTTGCGGACAAAAAAGTGATGAGAAGACAGAAGACAGAAGAAGAAGAAGAAGAAGAAGAAGAAGAAGAAGAAAAAGAAAAAGAAGAAGAAAAAAAGAAAAGAAAAAGAAACCGTGCAAAAACAATAGGAAAAAAAAGAAGAAAAAAAGAAAAGAAAAAGAAATTGTGCAAAAACAATAGTCTGTGTTTCACACAGACTAGTTAGTAATTTGTAACACCTGGAGCACTGCTGCCAATTGTTGTCTGATTCATTTGAAGGACTGTGATACTCCAGTTTCAATTTGTTATGCACAGATGGAGGTATGCTCATTGTCTGTTAATCTGCTTACACATTCTGGGTTGAGATGTATTTGGTTGGTGGTTTCATATAAATATGGAATAAAGTGCTTGTCTTTAGAAACAAATTCTGAACATTGCTTTCCAGTACACTATTAAAATTGTTGGTAGCAAAACTGCATGTCACATTTACAAAGACAAGGTGCTTTATTTTGACTTGCACAGAAGAGTGATGGGATTCTAAACCAACTGAATGATTGTAGTCCATTGCATGTGCATGTTTCAGGCCTGGAAATAAATATAGTATGGCCACTGAGGACTGGTCACTTTCCATGGGTGGGCAATATTTTCACGAACGCAATAATATTAGATTCTAAACACTAACAGGAATTATCATCAAAAATTTAATTAATGAAACACTGGGCACAACCTGAGGCTTCAATAATTAAAATTTTGCTGCTGATGACTTTTATTACCTGGTAAACACATGCATAGACATCAATGTCCACGCATGGATTGCGACCTGTCCATGGTGAACATACTGCACCTTACATTGTAATCCGTTAGCAGGTTAATATTTCGCAAGCCAGGTAGATTGAACAGTCATAACTAGTGACCGAGGACTGAGGAATCCACTGCAAGAAGATAATGAACAATTCATGAATGTTCATAAATTATTCATGAACTATATTCATGAATTGTTCATGAATATTCATAAATGTGAAATTGGACTAATTTCATAGTTTGTGAAGTTCATAAAATGATCATCCACTGACAATAATGGACAATGTGACCCTGTATTAATTCAATATACCAACACTGGCAGTTAATTAATTGTCACTGTCCACCATCTTGTTTTTATCACTAAAATTGCAGCCTAAATTCGACTTATTGACACTTTAGAAAGTTTTTTTTCCGTTCAGCGTCTCAGAAAGCAGGCAGAATAGTAAATGCACCCAAAACTTTCAGAGGTCACAAATCAATAATTTTCTTAGTCTAGGCATGTTCATGTATGTTATTCACATTCTGCTATTGTTCTCAGCAGAAATATTGTTTTCAACAAGAACAATATATTTGGCTCAGCTGAATCCTCATTCTCACTCCTCCTCATGTGACACTGTATCCACCAACTGAACATCCCTTAACTTTTATTTATTTATTTACAGGGGTTTAACAGCACCTTCGACAGCCAGGGTCACCTCGTGTCAGACAGTTTTACAGATGGAGAAAGCCGGAGTACCAGAGAGAACCACTGAGCAGTGGTGAGTAATGTCAGACTCCTCAATGCACCAATTCTGCACAAGAAGGTAAGCATTGGTTGAAGACAAGTGCAAAATCGACATGCACTACGTCTTGGTACACATCACCACTCTGCCCCCCCCCCCCCCCCCCCCCCCCCCCAAGGGCAATCAGGATTAAGTGCCTTGCCCAAAGTCTCTTTGGGCAAGGCACTTAATCCTGCCAGGCCTATCATTTTCAAAATGGTTATGGTTTGCCTTAAATAATCCCAGGAGGGTTATTTTTGTTTCATCTCAAATGACCCTCAGGAGAGCCATTTTGGACTTACAGGAACCATGATAGTATTCACCCAACAGGAATAAAATGAGTAACAGTTGTAGAGAACCTCTGATGGACCATACCTGCCAAGTCTGGTTCACATTGGCTCAGTTCTTTCAGTGAAGATGATGAAAATGTGATTTTCCTATAGGGCTTCTATAGTAACTATAAGCCACAAATGCAGCCATAATTGCAACCCGATGAAGATTAAATGAGGATTATTGGTAGAGGGGGTTACAGTCATCAGTCACATTAAGTTTTTCAAACTATTTGGCCTTGTAGATTCAAAGATTTTCTTGAAAATGCACACATTTATATGAATTCTGTTTCAACAAAAAAAATCAGTAAAAAAGGGTTAAAATATTTTGAAAATTACAATTTTTTCAGACAGTATTTTCTTTCAAAATAGCTTTTGGATAGGTAAAGGGTTACAGGAAACACATTTTACTCAATTTTTGTCAGATCTTAAAAGATATATATAATTACTGTCATCTAAGCTGACATCATGGGAACAGAATATAAACAAAATTCCATTCTTTCTGATCTCACCTGTCATCAGTCACTATTTTTCTGATAAGTAAGAGAGAATAGTTTAATTACTTTACAGTTGAAGTTGTTTTACAGTACAAGTCAAAATAAGTTAGGTTAATCCTATAAACTATGTATCTTTCTCTTCCTGCACTGATAAGACCAGAAGCTGACACCATTTTCTGGAAAGCTCTCACTGACAGCTTTCCAGAAAATGTCAGATTCTGATCTTGTCAGTGCAGGAGCAGCAGTTTACTTAGTTTATGGCAGTTAAGTTACAGCTTATTTTGACCTGTACTGTATACACAATATTTTGGGGTTTTTCCCCAGTTCTCAGTGGAGAAAAACTGGAACCAACCCTCACCAGATTCTCAAAAAACAAGTATTTTGCTGACAGTACCGATCTTCGTGCAGACAGGAGAGGCATTGGATTAAACATTAGAATATAGCCTCTGGTGGCCACATATTTCCATCCTCGCATAGACCATTCCTGCGAAATTTGGTTCACGTCGGCTCAGTAGTTCCAGAGAAGATGTGGCCATATTTACAACCCGATCAACATTAAATGAGAATCGTTAGTAGAGGGGGTCCCAGTCATCACTTACGTGAAGTATCAAAACATTTGGCCTGGCAGTTTCAGAGGAAAAGATTTTTTAAAATCCACCAATCAGAATCAAAGAATGCCTTTGACGGCCACGTTTTTCAACCCACGGGAACAAAATGAGGATCGTTTGTAGAGGACCTCCCATAGACCATCCCTGCCAAGTTTGGTTCACATCGGCTCAGTAGTTCCGGAGAAGAAGATGAAAATGTGATTCCCACAGGGTTTCTAAAGTAACTATAAGCCGCAATTGTGACCATGTTTGCAACCCGATCAACATTAAATGAGGATCGTTGGTAGAGGGGGTCCCAGTCATCATTTATGTGAAGTATCAAAACATTTGGCATGGCAGTTTCAGAGAAGATTTTTGAAAATTCACCAATCAGAATCAAAGAATGCCTCTGGCGGCCATCAAGCCAGGGAATTGATTTCACCAAGTTGCATCTGCCCCTCCTAAGAAAAACTTATACCAAATATCCAAAGATTCTGACCAGTGGATCTAAAAAAAAAAAGGATATGAACCCAGGGACTTGGCTTGAACAAACTTGAATCTCACCTCCAGTGGGATGATGTATACCAAAATACCAAATATTAAAAGATTCTGACCGGTGGATGTGAAGAAGAAGCTTTTTGAAGAATATTCCTCATATTGAACGAACAGATATCATTCCTCCATGATGCTTCATCACAGCACCAAATATCATTCAAATTGGAGTGTCAGTGGCTGAAAAACAAGGGAAAATGCTGGTACAGACGAATGGACAGATGAATGGATGGACAGATGGATGAACAGAGACGGATGGAGGTCTCCACTAGATACCTCTTTGACTTTTCAAGTCAAGGCATAACAATCTCTTGCTGAAAATAAGCAATCTGACATTTGCAGAATGAGGTCTCCAGAGGGTGAATTTGATGATGCTATCCCATGCAGTGGGCCAATTTATCCTCTGGGTACCTCTTTCTGTTTTCAGGTTTGAGACCTTAATTCAGACTGAGGTTCACAGAGGGTAAATTTAGTGATGCTACCCTGCTGTGCGGGGTTGCATCACTAAATTCACCATCAGGGGACCTCATTTTGCAGATGACAGTCTGCTTATTTTCTGGCTTGCTTGCTCTTGTGCTGTTAATCCACAACTCAAAGATCAATTTAAAGATTTCTGAAAGCCTCAAATAATTCAAGGACTTTCAAGGCAATGGAACCTGCATTCTCAATTTTCAAGGCCCTGTGGGAACCCTTTACGAATTAAGATTTATGAAGCATGCAAACGTATCATGGAGTCAGGAAAACCAAACTAGCTGATCAATAGTCAACAGTAATACAAAACACAAGTTACAATGTACTGAAATTGATGGCAATCAAGTTATAGCACCACACTACATGTTACAACTAAATTGATTTTCCACTTGCAATCTCCTTCCAGCAATCTAGTTCTCTGAACGACAAGAAACTTGAAAGGAGTATTTAATGCTTAAACATGTCATTAACTCAGTTCTTTCTGAATACACAAAGTACCATAGTTCATAACTGCCTACTTGACAATATATACTTCATCCCACCTTTAACCCTTAGGTCCACAGATTAATTTTATGTTAATAACTAACGTATATACATTTGCATAGCTGTGATGTTAAAACACTGTGAGGATAAATACATCCTACCAGTAAAGTTCTCATGTAAAAATACTCTTGGAACAACTTTTTCAGAGCCAAATAAAAGGGGCAGTTTGTGGCTATATGGGGACTTAAGGGTTAACTCTTAACCCGCTGAGTAATTTTTAAATATTTTCCATCAAATCGAGTCATGACTTTGCTGTGAAGCAGCCATGACTAGAGTTGTTGGAAAATTCATGAAAATTTGATTCAGGAAATTATTGGTCAAAAAGTCTGTACAATTTACAATATGGTTCAATGTGCTCAAATATTGATTATTTTAATGGTAACAGATTTCTTGTCCTGGACAGGAATATTTGCCAGCAGCATGCAAGGAATTAACCCTTCACCTTATTTAATGGCCATAAGAGAGAGAGAGTACTATTCACAAAAATTTAGCTTCACATTTGATTATTTTATCAATTTTTGGCTCAAAAAATTAGTTTATAATTTTATTATATGTACATGTTCAACTACAGATTAGAGGAAAATTGTATTGTGGGGAAAATAAAAACCATAGAAACCCCCATTCCCTCCCCCCCCACCCCCCCCAGGTGAATATACAGAAAGTTCAATATACCGTGAACTTTACAATATCACTTCCAATCAACTACTTACTTACTTATTTATTTAAGTTTAATGACACTTTCGGCAGCCAGGGCAGGGCCACCACATATCACAGAGTTTTACAGGTGGAGGAAGCCGGAGTACCTGGAGAGAACCACTGAGCAGTGGCAAGCAATGTACAAATTTCACACAAGCAGGGTTAGCATTGGTTGAAGACAAGTGCACCATCAACGTGGAGTATGCCTTAGTACACCCTGCCACTATGCCGCCATGCTGATAATCGGAATTATGTGCCTTTCCCAAGGACACAATGGAGTTATGTGCCTTTCCCAAGGACACAATGGAGTTATCCCTGGTGGAGATCGAACCATGGATCTTTCTGTTTGAAATCTAATTCCGTAACCACTGAGCCACTGTATACTCCTACTTCCGTGTATCAATGCTATTGCTGTTATGATGAAATAATATACATATATTAACTGTTGTTATTGTAGTTATATCAAATGTACTATATGTTAAAATTTGATACATTTATGAGGTATATTGACGGAAGTATATGGAAACTATATTTTTCGTGTGGGATTATATTATAGAGGAACAGGGTAACAATCAGATGTGGGCTTTCATTCTTGAAGCCTAATCAAGGTGAATATCACATATTTATCGCTGAAAACTACCAACGTCTTCTGAAACATATACAATAAAAATAAAAGTAACAAGAGGCCCCAGGGGGTCGGAGAGTGCTCACCTGACATGGTAACCTAAATATCAAGCCAGGGAATTGATTTCAACAAGTTGCATCTGCCCCTCCTAAGAAAAACTTATACCAAATATCCAAAGATTCTGATCAGTGGATCTAAAAAAAAATGTTTTTTAAAGAATATTCCTCATATTGAACTAAGTAATAATTCGGGCTCCCACAGGGAGCCTAAATATGAACCTAGGGACTTGGCTTGAACAAACTTGAATCTCACCTCCAGTGGGATGCTGTATACCAAATATTAAAAGATTCTGACTGGTGGATGTGAAGAAGAAGATTTTTGAAGAATATTCCTCATATTGACCTAAGTTATAATCCGGGCTCCCACAGGGAGCCCAAATATCAACCCAGGGAATTGGCTTAAACAAACTTGAATCTTACCCCCCAAAGGATGCTTCATACCAAATATCAAAGCATTCTCACTGCTGGATCTGAAGAAGAAGATCTTTAAAGAAAATTCCTCATTTTGAACTAAGTTATCATTTGGGCTCCCACAGTGAACCCAAATATGAACCCAGGGACTTGGCTTGAATAAACTTGAATCTCACCCCCCTAAGGATGCAGCATGCCAAATATCAAAATATTTCGACTGGTGAATCTGAAGAAGATTTTTGAAGAAAAATTCCTCATACTGAACTAAGTTATAATTCGGGCTCCCACAGTGAGCCCAAATACGAACACAGGGACTTGGCTTGAACAAACTTGAATCTCACCCCCTAAGCATGGTGCATACCAAATATCAAAACATTCCGACTGCTGGATCTGAAGAAGATTTTTTAAGAAAATTCCTCATTTTGAACTAAGTTACAATTCGAGCTCCCACAGTTAGTGCTCAAACGATCAGTCGACTAGTCGACGTTTTTTTCGCCTATAGTCGACTCTGGTTTCTATCGTTGACTAGTCAAAACACAGTAGGAGGACTCGCAAGCCAACAAAATCTCAGTAGAAAGATCAATGAATTCACATCTCCAGGGAAATAGGGTTACAAAATGCTTGGAAAAAAACGTGCTGCTGATCGCTGGCTTCAGATAGTGGATGCGACAATGTAACAACTGACCGGAAACTCAATAAACTTCAAAGAACTTTATAGACAGTTTGTCCGCAGCACATGTTGTGTCATGCTCCCTGACTCCCACGCAGTGTCTCAGTTTGACTCTTCCAGTGCTGAGGCACAACATCAAAATATAAATCGTTGAATGTTTCTGGTAATACAACTGGCCCTCGACGTTCATTTTTTCCCTCTTTTGTTTATGTGGTAACCCGGATGCACCTGAACCGACATTTTCAGTCTTTTCCAAAATTACTCGGTTCCATTTTCTGTACTTTGACGGCGCCAAGTACCGATTACTTTTTCTGTGGACTGAACAGCTCTACACTAAAATAGGGAGGTTTATGTGTTTGACACGTTTGTTTTACCATGACGCATAGCTCATGGTTCGTCCTTGTAACGAAGCAGGGGGTAGCCTGTTAGGAACTAAAAAAAGAGTCTTTTTCCCGTGTAACGCGGTGTTGGTGGCTGGTTACAAGCGCAAATTCCGAAGTTAGTCTGGCTTGCCAATTGGTCGACTCGACTTTGGGGTGTTGAAGAGTCGACTTTGAAATTCCATAGTCGTTTTGAGTGCTACCCACAGTGAGCCCAAATATGGACCTAGGGACCAGAAGAAGAAGATTTTTAAAGAAAATTCCTCATTTTGAACTAAGTTATAATTCGGGCTCCCACAGTGAGCCCAAATATGAACCCAGGGACTTGGCTTGAACAAACTTGAATCTCACCCCCCTAAGCATGCTGCATACCAAATATCAAAAGATTCTGATTGGTAGATCTGAAAAAGAAGATTTTTGAAGAATATTCCTCATACTGCACTAATTTAAACATTTGGGCTCCCATAGAAAGCCCAAATATGGACCCAAGGATTTGATTTCAATAAACATATGAAACAATCTTCCAAAGATGTTATACGTGAAATTTGAAAGCTTTTGGAGCAGTGGTTTGGGAGAAAAGTAGTCTTACATGTTTTTCCCATTACCCACAGTGTTAAAAAATGCTGACACAGCACTTTTTCAAAGTCCCAAAAAAGTACCCCATGATAAAACCATTAGCACTTTTTTTTTACCATCCCATTCTGTTGGTCCTAAGGAAGCTTCACACCAAATTAGAATTCTCTGTGCCATGTAGTTTTGGAGATATGGGCGTTTTAATTTTTTCTATTTTTAGGTCCTGCGGTTCCCATGGGGCGAGGAGAAAAAAAATTGGGTATAAATAAGTACTTATGACCCAATAAGCACTTATATCAAATTTGGTTCAAATCTGCATCTGGGTTTGGAAAACAGAAATTTTGAGCGGGGCGAAAATTCTTGCCCCTCCCATAATGAAGGCAAATATAGCTCCTCAAACTTCTCTTGAACAAATCTGTCTGCTGTCTCTACTACTGCTGGTTCATGACAAGAAGATTTTTTAAGATTTAAGCACACTTTTTGGGCATGGCCCTACCGAGGGGCAAGGCAACTTGATTTTAACAAAATCAAATTGGGATGTCATAAAGTATTATCTCAAATATCAATTAAATTGGTTCAGCGGTTTGGGAGAAGACGCAAACACCATGTTCACGGACGACGGACAGTGAGTGATCACTTTAGCTGTCCTGACTAAAAGTCAGATGAGCTAAAAACTCATTCATGACTGCAATAAAATGTTTATTTTTTGCTGGTGGCAAGCCAATCACAACAAATAAACATTTGTCTTGGTTACTCATGAGATAAGTTTGGGTATCCTCTCCAAAATACTAGATATCCTTTCTTGGCAGATTCGATGATAGTGTTTTGAATGTCACCGACTTTATGAAGACTTGGCCTTTTGAAAAATCCAGGGAGACCAAAAATCACTCGTCTGAGACCTAATTAGAGGAGCAAATTACTCTTGAACTATTTTTCTTCACAAGCATCCATTAAATGTCCAGTAAATGGTGTGTGTTTCTAAGGCATGCATTCAAAACAATTAATGCCAGTAAACTGCTGTTGAACCTGGGTCTGTTTCTTTCAAACCCCTTTACCTTAGTATGGGTTGGATTGAGCAAGCAAAGAGGTTTTGCCTGATTACTGGAGTAGAGGATTTTTTAAATGTTATAGGCCCCTATTATGATATCAAAATTGAGATGTCCTTGGATAATAATTATAAACAATTAATTTTTTCTGTAATTATTTTTTATGTTAGAAAAAGCAGGCACTTGCATTGAGTGATCTTTGAATGTACCTATAACATGTTTACAGACACATTACTCAGTATCTATTTTTAACTCACTAATTGTTTATTTGGGTCACACTTGTTTACTTGCAAGCTGACAGTCATATCTAAAAAACTTAATGAGGTGATTTAATTCAGCCAATCATAATTAATGGAACAACAGAACATTGGAGAAATTTCTCATTCTGGAATTTTCTATTTGAAGACTATATAATAACCTCTGTCAAGAGACTGCCTCATTCTATTCATCTCACACACCATTGAGAAGTGACTTGTTCATTCAGTCTTCCTTGAACACTGGAGATTATTAGTACAGGATAGTGCATTATTATAGAAGCAGCTGAGTTTAATATATATTCTAAGGAATATTATTTTGTGATCTGAGCATCATTTTCCATTGGAAAAGTGTTTCCAAAATTTGAAGAGAATTTATTCTTCTTGTGTGACCCATGATTTATTCTTGTGAAAAACCAGGATTCAACTGGATAATTTTCAAATTACATGAGGGGCAAATACTTATTGGATATTCCATTTGAATTTTGCTGAGAGCATTATGGGAATTTATTGAAGATTGTTGAAGTTTTGAGTGAAGATTTCATTGCAATTTATTGGATACTGTTTCTGCAGACACGTTCTTGGACATTACAATACCAGCTGGAAAGTTTCTTCATCATTGGATTATTGGATTCTTTTGAACTCTATTGTGGACTAACTGATAAGTATTTTTGTTTTATTTTTCTCTAAACCAAATAGTGTAGAAGATTTTGTACCATTTTCATTTCAAATTATCTTTATTATTATTATTATTATTATTATTATTTCAGATTAGTTAAATTGGAGTTATTGTTGTTGATTCTCAGATTTTTTTTCTGTTACCATTATTGTTATACACCATAACACCAGAACTGGGTGGTCATAAGGCCTCAGAAAACCATTGGTTTTCTGAGGCCTTACAACCACCCAGTCCAGAACACCAACTGTGCATTAAAATTTAAATTGCTTACCTAACAAAGCTCAGAAAGTGTCTACATTCAAAGGCAAATGATAAGGTCTACTTAACTGGTAGTGTGCTGGAAGCCCATTTTGAGGGTTTACGAAATACCACAGGTTGAGACTGTAATTATCTCCACTCTGTTAGTGGAGGTTTCACATTGACCAGGCAAGAATTACTTGTAGTATATTTTATTTTCTCTGTTCAATTCAAATGTAAAATTTCTTCATGCTTGTATGTTTCTTTCCCTCCAATACAAATTCCCAATGGAGTCCCCATGACACAAAAATTTTCCCAATGGCATGGGCCCCGGACCCTTTCCTGAAGAGTTCAGAAAAATCCATGATATGACAGTGGTAGATGAGTTCTTTTCTATTGCCTATGAAAGGCAAATAGAAACAAGAGCTCTAAAGAGTCTGTAATCGCTCACCTGGCAGAACAGAAGATGAAAATGTGATTTCCCATTCATAGGGTTCTGTGGTAACTATAAGCCACAGTTGTGGCCATGTTTGGAACCCAATCAACATTACATGAGAAACATTGATAGAGGACGTCCCAGTCATCAATCATGCAAAGTTTAAAATGAAAGTGTCAATGACACTGTAGCTCAACTTGTCAAGACAAAGACATGTACATGTATAGTATGTGACACAGCCATGACAAACATCTAGGTAATGACCTGATAACAAAGGTATATATAAAGTATTGTAACGGTCTGTACATAAATACTGACCGTTGCCTGTAACAAATGTATAGGTAAAGTATTGTAAAGGTGGGTGACAGTCAGTTGCGAAACTAGAAAAAAATCTTTGAGTCCCAGAGTGGGTCTGACTGAACCCCAAAATATTTGTTCTCATAGCACAGTGATAACAAAAGCACCCCAAAACACACTCATTCCTGTCCCAAGGTGAAAACAAAGGTACCCAAGAAGTTTCGTGAAGATCAGTTCACAAATATGAGCTGTGTAGAAGTTGTGACAAAAAACTGATTTGACCTAATTTCAGTACAAAATGGCCACTGGCAGCCATCTTGAATTTTGGACCGCACCCAGAAACACTCGTTCTCATCACAAGGTGATAACAAAGGTACCCAAGAAGTTTTGTGAAGATCGGTTCATAAATACAGCCTCTAGCCCGAGCCGTATTGACATGTGCACTTACAGTGTATAAGTAGCACTGAATAAATCAAAGTTCATCTAATTTGCATAATTTCTGCACGAGAAAAAAAAACGTACTATATGTGATGTATTCCATGTTACTAAACATTCATACAAAATTTTTTTCAAATCAGAACTTTCATACAGAAGTTCTGTACAAAAGACTGATTGCACTAATTTTGGTACAAAATGGCTGCTAGTGGCCATCTTGAATTTTGGACCGCACCCAGAAACACTCGTTCTCATCCCAAGGTGATAACAAAGGTACCCAAGACGTTTCGTGAAGATCGATTCATAAATACAGACTATAGCCCGAGCCGTATTGACATGTGTACTTACTGTGTGTAAGTAGCACTGAAATGAAAGTGTCAATGACACTGTAGCTCAACTTGTCAAGACAAAGACATGTACATGTATAGTATGTGACACAGCAATGACAAACATCTAGGTAATAACCTGATAACAAAGGTACATTTAAAGTATTGTAACGGTCTGTACATAAATACTGAGCGTTGCCTGTAACAAATGTATAGGTAAAGTATTGTAAAGGTGGGTGACAGTCAGATGCTAAACTAGAAAAAAATCTTTGAGTCCCAGAGTGGGTCTGACTGAACCCCAAAATATTTGTTCTCATAGCACAGTGATAACAAAGGCACCCCAAAACACACTCATTCCTGTCCCAAGGTGAAAACAAAGGTACCCTAGAAGTTTCGTGAAGATCAGTTCACAAATATGAGCTGTGTAGAAGTTGTGACAAAAAACTGATTGGACCTGATTTCGGTACAAAATGGCCACTGGCAGCCGTCTTGAATTTTGGACCACGCCCAGAAACACTCGTTCTCGTCCCAAGGTGATAACAAAGGTACCCAAGAAGTTTTGTGAAGATCGGTTCATAAATACAGCCTCTAGCCCGAGCCGTATTGACATGTGCACTTACAGAGTATAAGTAGCACTGAATAAATCAAAGTTCATCTAATTTGCATAATTTCTGCACGAGAAAAAAACCCGTACTATATGTAATGTATTCCGTGTTACTAAACATTCATACAAAAATTTATTCAAATCAGAACTTTCATACAGAAGTTCTGTACAAAAGACTGATTGCACTAAGTTTGGTACAAAATGGCTGCTGGTGGCCATCTTGAAATTCGGACCACACCCAAAAACACTCGTTCTCATCCCACGGTAATAACAAAGGTACCCATGAAGTTTTGTAAAGATCGGTTCATAAATACGGCATCTAGCCTGAGCCATATAGAAGTTGTGTACAAAAAACTGATTAGACCTAATTTCGATACAAAATGGCCACTGGCAGCCATCTTGAATTTTGGACCGCACCCAGAAACACTCGTTCTCGTCCCAAGGTGATAACAAAGCTACCCAAGACGTTTCGTGAAGATCGGCTCATAAATACAGACTCTAGCCCGAGCCGTATTGACATGTGTACTTACTGTGTGTAAGCAGCACTGAAAAAATCAAAGTTCATCTAATTTGCATAATTTCTGCACGAGAAAAAAACCTGTATTATATGTGATGTATCCCATGGTACTAAACATTCACACAAAAAATTATTCAAATCAGCGCTTTCATATGGAAGTTCTGCGCAAAAATCTGATTGCACCAAATTTCGTACAAAATGGCTGCCATCGGCCATCTTGAATTTCGGACCGGACCCCAAAACACTCGTTCTCGTCCCAAGGTGATAACAAAGGTACCCAAGAAGTTTCGTAAAGATCGGTTCATAAATACGGCCTCTAGCCCGAGCCGTATTGGCATTTGCACTTACAGTGCTAGTGCTGAAAGTAACACCAAAAAACATCAAAGTTAGTCTAATTTGCATAATTTACGCACGAGAAAAAAACCCGTATTATATGTGATGTATCCCATGGTACTAAACATTCATACAAAAAATTATTCAAATCAGAGCTTTCATATGGAAGTTCTGTACAAAAAACAGATTTCTGTATCGTCGGTACAAAATGGCAGATGGCAGCCATCTTGAATTTCGGACAGCACCCAAAAACACTCGTTCTCGTCCCACAGTCATAACAAAGGTACCTAAGAAGTTTCGTAAAGATCGGTTCATAAATACGGCCTCTAGCCCGAGCCATAGCAGCTTGGCACTAACAGCTCTGAAAGTAACACTAAATAAATCAAAGTCAGTCTAATTTGCACAATTTACGCACGAGAAAAAAACCCGTATTATATGTGATGTATCCCATGGTACTAAACATTTATACGAAACTTTATTCAAATCAGAACTTTCATACAGAAGTTCTGTACAAAAAACTGATTTTTGCATCATCGGTACAAAATGGCCGCTGGCAGCCATCTTGAATTTCGGACCACACCTAAAAACACTCGTTCCCGTCCCAGGGTCATAACAAAGGTACACAAGAAGTTTCAAAAAGATCGGTTCATAAATACGACCTCTAGCCCGAGCCATAGCCAATTGTTGACGTACGGACAGATGGACAGATGGACGGACGGATAGACGGATGGACGGACGGACGGACGGACGGACGGACGACGGGCCATGACAATAGCTCAAATTTGACTTCGTCAAAGTTGAGCTAAAAATTAAAGTTCATCTAATTTGCATAATTTCTGCACGAGAAAAAAACCTGTATTATATGTGATGTATCCCATGGTACTAAACATTCACACAAAAAATTATTCAAATCAGCACTTTCATATGGAAGTTCTGTGCAAAAATCTGATTGCACCAAATTTTGTACAAAATGGCTGCCATCGGCCATCTTGAATTTCGGACCAGACCCAAAAACACTCGTTCTCGTCCCACAGTGATAACAAAGGTACCCAAGAAGTTTCGTAAAGATCGGTTCATAAATACGGCCTCTAGCCCGAGCCGTATAGGGATTTGCACTTACAGTGCTGAAAGTAACACTAAATAAATCAAAGTTAGTCTAATTTGCCTAATATAAGCACGAGAAAAAAACCCATATGATATGTGATGTATCTCATGGTACTAAACATTCATACGAAAAATTATTCAAATCAGAGCTTTCATATGGAAGTTCTGTACAAAAAAAAAATTTCTGCATCGTCGGTACAAAATGGCTGCTGGCAGCCATCCTGAATTTCGGACTGCACCCAAAAACACTCGTTCTCATCCCACGGTCATAACAAAGGTACCCAAGAAGTTTCGTAAAGATGGGTTCATAAATACGGCCTCTAGCCCGAGCCATAGCAGCTTGGCACTCACAGCTCTGAAAGTAACACTAAATAAATCAAAGTCAGTCTAATTTGCATAATTTACGCATGAGAAAAAAACCTGTATTATATGTGATGTATCCCATGGTACTAAACATTTATACAAAACTTTATTCAAATCAGAACTTTCATACAGAAGTTCTGTACAAAAAACTGATTTTTGCATCATCGGTACAAAATGGCCGCTGGCAGCCATCTTGAATTTCAGACCACACCTAAAAACACTCGTTCCCGTCCCAGGGTCATAAAAAAGGTACACAAGAAGTTTCGTAAAGATCGGTTCATAAATACGATCTCTAGCCCGAGCCATAGCCAATTGTTGACGTACGGACAGACGGACGGACAGACGGACGACGGGCCATGACAATAGCTCAAATTTTACTTCGTCAAAGTTGAGCTAAAAATGCCGATAGGATCACTGATCCAATGTCGAGTTGTGACAGCAAAAAATTGGGTTTAATCATTATCAATTCATTATCCCGAAAACCTATTGTTTATAATTTACTATGTGAAGAGTCACTGTGACCTTGACCTTTGACCTAGTGATTGCAAAGTAAATAGGGCTTTTTTTTTGCACCAATGCCAACCTACCTATGGAGTTTCATGAACGTGGGTGGAACCATTGTCAAATAATCATCTGGAAACCAATTGTTTATGATTTATGTTCAAGGTCACTGTGACCTTGACCTTTGACCTAGCAAGTCAAAAATAAATAAGGGTCTTCCACTCACCTAGGCCAACCTACCTATGAAATTCATGAATGTGGGTCAAACCATTATCAAGTTATCATCCAGAAACCAATTGTTTATGATTTATTACATTGAAGGTCACTGTGACCTTGACCTTTGATTTAGCAAGTCCAAAAAAATCAATAGGGTTCTTCATCGCACCCAGGTCAACTTACCTATGAAGTTTATTGAATGTAAGCTGAACCACTATCAAGTTATCATCCGGAAACCAATTGTTGTGATTTACTATGTTCAAGGTCACTGTGACCTTGACCTTTGAACGGGCGAGTCCAATATCAATAGGGTTTTTCCTTGCAAGAAGTCAACCCACCTATGGAGCTTCATGAATGTAGGTTAAGACACTATGAATTTATCGTCCACAAACCAATTGTTGCGATTTACTATGTTCAAGGTCACTGTGACCTTGACCTTTGACCTGGCGAGTTCAAGATCAGTAGGGTTCTTCCTCACAGCAAGGCCAATGCAGCTATTAAGTTTCATGACTATAGGCTGAACCACTGTCAAGTTATTGTCTGGAAACCAATTGTTGCAATTTGGTCACTGTGACCTTGACCTTTGACCTGGCGAGTCCAAGGTCAATAGAGTTCTTCCTCGCACCAAGGCCAACACACCTATGAAGTTTCATGACTCTAGGTTGAACCACTATCAAGTTCTCATCTGGAAACCAATTGTTGCGATATACTATGTTCAAGGTCACTGTGACCTTGACCTTTGACCTGGTGAGTCCAACATCAATAGGGTTCTTCCTCGCACCAAGGCCAACACGCCTGTAAAGTTTCATGACTCTAGGTTGAACCACTATCAAGTTATCATCCGGAAACCAATTGTTGTGATATACTATGTTCAAGGTCACTGTGACCTTGACCTTTGACCTGGTGAGTCCAACATCAATAGGGTTCTTCCTCGCACCAAGGCCAACACACCTGTAAAGTTTCATGACTCTAGGTTGAACCACTATCAAGTTATCATCTGGAAACCAATTGTTGCGATATACTATGTTAAAGGTCACTGTGACCTTGACCTTTGATCTGGTGAGTCTAAGATCAATAGAGTTCTTCCTCGCACCATGGCCAACCCACCTATTTAGTTTCATGAATGTAGGTTTAACTACTATCAAGTTATCATCCGGAAAGGAATTGTTGTGATTTACTATGTTCAAGGTCACGTTGACCTTGACCTTTGACGTAGCGAGTCCAAAATCAATAGGGTTCTTCCCCTCACCAAGGCCAATCTACCTATGAAGTTTCATGAATGTGAGTTGAACCATTATCAAGTTATCATCCGGAAACCAATTGTTTAAGATTTACTACGTTCAAGGTCACTGTGACCTTGACCTTCGACGTAGCATGTCCAAAATCAATAGGGTTCTTCCTCCCACCAAGACCAACCTACGTATGAAGTTTAATGAATGTGAGTTGAACCACTATCAAGTTATCATCCGGAAACCAATTGTTTACGCCCGCCCGCCCGCCCGCCCGCCATTCACCAAACTATAAGTCGAGTTTGACTTCGTCACAACTCGACTAAAAATTTGGCCTTGTAGTTTCAGAGGAGATTTTTCAAAATTGACCAATCAGAATCAAAGAATGCCTCTGGCAGCCTTGTTTTTCATCCAACAGGAACAAAATGAGGACCGTTTGTAGAGGACTAGTGCATGGAGGTTTTTCGGTTCGGTTTTGGTTTTTGCAGCAAACCGAAAAAACGAACTGACAGGCGCAAAAAAAAAATGGGTACAGGGTTTTGCATACTTTGACGTTTTACTACAAAATTCACAACAACCCCGTCATATTTCATTTTCATTTTCAAAATGGCAGCGAACAAACCAAGAAGCGATTATTACTTACATTTCGAACGTATCGATTCTAAATATTGCAAATGCAAATTGTGTTCGAAACAAATATCTGCTGACCATGGGAACACAAGTAATTTAAAACGACGTCTCCAGAGAACCCACAAAGCTGAATATTTTACAATCCAGTCAAAAGAAGAAGCTGATCTGAAGCCATGGCGCCGAAAGGTACCACGTGTTTTCGTCTTCATTCTTTATGTTACTGAATTTGTTTGCAATTGTGTCGTTATTAAATTTATGTTTCGTCCTTTGCCCTACCGCAGAATCAGGTACACAAAATCCTATTTTTGTTCCCGACACAGGAAAATACATTGACGGAAATAGTCCAAAATACGCATACATGTAGAATAGCCTAATTTGTCTGGATTCTCTGGAACAGTCTGGAAGAATGGGGTGCAATATGGGCTGACGTTTGATTTTGTGAATGACTGAATGTTTGCGACTTTGTGATTCCCAAATCCAGTGTTGACTCATTTGTCTGGTAATTGTGGCTCTTTGTATAATTGTGTTGTTTCACTTGTGTTGGCAAAATCGCCTCACTTACTGACACTTCGTGACGGTACATCACCTGGAGCCCCCACCCCACCCACGCACACCTCAACTGTGTGACGTGTGTGTAATTGCATTGGACTGCGGGACAGTGTATGGGAGTTACCCAAGACGTCTTTCCGTCTATGGACCCCAAACAATGCAACCATTGGCATGCGGTATGTGCGTTCACTGTGTTGGGGGGGGGGGGGGGGGGTGAAATGTGTTGTCAAGAAACGGATGGAATAAGCATCGCTTCTAAGTTCTTCAAGGCGATTGCAGATGACATTTTTCGACCCTATTGAGACAAGTACCGCAGGTAGCCTTTGCCTACACGTGAAAAAGATACCGACTTTTCCCTCAATTAATTTAGAAGGTCGTAAAGAATGGTTGGATCTCTAGAATCGTTCTCAGACAGACTGAGACAGTCAGGCTATCTTATTTTCAAAAACTAAAAAGATTTCAGACCCCCAGTCATGCACCTGTACTCCTGTAGATGTGGATGGGACGAGACCCCTCTATGCCTCCAATGCCCTCCATCAGATCGGACCAACTCCCACCCACGTCAGTATTTATTTATTTATTGGTGTTTAAAGTCACAATTTTTTTAGGCACAATGGCTAATCATGACCACACCATGTCAACATAAGTATCAACTCAAGGGAGTTGAGGCCAGGGGTGAGTGTTAATAAGCCATGTTGCCCATTTTGGAGAGGGTTTGCACCTCACAAGCACTGGTGATTGGGGTCCTATATTACCAGTAAAACAGAGCCTGTTTACCGTAGTGAACAGGCACTGCTTCACTTCCCGGGGTTTAAGCGGAGAACCCACGTCAGTGTTACGTGCCCCGGTTATGTCTGGCCCTGTGGCTGCATGGCATTACTTTAGCGGCAAAATCCCCCCCCCCCCCCTCCAGACAATGCAGGCTTTAATTCACTCGTACGACGTATGTCTGTGTGCCCAAATAAGGCAATGAAGGCATGGGGATTCAAGCAGACAAGTAAGTAGAATTCCAGCGAGTTTCACGCTCGTCTTTCAGCATAAACGGTAGTGCATCAAGTTTCTTTCAGATTCCTGAATAAACCAGTAAGCCTTGCACTTGCAGGCGAGTTCCAGGCAGGTGGTAATTTTTACTCATTCCATCAAGAGAGATAAAATCCTGTTTGTGGTTAGTCTTGCAAGCTGGCTTAATTGTCCAAACAAACAGTTCATGAACAATGAGTAGAAGTGAAAAAGCGTCCACAGGTGTTCACGTGCACGCTGCATAGTGTATACAATTATAATAGTCTCCCCTTCTATTTTTTATACACTGAATGATGTCGGATGACATAGTGCACAATAAATTATAAAATAGGAACTTATTGCTGATCCTCCATTTCTTTACATTCATTAGCACAGATTATTCTAACACTGCTGACTTCTCAGATACACCCAGACGCCTAGGCATAGGCTAGTGCCAGTGGGTTGGACAGGTGTTCTTGGAATATGAATACCAGGTCAAACAATAGACTTCTGTTGCTCAGCCAAAAATTGATGGTCCATGAATAACCGAAAAACGATTTAGTGCGTAACATAGCAAAGCAGTATATCTGCAGCCTATCTTTTTAAGACAAAGAATTATCCAAAGTTTTGAATTTGTATTTCATTTTCCCCCCTCAGGTAGATGCAGGAGGATCCGAACTGGGAGGGACTTCTTCGACTTTAAAACAGAGAAAGGTAGATGAGTGTTTCTTCAGTTCACGTGAAACAAAATGGAGTGCAGATGATCTTCGCAAAAAAGCAGCAGATCTAAAATTAGGGAGTATAATCGCCATTGATATGCAACCAATGAGCTTGGTGGAAGACTAGGGATTTAGAGATTTTGTGTCAACAATACAACCAGCTTATGATCTGCCGTCTGGTAGGACTCTCCGGTACAGAATTATTCCTGAATTATATGAAGATACTAAATCCAAAATAGCTGATGTTTTGTGTGCGTCCAGTACTGTAGCTCTTACAACAGACCACTGGACATCAAGGGCGACAGAGGCATACATTGCAGTTTCGGCGCATGTGTTATCTGAAAATTTTGAACTTTTGGATGTCTGTCTAAATGTCAGTTTTACTCCGGAAAGCCACACAGCGGAAAATATTGCTGGTGATATTGTTGCTATAGTCAATAACTGGATTTCTAAAGCAGAAGAAATGAAACTTTATGTAGTATCAGACAATGCCTCAAATATTCAAGCCGCTTGTCGGTTACTACCAGGATATTACACTCCTCTTAGATGCTTTGCGCATACCTTGCAGCTAGTGCTGAAAGACTCACTGAATGAATTTCCAGGCATAAATCATGTTACAGCCAAGTGTAAAAAAATTGTGAGCCACTTCCACCATAGCTTCAAGTCAACCCAGAAGCTAAAGGAAATGCAAAAAAGTCTTGACATCCCCGAGCACAAGTTGAAAGGCGAGTGTGAAACTTGGTGGAACTCCACATACCAGATGATTTCATGGATCGTAGAAAAGTTGGCGATCTGTGCTGTGCTTGCATCCAATGATGCTGTAAACAACCTTCTACCACACGAGTGGAAAACTGCATCAAGTTATGTTGAAGCTTTGAAGCCGTTTGATGACATTACTACGATAATGTCTGCCACAAGGTATTCAACTTTATCAATGGTTATTCCAGTTTTGAACACCTTGTGTGAGCAAATGAACTCTATTGAGATGAACAGCTTTGGTGAATCGGTCATCAAACATGTAAAGAAACGATGGCCAGATTACGAGAAGAACGAACTGCTTGTACAAGCTACTTACTTGGACCCAAAGTTCAAAAACTTTCCTTTTTCTGAAGACAAAGTAGAAGCAAGTGCTATTCAGTTACTACTGGACGCAATGGTAGCGAACGAGAAAGACAACTCAGTAAAATCACAAAATTCTGAGAAGACTTCCAAGTCCGAGCAGGAGCAAAAAGAACTCCCAAGTGCTACTACTGACACTAGTCAAAATACTCTAAAAGAGAAGAAAAGTGATTTCTGGGGGTATACAAAAGAAAAGTAGAGGCGAAGCGTGAAAGTTTGAAAGGGGCAGCAGATCTTTTGAATCTGTACAAGGCCGAGATTGATCGGTACAAGGCCGATAAACTTTTAGAGCCCTCTGACAACCCATTTCAGTGGTGGGTGGAAAACAAAACATTTACCCAAATCTTGCAATCCTTGCACGGAGGTATCTTTGTATCCCTAGTACAAGCGTTCCCAGTGAGCGACTTTCCAGTAAAGCTGGGTTGATAATCTCCAATAGACGGAGCAGTCTCAAGCCTGGTAATGCAGAAAGGTTGATTTTCCTTAGCCACAATTTGCAGCACACTTGAATATATGTAGGATGTACTAGCCTACAAGGATCCAGGCGACCCCCTCTTCCTGCGTTACAAGGCCTGTGGGCTTTTTTTCTGTTGTTGTTAACTTGCTATTGCTAAGTGATTGACAGTTTTACTTACTTTACTTTAGTATGGTTCAGGAAATCAAGACTGGCGAGGGTGGCAGTCTGCCGGAACCTAGAAAACACCAAGCGAGTGATTTGATTGTTTTTTTTTAAACTTCTGATTACTAAATGTTCCCTACAGGACAGGGACATTGTTTATTTCATAAATCACCATGAACTGTTTCGCATCTCTGAGTGTTACATTGACTGAGATATGTCATGCTGAAATAATTTGCTTGCGGAGAATCCGATCATAGTGGGGGGGGGGGGGGGGAGGGGGGGTATATATGATTATGAATCATGATGTGATAATAATTATTGTTGGGTTAAAGCTTATTCAATTCCAACCAATGCGCTATTAGTTCATTATTATGTTTATTAAGTTATTAACCTGTGTCCTGTGGCAAAATGGCAATAGAAAGTGAACTTAAGAAATCCCAGACGCCCAGCTCATAAACCACCCCTCCATTGCCATGATGACGGATAGAGTCGTGGTACATGTTCCCAGAATGGAGGAGATTATATGGCTCACTCAAGAGACAAGAGAACAGATTTCAAGCACCAGTGCTTTTACTCCCTTTTAGGCCTGTTAAAACGAGAAGTCCTTATGGCTGTCTTTTTTGAAAAAGTTAGCACCCAGTACAGGGACCAGCCTAGGGGGGAATTTTAGGGAGACTTCAAGTCTCCCTCCAGAAAAAATAGGGAGACTGCAGAGTCATGTAGGGAGACTTCATAGGCAAGTGGGGAAAATTAAGAATATTCATGTACCACCCCTGCCGCCCCTTCATATTTTCAATTTATGGTCCTCCATTAATGTACAAATAATCCAGGTCCAGTTGTCTATGATGCATCTGTGCCAGGTTAAAAAATCACAATGTAATTATTGACTGAAAATCCCCCACTGCTACCTTCTCCTTCATGACCCCTCACCTCTTCTTCGTGCCAATCCCCTATCACCCTCCTGTGGTTGCCTTTCAACAAAGTCTACTAAGCTAATAATTTCCTAAGTCTGAAAGTGTGAACAGGACCAGATGTAAGAAGGTTGCTTGGGAGGTACTTTGTTAGTTAATAAACAAAATACATTCTGGGGTCGAGTATTTTGTAAAAGAAATGTCATTCCGCATCATTTTTATGGCATTCCGCATCATTTCATGTCATTCCGATGTTTAGGAGGACCCTTTTTCAAGATCGTCCACATGCACACTTGTGTCCTGTACAAAGCTTTTCTTGACATCACTAAAGCTTTTTTTCATGTGTTTCAATTCCATTCGTGTTTTTCTGGGAATAGACAGCCCAACAGTTAACAGTCGTCAGCAAATCGAAATGAAAATAATGTGTTATAAAATACGTCCGTTGTGTATACATTTTCGGCATCCTAAGCGACGTAACCTACTTTCAAACTGGGTTGTTTTGTTGAGTCGCGTAAGTCACTTATTTTCGTTTCGACACTTGAAGCACCGACTGGAACGCAACAAAATAGAAATAAAAAAAATCCGCCGAAAGCGACAATGGACAATTGCTTGTCGTGTGATTTCAAATAAATGGACGTTTATTTGACGAATTAAAATGCCCATTTATCACACTCGATTTTTGAAAATACTCGTTTTCATGTAAACCTCGCATCACTCAGTTCAGCCTTTTCTCATTTTGGCCAATTTTTAGAGGGCGACTTGTAATCGCCCCGACTATTTTTCTAGGCGACTTTGGGGTTAGAAGGGCGACTTAATCGCCCTAGTCGCCCTCACGGCTGGTCCCTGACCCAGTATTAAACAAAGCCCATACGTTACTGATCTCCATTCAAGTCACACTGTTGAACAAACACGCGACGTGAAACGTAAACAAAACCACATGGACGTGCTCACAAAAAGGAGCTATACTTAATCGGTCCACCATGTTGTGCAATGAGACTCCCCAATGTTAACACCTAACTGGCTTCACATGTGTGTTGTTTTTTCAATTTCATACAGCTTTTCACCAATTTCATGTCATATTTGACAAAGTGGATATTAAAATGAAGGTTTGAAGTTACTTTTCTTTTTTGAAGTGCCTTTTCAGTACGACTGTCGACTGCTTTAGATAATCAAACAACCCATTTTCCAACTAATAAAAACCGACAACAGGGGTTGTCGAACTGTCTGCTGTCTGGAATAATTAATTGTGAACTGGGACTTTCCCGTTCATTTTTTAATATAAGGGCTTAGCACAGAGTGGAGAAACAAAACTGACAACACAAAAAACAGGGTTTTTTTTAATTTTAATCCAGCTGAAAGAAAAAAAAGCAACGCATCAAAATGATTCTAATTTTATTTCGGGAAATTCAGGTGCAAGTACTGCAATGTTATTGTGGTACTGAATAAAATGAAAACCTCAAGAAAAGAAGTAAGATTTTATTTTGATTGGGAAATCCCCATCGTGGGCCAACTGATGGCCAGTGATGGGGTTGGAACTGAAGTTTTAAGTGTTGTGTTGTAATGTTGTTGCGACGATGTTTGCTTGTCGAAACGAGCGATCAAACGTGCAGTCATGCACCTGCCGCCTGGATGAAAAATCAGGCAGGCAATAGCGCCACAGGGTGATCACAGGCCTCAGAATGACAGGCCTGTTTTAGTAGCATAAAAGGTCAAATGCAATGCAATGATTCAACTTGATTGTGTAAGCAATTGCGTTATTTACAGACATGAGAAATTCATAATTTCATATAGAGTTAACAATTTGTCAACCGAGTGCTAGTGAAGTGTGCTGTGTCGAAGTGTGTCCCAGTACAGTCAGTGGCCGACTGGCTGCGGGACATAACACGTACACTAAATAACTTTCAGGCGACATTTCTTTGGTCTTTTGTAGTTAGATAATGGTGTTTTTAGATTAATTAAAGGGCCTGGAAACATAACCGAAAAACCGAACCGAAACCGAGGTTTTAAAAAAAAACAAAAACGAAACCGAAACCGATCCTGGAAAAAAAAAACTACATGCACTATAGAGGACCTCCCATAGACCATTCCTGCCAAGGATAGTTCACACCAGCTCAGCAGTTCCAGAGAAGAAGATAATGAAAGTGTCAATGACACTGTAGCTCAACTTGACAAACTTGAACTTGGTAAGTTATAAATGAAATGGCAAAATTGAAGATCATTGGTACCAATGTCATTTTTTTTGCCAGTGGCAACATTTTTTGACAGAAACCAAAGAAAATCGATAGCTCCCATCTAGAGGCCTCCCCAAACAAGCATGCCAGGTTTCAAAGCCCTGTAGGGTGTACAAAAGGGAAATATTGTGGTCTGACTAGACTAAATTCTAAGAACGTTGGCCGTGGCAACATTTTTTGACGGAAATGGAAGAAAATCGATAGCTCCCATTTAGAGGTCTAGATTTCAAAGCAATCAAATCATAAATGTGCCCTGTAGGGTGTGCCAAAGGGAAATATTGAGTCTTCCGACTAAACTAAGTTCTAAGAACATTGGCCGCGGCAACATTTTTTGACGGAAATTGGAGAAAATCGATAGCTCCCATCTAGAGGTCTCCCCAAACAAGCATATCAGGTTTCAAAGCAATCTGATCATAAATGTGCCCTGTAGGGTGTGCCAAAGGGAAATATTGTGGTCTGACTAAACTGAGTTTTAAAAACGTTGGCCGCGGCAACATTTTTTGACGGAAATTGAAGAAAATTGATAGCTCCCATCTAGAGGTCACCCCAAACAAGCATGCCAGGTTTCAAAGCAATCCAATCATAAATGTACCCTGTAGGGTGTGACAAAGGGAAATATTGAGTCTTCTTACTAAACTAAGTTATAAGAACGTTGGCCGCGGCAACAGTTTTTGACAGAAATTGAAGAAAATCGATAGCTCCCATCTAGAGGTCTCCCCAAACAAGCATACCAGGTTTCAAAGCAATCTGATCATAAATGGGCCCTGTAGGGTGTGCCAAAGGGAAATATTGAGGTCTGACTAAACTAAGTTCTACGAACGTTGGTCGTGGCAACATCTTTTGCCGGAAATTGAAGAAAATCGATAGCTCCCATCTAGAGGTCATCCTAAATAAGCATACCAGGTTTCAAAGCAATCAAATCATAAATGTGCCCTGTAGGGTGAGCCAAAGGGAAATATTGTGGTTTGACTAAACTAAGTTCTAAGAATGTTGGCCGCGGCAACATTTTTTGACAGAAATTGAAGAAAATCGACAGCTCCCATCTAGAGGTCACCCAAAACAAGCATGCCAGGTTTCAAAGCAATCCGATCATAAATGTACCCTGCAGGTTGTGCCAAAGGGAAATATTGAGTCTTCTGACTAAACTAAGTTCTAAGAACGTTGGGCGCGGCAACATTTTTTGACAGAAATTGAAGAAAATCGATAGCTCCCATCTAGAGGTCTCCCCAAACAAGCATACTAGGTTTCAAAGCAATCAAATCATAAATGTGCCCTGTAGGGTGTGCCAAAGGGAAATATTGTGGTTTGACTAAACTAAGTTCTAAGAACGTTGGCCGCAGCAACATTTTTAGACGGAAATTGAAGAAAATCGATAGCTCCCATCTAGATGTCACCCCAAACAAGCATACAAAGTTTCAAAGTAATCTGATCATAAATGCGACCTGTGAGGCGTGCCAAAGGAAATTGTGGATGTACGTACTAACGTACTAACATACTAACGTACGTACGTACGTATGTACGTATGCCGACGGACGAGAAGTGATGGCAATAGCTCAGCTTGACTTTGTCAAGTTGAGCTAAAAATGTGAAAGGTTTATGGACGACAGATGCCAAGTGAGGGGAATAGCACACATGGCCCTTTGTAGCAATTTTCATTTCTTATCAAAGAACCAATAAGCATAACCTACTTTCGCTCAACAAAGAGAAGGCAAGAGGAAGAACTTGAGCAAGGAAAAAGATGAATACTTAATAGGGTATTGTGAACTCAAAGTTCAAACAGTTTAAATACACAAATGAATCCAATAAGATATAAGCATTAGTACACATGTACACTATTAATCACTTTTGGTTCTGTAATTTTACCCTCCGACACTCCTTTGTCGAAATTCTAAAATTTCAAACTGTAATTTTTTCCCATAATGCAACTATGAATTGAACCAATTAACCCTTTACCTAACATGAAAAGCAGACAACACTTGCAAACAAAATTCTTGAATAACTCATTTTTTCAATTTTTGTCTCAAAAACATAGGTTATGATCCCTCACTGTCATAACCTATGTTTTTGATACAAAAAATGAAAAAATAATGAAAATTGGTGATTTTTGTGAATAGCGCTGGCCGGTTTTGGCAGTTACGATGGGTAAAGGGTTAAAATGGAATCTTGTTTGACACGAGCACCTTGAGCTCTGTCAAATGTGATTAAACTGGTTAAATTCCAAATGAAATTTGGGGAAAACTTGTTGCTTTAAATTTGGGTGTTTTGCTATCAGAGTGCAGGGGATTAATTATGGGTTTAGTGCAAAGGGTTAATTATGGGTTTCATTATTCATGCAATCGCTGACAGCTGAAATTGTTGCAACTAAAAACAATCATATATGAGCTAATTAAAGTTCGGAATAGCAATTTTTCAAAATTAGATCCTGTAAAAATGAATGGCAAGTTATTGTCAAATTCATTCCAAAGAGTACGGAACATGTATTTTGGCAACTGGATTAAAAAATGTGCTCAGGGAGTTCTGAACACAGTCGGTTTGGATGGTCATCGTACCAGAGGGAATATAGGCAATTTCCTAAGATTTTGAAAAGATTTTGGCAAGTTGCCGTTTTTCCAATCAAACATAAAAAGATATGCACCTCATTCATTGGTAAATATCTTTAACCCTTTGAGACTTTAATTATTTAAAAAGTAACCAAGAAATACAGTTTCTTCATCGTTTTTTCAAAATGCGAGTCAAATGTCGGAAAGTACAAATAACAAGATATTTTTCACATTAGTGATTATTTGGTTGAGGGCTAGATTATTTTTGGTGGTCTAAATTTGTTATAGAAAACTTGTTTTATTACAAATTATTATAATAAAACAAATTTACATAAACAAAATATTCTTTGTGTTTGACTGAATATGAAATAAAAGCAAGGAAAGTGTTGGCTTTTGCTCTAGTATCCTCATTTTTTGAAAGCCCTGATAGTGGCTTCTAACACTCTACCAGTTAAGAAGTTGTCACTGAGCACTATTCGAGAGAAAAAAGGAATTGAGGTTCTAAACGTTAAAAACGAAAAATAATAACAAAACAAATGACCACAAAGTATCAACGCACTGTTTGATTTCGTCTGTCATAAGACGTACAAAAGTATCAAAGTGTTTAGCTTGATAGCTTGATGCCTTGCATGCTGCTAGTGGATATTCCTGCTGAGGACAGAATTTCTATTACCACTAAAAACAGTATAATTTGGGCATTTTTAAGCAAATCTTCTCCTTGTAAGTTAAATGGGTTTTTCACTAATCATTTCTTGAGTTAAATTTAGATGAAATTTACTTCAAATGTAGTCATGGCTGCTGCAGAGTAGCCATGACTAGATTTTATGAAAAAAATATTTTGAAAATACTCAGCGGGTTCAGAGTTAAGTGTACTGTTATTTTCAAACAAGTCTATGAAGGAAATAACTGAAATTTGTTTCTGAACTGCCTTGTCAATATTGCTCACACAGGAACCATCGATAACCCAAGAATTTAATTATTTATTGCTGTTTAAGGTCTCTTTCTAATGTTATCTCACGACAACAACATGGGTATGACGTGAAGTTTAGCCAAACATTTTTACCTGTATACTGCCCACTTTGATGGACATCCAACTCAGGCATTGATTACCGAATGCCATTTTGCCAGTACAGCAGAAGTTGATTCTCCTGGTAAACAAGCACTGCTCCACTTAATGGGGTTTCCACAGGAGGGTCATAACCAAGTATATGGTGGAATATACGGGTGCACATATTATCTTTTAACATGGCCCCTAAACCCATTAAATCCTTGTTTATCTCTGAGATTAACAGAACCCAAGAGGGGTTAGAGATGTTCACAATTTGCAGGGATTCTTCTATCCTCTTTTGGAAAGGGTCCAAGGCCATGGGGAAAATTTGTGTTGCGATGGCTCCAATTGCAAATTTGTTTTGAAGAATAAAAAACATACAATGTGCATTTTAATTAAAAAACAAGCAAATTCAGTGAATTCATGTCTCCCGCTGGGCAGCAGTTTCAAGGGGAATTAATGCATCCAGTGGAAGATAGTTGAGTTGCAAGTGGAAGTTATTTAGAAGAGACAGAACAGACAGTGCTTCAGACAGTGGTTATCAGATTTATTTTCACGGAGGTCACTATCAAAGCAAGTAAAGTGATGTGGAGTATAACTGTGAGAATCACTACTGAAAGTGTCAATGACACTGTAGCTTAACTTGTGTGTTGTATTTGATGAAGAGGATAATGTTCTATGTTTATGAAAGGATTATGAAATAAGACAAGAATTGTGATAATTGGGAATATGTTCATTCTGGTCCCTGTATGCTATGTTTTGATAAAAATTAAAGTGTCAATGACACTGTAGCTCAACTTGTTAAGACATGTACATGTATAGTATGTGACACAGCAATGACAAACATCTAGGTAATGACCTGATAACAAAGGTACATATAAAGTATTGTAACAGTCTGTACATAAATACTGACAGTAGACTGTAACAAATGTATAGGTAAAGTATTGTAAAGGTGGGTGACAGTCTGATGCTAAACTAGAAAAGAAATCTTCGAGTCCCAGAGTGGGTCTTACTGAACCCCAAAATATTTGTTCTCATAGCACAGTGATAACAAAGGCACCCCAAAACACACTCGTTCCTGTCCCAAGGTGAAAACAAAGGTACCCAAGAAGTTTCGTGAAGATCAGTTCATAAATACGAGCTGTATAGAAGTTGCGAAAAAAAACTGATTGGACCTAATTTCGGTATAAAATTGCCATTGGCAGCCATCTTGAATTTTGGACCGCACCCAGAAACACTCATTCTTGTCCCAAGGTGATAACAAATGTACCCATGATGTTTCATGAAGATCGGTTCATAAATACAGACTCTAGCCTGAGCCGTATTGACATGTGTACTTACTGTGTGTAAGTAGCACTGAAAAAATCAAAGTTCATCTAATTTGCATAATTTCTACACAAGAAAAAAACCCGTATTATATGTGATGTATCCCATGGTACTAAACATTCATACAAAAAATTATTCAAATCAGAGCTTTCATAACACAGTGATAACAAAGGCACCCAAAAACAACTGTTCCTGTCCCAAGGTAATAACAAAGGCACCCAAGAAGTTTCATGAAGATCAGTTCATCAATACGAGCCGTATATAAGTTGACAAAAAACTGATAGGACCTGATTTTGGTACAAAATGGCCAGTGGCAGTCATCTTGAATTTTGGACCACACACAGAAACACTCGTTCTCGTCCCAAGGTGATAACAAAGGTACCCAAGAAGTTTCGTGAAGATCGGTTGATAAATACAGCCTCCAGCCCTAGCCATATTGACATGTGCACTTATAGTGTATAAGTAGCAGTGAATAAATCAAAGTTCATCAAATTTGCATAATTTCTGCACGAGAAAAAAAACCATACTATATGTGATGTATTCCATGTTACTAAACATTCATACATAAATTTATTCAAATCAGAACTTTCATACAGAAGTTCTGTACAAAATACTGATTGCACTAATTTTGGTACAAAATGGCTGCTGGTGGCCATCTTGAATTTTGGACCACACCCAAAAACACTCGTTCTCATCCCACGGTGATAACAAAGGTACCCAAGAAGTTTCGTAAAGATCGGTTCATAAATACGGCCTCTAGCCTAAGCTGTATAGAAGTTGTGTACAAAAAAACTGATTAGACCTAATTTCGGTACAAAATGGCCACTGGCAGCCATCTTGAATTTTGGACCGCACCCAGAAACACTCGTTCTCGTCCCAAGGTGATAACAAAGGTACCCAAGACGTTTCATTAAGATCGGTTCATAAATACAGACTATAGCCTGAGCCGTATTGACATGTGTACTTACTGTGTGCACGTGGCACTGAAAAAATCAAAGTTTATCTAATTTGCATAATTTCTGCACGAGAAAAAAACCCGTATTATATGTGATGTATCCCATGGTACTAAACATTCATACAAAAAATTATTAAAATCAGAGCTTTCATGTGGAAGTTCTGCGCAAAAATCTGATTGCCCCTAATTTTGAACAAAATGGCTGCCAGCGGCCATCTTGAATTTCAGTCCGGACCCAAAAACACTTGTTCTCATCCCACGGTGATAACAAAGGTACCCAAGAAGTTTCGTAAAGATCGGTTCATAAATGCGGCCTCTAGCCCGAGCCGTATTGGCATTTGCACTGACAGTGCTGAAAATAACACTAAATAAATCAAAGTTAGTCTAATTTGCATAATTTAAGCACGAGAAAAAATGATATGTAATGTATCTCATGGTACTAAACATTCATACAAAAAATTATTCAAATCAGAGCTTTCATACGGAAGTTCTGTACAAAAAACAGATTTCTGCATCGTCGGTACAAAATGACGCTGGCAGCCATCTTGAATTTCGGACCGCACCCAAAAACACTCGTTCTCGTCCCACAGTCATAACAAAGGAAGTTTTGTAAAATCGGTTCATTAATACGGCCTCTAGCCTGAGCTGTATCCAATTGCTGACGTACGGACAGACGGACAACGGGCCATGACAAAAGCTCAAATTTGGCTTCGCCAATAATATGATGTGTACACTGTACTAAAGAGTTGAGGGGTGGGTTAATATGACCTCACAGTTAATGTATGTGGCCCTCATAGTTAACGTATATTAACGAAAGTTACAAAGTTACAGTGAAATTATTCCAAAACGAGTCATCCTGTCAAGTTACATTGAAATCCCTTCATAAATATGGCCTGTAGACTGTGCTAAAGGTTTTCGGGCTTCAGGCCCCTGTAGCCGTCAGTTTCCCAATTGCGTCCAAAGGGAACGTTCTCATCTAGACTTTATATGAAGTCAACCTACAAAGTTACAATGAAATCCCTTCATAAATATGACCTGTAGACTGTGCTAAAGGTTTTTGAGCTTTGGGCTCGGGGCACGGGCAGCCATCATGGTTGAATGATCACAACCAAAAGGGGACATTCTCATCTGGGCATCATCTGGAGTGATCCTACGAAGTTACAATGAAATTCCTTCATAAATATGACCTGTAGACTGTGCTCAAGGTTTTTGGGCTTCTGGCCCCTGAAGCCGTCACAGTCGACCGATCACGACCAAAAGGGGATGTCATCATCTAGGCATTATATGGAGTCAAACTAACAAGTTACAATGAAATCCTTCCATAAATATGACCTATAGACTATGCTAAAGGTTTTGGCAACTTGGGCTCGGGCAGCCATCAAGGCTGAATTATCGCAACCAAAAGGGTATGTTCTCATCTAGACATTATTTGAAGTCATCCCACCAAGCTACAATAAAATCCCTTCATAATTATGACCAGTAGACTGTTCTAAAGGTTTTCGGGCTTCGGGCCCCTGTAGCCATCACAGTTGCCCAATCGTGTCCAAAAGGGGACGTTCTCATCTAGACATTATATGAAGTCAACCTACCAAGTTACAATGAAATCCTTTCATAAATATGACCTGTAGACTGTGCTAAAGATATTCGGGTTTCGGGCTCGGGCAGCCATAATGGTTGAATGATCACAACCAAAAGGGGACATTCTCATCTGGGCATCATCTGGAGTGATCCTACAAAGTTAAAATGAAATCCCTTCATAAATATGACCTGTAGACGGTGCTCAAGATTTTCGGGCTTTGGGCACCTGTAGCCATCACTGTTGGCCAATCACGACCAAAAGAGGATGTCATCATCTAGGCATTCTATGGAGTCAACCTAACAGGTTACAATGAAATCCTTCCATAAATATGACCTATAGACTATGGTAAAGGTCTTTGGGCTCGGGCAGCCATAAAGGCTGAATGATCACGACCAAAAGGGGACGTTCTCATCTAGACATTATTTGGAGTCATCCTACCAAGCTACAATGAAATCCCTTCATAATTATGACCTGTAGAATGTTCTAAAGGTTTTCAGGCTTCGAGCCCATATAGCCGTCATAGTTGCCCAATCGTGTCCAAAAGAGGACGTTCTCATCTAGACATTATATGAAGTCAACCAACCAACTTACAATGAAATCCATTCATAAATATGATCTGTAGACTGTGCTAAAGGTTTTCGGGCTTCGGGCTGGGCAGCCCTCCTGGTTGAATGATCGCAACCAAAGGGGACAATCTCATCTGGGCATCATCTTGAGTTATCCTACGAAGTTACAATGAAATATCTTCATAAATATGACCTGTAGACTGTGCTCAAGGTTTTCGGGCTTCGGGCACCTGTAGCCATCACAGTTGACCAATCATGACCAAAAGGGAATGTCATCATCTAGGCATTATATGGAGTCAACCTAACAGGTTACAATGAAATCCTTCCATAAATATGACCTTTTGCCTATGCTAAAGGATTTTGGGCTCGGGCACCCATCAAGGCTGAATGATCGCGATCAAAATTGGACGTTCTCATCTAGATATTATTTGGAGTCATCCTACCAAGTTACAATGAAATCCCTTCATAAATATGACCTGTAGACTGTGCTAAAGATTTTCGGGCTTCAGGCTTCAGGCCCCTGTAGCCATCACAGTTGCCCAATGACATCCAAAAGGGGACCTTCTCATCCAGACAATATATGAAGTCAACCCACCAAGTTACAATGAAATTCCTCAATAAATATGACCTGTAGACTGTACTAAAGGTTTTCGGGTTTTGGGCTCAGGCAGTCGGCACAGTTGGCAGATCATGCCCAAATGGGGAAATTCTCATCTAGACATCATAAGGAGTCATCCTACCAAGTTACAATGAAATCCCACCATATTAAACATGACCTGCAGACTGCGCTAAAAGTTTTTGGGTTTTGGGCTTGGGCAGCCATCACGGTTGATGGATCATGCCCAAAAGAGGACGTTCTCATCTAGGCATTATACAGAGGCATCCTACCAAGTTACAATGAAATCCCTTCATAAATACGACCTGTAGACTGTGCTAATGGTTTTCGGGTTTTGGGCTCAGACAGCCATACCAGTTGCCCGATCGCGACCAAAACGGGACGTTCTCATCTAGACATGACCCCAAACCTGCATATGAAATGTCATGATGATCAGACAAGAACTGTGGGGTGCAGCCCGTGCTAAAGGAAAATGTGAACAGACTCACAGACTAACAGACTTCCGCATGCGTGATGGCAATAGCTTATCTTGACTATGTTATAGGTTAAGACTGTATGATATTACATTGAACTGATGTGAAAAGTGTTAACCAGTCTGTAAAGCTTGTGACTGGAAGTTAATGAAACCTTGGAAGTGATGTCCAGATATGGTGGTGTGTATATGGTACTGGGAGAGTCTGACTTTGTAGAGTAATGATGAAGACATATTCAGGTCTCACAATGATAACAAAGATACACAAGAAGTTTCGTGAAGATCGGTTCATAAATACAGCTTTTAGTCCGAGGTGCGTTGATGCATGGGCAGACGGACAGATTTTCGGTACAAAACCTAAGTATTGATAAAAGTAATCCATGTATGAAATTTCATTGAAATCGGCTGTCTCAAAGGAAAGTTGGAGTCTGGAAACCATCAGCCAATCAAATTTAAGCAACCTAATTAAATATGAACAGAAAATGCCCATGTTCGAACTTGGACCCACAATTGATGAAGGTGATCTACTACCCAAATTTCATCGAAATCCGGTCACTGTAAGGAAAGTTAACGGAAGGACGGAAGGACACCCCGAAAAAGAACTATTACCTTCAAAGATGAAGTGAGAACAATCAAAGCATGTTATAGGGAAGCCAGGCCTTCTACAAGTAATAAGCTTTATCACAACAAAACGCATTTAAACCAGAACACCATGTTTCAGTGTCATGGCAGAGTTATCTCTCCTTTTACAAAAGCAGTAATTACATCCTGTATTACCTATGTTCTGGTATAATCTTCTGAATTCAGATGCTTTTAGTTTATACACTCCATTATATTTGCGATTATTGGTTTTCTGAGGGCTTCTGAATGCCCAGTTCAGGATAACAATGGTGAATTAAATTTTGGAGTTAGGAATTGTGAAAAATCATGCCCAAATCAAATGCCATTCGAATAGTGTCCAAAACTGGCCCCTGTGGACAGCCAAATGAATCCCTGAATTATATCCAGAAATATCCCATAGCGATCCATTACAATCCATACCATATGGCTAATATTTTGTAAAATTATATGGCCTATAGTCTGGCCTTTAAATTACCCCAAATGGCAACGGCAAATACTGTGCCCAAATAATGTAATTTTGCCCAAATTGTGCGGTGTTTGACTTTTTAAAAAAAAGTTTTGCTAGGGTCCTGCAAATATTTGTACATTATCAAATCAAATAGCAGCCATCATTCGCAAATCAAATCGAATACTGAATTGAATATTTGAACACATTTCCCCGAGAGAATTCCTTTCCCCACATTGGTAGAACTTGCCAACTTAAAGGAAACAATCTTATGACCGGGGGACACAGAATTATGTTAGGGGAATTCCTGATTATTTTTAGATTCTCATGCGGTATCGGAAATGGACACTTGTGAGATTTGTTTTTGTAATCATATACTTGTAGTAATATGGTTGTGGAAGCTTTCTGTAACATTGTGGTTGGGTGTTTTGTGGAGTTTTTTTTATCTTGGAACTGGACAATGGTGATGATTACTAATTACTCCTTACATGAGTTATGAGGCAGGCTTCTGTCCCACGGGGATAACATTTGCTAATCTTATATATCGCTCGTGGATACCTAATACACTCGGCTCGATCAGTCACTGCTTCAATGCACAATGTTCTGAATGACAGTAAACATTTTCCTCGGCTATGTAATAAATTGAAATATCGAGGAGAAAGAGAAACTGATCTGGCAGCCACACCATGCAGTGTTAAATTCTGTTGTGGCTCATGCAGCCCTGGTAATCCACCCTCAGCAATCAGCAGTGATAAGGAAAATGCCGAGGAAACAACAAATATCCACAGCAAAAATACTGCTGAGGAAGGCTTCTTCAGGAAACCTTGTGGTGGCAGAAAATGCACAACTTCCAAGTTACACAAGGAATCAAACCATGTGGGTTCCACTATGCTGTATTGCTAATCTTACAATTTACAGTACAAATTGCCGCATAACCATTAGAAACTACGTGTTCTGCTTCTTCTATGTTGATAACACCAGAATCTGACATCAGTTTCTGGAAAGCTCTTACAGAGATTTCCAGAAACTGATGTCAGATTCCAGTGTTATCAACACAGAAGCAGTGAGATACTTAGTTTGTGGTCATGCTGCATCTTATTTTCACTCATACTATACATATTGAGCAAGTCACCTGCTTACTTCTAAGATTTTTTCTGAGCATTCACATGGCTCATGATATTGGCATGATCTAATTGAGTGAAAGATTCTGCATATTGATTGTGATTATATACACATGTATCTCGAACTACTTTCACTTCACCGCATACTACATATACATGGCATTTGAGACTATGCCCTGGCCCCTGATGATTTTTACACAATCGAACAGGCTTCACAGCGATTGCCGTAGAAGCACCAGTTTTTTTGCCGACTCAGGAAACAAGGATGTATTACCAGGACTGTTAATGTTGACAACAATAACTATCACCAATTTCTGGCATTTATTGACAGAAAGATGAAATAAAACATGGATGAAAACATTAGATGAATATTCAAGTGAACTGACAAATCAAATTCAAATCGAATATGCAGCCAAATTGAATATAATTTTGAATACCGAATACTTGCAGGGCCCCTATGTTTCGGCCATGTAAGGTCTGGTCAAGTTTCCCCAATGCATGCATTATAGTTTACGGTCTGCCTGTTGAATCAAAAAAAGGCCGCACCTCACCCCGAAAAAAGTGTGCAAGATTAGGAAAAAATTGAATTTTCCAAAGTCGAAAAAGGGACATAACTCTGGCAAATGAAAGTGTCAATGACACTGTAGCTCAACTTTTTAAGACATGTACATGTATAGTATGTGACACAACAATGACAAACATCTAGGTAATGACCTGATAACAAAGGTACATATAAAGTATTGTAACAGTCTGTACGTAAATACTGACCGTAGCCTGTAACAAATGTATGGGTAAAGTATTGTAAAGGTGGGCGACAGTCAGATGCTGAACTAGAAAAGAAATCTTTGAGTCCCAGATTGGGTCTGACTGAACCCCAATATATTTGTTCTCATAACACAGTGATAACAAAGGCACCCAAAAGCATTTGTTCCTGTCCCAAGGTGATAACAAAGGCACCCAAGAAGTTTCATGAAGATCAGTTCATCAATACGAGCTGTATATAAGTTGACAAAAAACTGATAGGACCTGATTTCGGTACAAAATGACCAGTGGCAGTCATCTTGAACTTTGGACCGCACAGAGAAACACTCATTCTCATCCCAAGGTGACACAAAGGAACCCAAGAAGTTTCATGAAGATCGGTTCATAAATACAGCATCTAGCCCGAGCCGTAGTGACATGTGCACTTACTGTGTATAAATAGCACTGAATAAATCAAAATTCATCTAATTTGCATAATTTCTGCATGAGAAAAAACCCGTACTATATGTAATGTATTCCGTGTTACTAAACATTCATACAAACTCGTTCTCATCCCACGGTGATAACAAAGGTACCCAAGAAGTTTTGTAAAGATCGGTTCATAAATACGGCCTCTAGCCTGAGCCGTATAGAAGTTGTGTACAAAAAACTGATTAGACCTAATTTTGGTACAAAATGGCCACTGGCAGCCATCTTGATTTTGGACAATACCCAGAAACAGTCGTTCTTGTCCCAAGGTGATCATAAAGGTACCCCAAGACGTTGCATGAAGATCGGTTCATAAATACAGCCCCTAGCCCGCGCCGTATTGACATGTGTACTTACCGTGTGTAAGTGGCACTGAAAAAATCAAAGTTCATCTAATTTGCATAATTTCTGCAAGAGAAAAAACCTGTATTATACGTGATGTATCCCATGGTACTAAACATTCACACACAAAATTATTCAAATCAGCACATTCATGTGGAAGTTCTGCACAAAAATCTGATTGTACCTAATTTTGTACAAAATGACTGCCATCGGGCCATCTTGAATTTTGGACCGGACCCAAAAACACTCGTTCTCGTCCCACGGTGATACCAAAGGTACCCAAGAAGTTTCGTAAAGATCGGTTCATAAATACGGCCTCTAGCCCAATCCGTATTGAATTGTTGACGGACAGACGGATGACTGGACAGACGGACGAATTCCCATGACATAAGCTCAAATTTGACTTACGTCAAAGTTGAGCTAAAAATGTTGGACCAAACACTGATCTGAACTTGACCTGTACGTTATGCTGATACACCTACATACCAAATTTTATTTGAATTGGTCAACAGCAACTAAAGTTATCATCAGGAAAACCCCCTAAGAAAGAAATTTCTAACTCTGGCAAAACTTGTCGGACCACACCCTTATTAGAACTTGACCTGTATTTTATGTTGATACACCTACATATCCATTTTCATTTGATTTGGCCAACTATAACTGAAGGGGTATAACTCTGTAAAAATTGCCAGACCGCACCCTGATTCGAACTTGACGTGTATTTTATGTTGATACACCTACATGTCAAATTTCATTTGATTTGGCCAACTATAACTGAAGTTATTTTCGGGGAAACAAAAGTGGGATGGACGCACTGGTACCGGCTATTTTAATAGTCCCCCCCAAAAAATTGGGGGGGGGGGGGTGGGGACAAAAATGGGGACAAAAATGCATCAGATAAATAAGTTTAAAAAACACAGAGTTTACCAGTGAAAAGTAATCTATGTCGACAGTGAGTGTCGTATACGACACTGGACACTGTCATCGCAGATTGTTTTTCACTGGCAAACTCCTTACGGCCATGTACTCAAGAGATTCAGATCTGTTTATAACATATTTGTGTCAATTCCTATCAAACATCATGCATAGTTTACATTTAAGTAGGATTTTGGCTTGAGTTCAGAAAACCAAGAAACCTTCCCAAGTAAACATCATTAACTTATGGAGGAGAACAAATAGTAATGGTGGAGACCTTTTAAGCGCTTTGATTCCGAGGTTGACAAAGATGAAAAGTGTATGAAACAGATGACAAGAAGGCGAAAATACCAGCTCTTTTCTCTCCCTCAATACAATAGATCCATATTTGCAGCTGTGCTCAAATTAGACTGATCTAAGGTCCTGCCTATACTAAGCCTTTGAAGCTGTGATACTTGAACCTTTGTAATACCTTTGTAATACAGTGAAGCCCACTTCAGTAGTATCTCTTAATGGAATAATCCTGTTAATTGAAATAACTTCCACACACAAAACCATTTACCATACCTTCAGAACAAATTTGCCCTGTCAAATGCATACAGCTCATACAGCAAACTCCTGTTAACTGAAGAAATAATTCTTGTGTACATGGCGAGGAATCACCTTGACAATCAACAAATTTCTTTTGTTTATAGAACTATTTTGCCTCAGTACATCCGATACAGGCATTAACTCTATTATATCTTGTTTGACCGAGCTATAAGTTACCAAATCTTTGTTAATTGTATACTCAGGACTGCTAATTGAATAATTTTCATTGGTAAAATGTTCCACTGTTCTATGATCATGCAATAAACATAAATACAGCAACAAGAACTATGACCACCCCTACTGGTCAAGAGGAATGATGACTATATGGCCTAAAGTATACTGTCCTTCATGCCATTGGTGTGTGACACTTGGGGCCCCAGCTGCCTGCAACAAAGGAAAATTTCCCAGTAATATAATGGCTTGTTCACCTCTGCACTGCAGATTGTTGGGATTGAGTATATGGAGGTCACCTTGTGCTAAAAGGAGAGGATTTGTAATCGTAGAAAACAGACATGTAAAGTTGAGTTTCTAAATTCTAGGTGGGTAGGATAAACCTAGCTTGAAAAGAAATATTTATTGTTCGAAAATCATGAATGTAAATGCATGAAAATATAAAACAAGAGGCCTCTCAGCCTAGACAGCCCAGGATCACTACTTTTAGGAGAAGCTAAATACAAGACAAGAATCCAAGTGTTACTGCTAGTGACCTTAACCTTCATGATATGACAATGGGTCATGGTCATGACACAAGGTTAGGTTATGGGAAACAATTGTGCAAAGTGTGAACAAGATTCAATTATACAGGCCAGACAAGGGCTGTATAACAATATGAAAGTTTTTCTGTCTGTGACCTTGACCATAAAGATATGACCTTGGATCAAAGTTGTGACACACCTTTGAGTCATTAGCAATAATTGTACCAACTGTGATTAAGATCTGTCAATCATACTAAGTTATATGGACCAGACAAGGGATGTATAACACTTTAAAAGTTTGCTGCCTGTGACCTTGATGATATGACCTTGGATAAAAGCTGTGACACACCTTTGAGTTATGAGCAATAATTGTACCAACCAAGTTATATGGACCAGACAAGGGCTGTATAACAATATCAAACTTTTACGGTCTATGACCTTGATAATATGTCCTTAGATCAGTCATGACACACTTTTGAGTCGTGGGCAATAATTGTACCATGGATAAATAAAATCTGTCAATCATACCAAGTTATAAGGACCAGACAAAAGTGACAGTGAAATGTCATATTTTTTTCTGTCACCTTGACATATGACCTGTCACCTTGACCTTGAGGGGTACACATACCATGTTATAATTCACAACACACTGTCCTCTGATAATATATATTGTTATAAAGTTTTGTCAACAAATATGCAGTGGTTAAGAAGTTATGACCCAGGCAAACAAAATGTTGACGACTTACGGATGGATGGACAGATGGATGGATGGACGTCAGAAAGTGGAACTAACAAAGCAAAACGCATACATTGATAAGCCAATTATAACGAATTAGTGAGATAGTAGATGATTCTGGGTAATAAATTTGTCAAGTAGCAGTTGTGGCAAACATGTTGTAATAACAATCAAGATGCTTCGTCAACAAGTGTTTCTTGGGGCCCCAGCTGCCTGCAAAAAAGGAAATTTCCTATTAACATAATGGCTTGTTCACTTCTGCAGTAGTATCCAATTAACAGGGTTTTTGTCATTTTACCCTTTTCCTAATGCAAAAAGCAGACAACACTTGCAAACAAAATTATTGAAAAACAATTTTTTTCATTTTTCGCATCAAAAACATAGCTTATGACTGTCATTGGAATGAGCTGAATGAGCCTGTTCCAATTAGGTTTCATAAGATATATTTTTGAAACAAAAAAATGAAAACAATGAAAACTGAATGGTGATTTTGGTGAATTGAACTTCATGACTGGTTTTCCTTTACGTAGGGTAAAGGGTTAATATATTTTTATGATAAACAAAGCATTTATTCTATGTATCTTGTCTGAGAACTCTGTCAAACAATATATACAGTGGAACCCTGTTAATTAATAGCCATTTTGCCAATGAAAATTATTCAATTAACAGGAGTATTCAATTAACAAGGAATGTGTCACTTTCCTGTATTCTAGAGATAAACTTACCATTTATTCTATTATATCTTGTTTGACTGAGCTCTATAAGCTCTGTCAAACAAGATATAATAGATTAACTGCCTGTATTGGATGTACTGAGGCCAAATAGGTCTATAAACAAAGGAAAACTGCAGAGAGTCAGGGTACTTTCTCGAAGATTTTTTTTTCAATTAACAGGAGTTTACTCTATAACCTACATGTATCTTCAATTAACAAGTCAAATTTGAACAGGACATATGGTAAATGATTTTGTGTTGGAAAATCATATTCAATTAACAGGGTTGTTCAGTTCAGAGATATCCAATTAAGTGGGCTCTACTGTAATAGATTAAATGCACATATTAGATATCTGGAGGAATTATACAAATGTGGGGAATTAAACCGTTGGCAGTGTAATTCTTTGAGAGATCAGAATATTTTTTATTCAATTAACAAGAGTTTATTTACTCTAGAACTTATATGCAAATAACAGGTCAGATAATTTCACCTGATGGTATGGTAAATGATTTTATGCTGAGAAGTTGTATTTAATCTTTAGTATACTGATGTCAAAATATTGAAATTTCATGCAGTATTTATTATTATTTATTGGTGTTTAAGGTCACATACTTATGCACAATGGCTAATTGTGACTGTGACAGTTTTACAGGTGGAGGAAGCTGGAGTACCTGGAGAGAACCACCGAGCATCGATGAGCAACTGTCAGCTCCTCAATATTCTAACTCTGTTCAAGCTCTGTTCAAGCAGGGTTACAGCAGTTGAAGAAATGTGCACCATCAACATGCAGTATGCCTTAGTACACGGTGTCATTGTGCACCCATGTAGGCAACCGGGATAAAGTGCCTTGCCCAAGGACACAACGTGGATAATCCCGCACGGGGATCGAACTCAGGACCAATTTCATGCAGTAAATTTTTTCCATAACCAGATATTTAACCAATTCAATCTTGTTTGAGAGAGCTCAATAGATTGAATCAGTTTAATTCCCACGGAGAGTTGCATTATGAGAAAATGTTGCTGCTTGAAAAAATAAAATTTTGCCATCAGAGTATATGGCTTTAAAAACAACTTCCAAACACAATCATTTACCATACCTTTAGCTGAAATCATCTGACCTGTTAATACTTTACCTAACACAAAGAGCAGAGGACACTTGCAAACAAAATTCTTGAATAACTATTCTGTTTTTATTTTTTTGTCTCAAAAACATAGGTTATGACCCATCAATGGAATGAGCTCGATGAGCTTGTTCCAAAGAGGCGTCATAACCTCTGTTTTTGAGAAAAAATGGAAAAATAATGAAAATTAATTGGCGATTTTTGTGAACAGCACTGGCAGGTTTTGGCCGTTACGTTGGGTAAAGGGTTAATATAGGTTATATTAAGTACACTCCTATTAATTGAATAATAAAAATCTGGTTTGGTGTTTGAAATTTATCTACAATTAACAGGGTTATTCAAATAAGAAATATCCAATTATGTGGGCTCCACTGTAATCACTATCAAGATGAAATAATTGGAGAATTTATGATACAAATCCTATCAAGTGGCTGATTATCCAATAATCATCTGGTACTAATCAGGCCTTTAAATTCATCAAACTCACACTGGAAACCGCTGTCCCCAAATTACAGGAAAGTTCCCAAATTAGCCTGAAAATAAGCAGACTGTCATCTGCAAAATGAGGTCCCCAGAGGGTGAATTGGTGATGCTTCCCTGCACAGCAAGGTAGCATCACAAAATTTACCATCTGTGAACCTCAATCTGAATCAAGGTCTCAAGACAAAGCAGAAAGATGTACCTGGAGGATAAATTGGCCTACTGTATGGGATAGTATCAGAAAATTCACCCTCTGGGGACCCCATTTTGCAAATGACAGGTTGCTTATATTCAGGCTTGTTCCCAAATTTGCAGAAATTAGAGGGCATAACACACAGTACATACTATGGTTCATTTTTCATGCTTTCTTGTTCATTTTACTTCAAATGATTTCCCCCTCAAAGGTCTGGATATGTGTGTACATTTTTGCTACTCAATGACAGTCCACATCCTGTGGCTTTGCAGTTGTTTCTATGAAAGTCTTGGCTGCCCATAAACAACTGCCAAGGCACTTATAATTTAACTTTGAGTTTACCCATAGATGCCTAGGGCTGTCACGATTTTTAATTCAGGAATCAATTAATCGTAAGTTCGCTACTGCTGACTGGTCTTGATTACACTGACGGTTCAAAAGTTCAGAACATCAAAGCTTTGAATGCATTTATTTATTTATTGGTGTTTGAGGTCACATATTTTTGCACAATGGTTAATCATGACTTGGGCTAGGCAGTTTATCGGTTTTTCAGTTCGGTTTGTTGTTTTTTTCAAAACCGAAACCGAATCGCCGCCTTAACAAAAAAACAAGATTTTCGGTTTCAACAAATCTCCCAAAATTGGTAACTTTAACACCTTTCAATACATGCTCTCTGCACGCCAAAGGCTAAAATGTCAGGCAAAGGTAAACGCTGTGCCATTTATGCTTGCTTCGAGAGGATTGACAACACATCCCTCCCAAAATAGTGGCTTATATCTTAAACGATATCTACAGAACCACCACCAGAAGGAATAAGAACAAGAGGCCCCAGGGGGCCTGAGGGAGCTCACCTGACATGGTAGCCTGAATATAAAACCCAGGGAATTGATTTCAACAAGTTGCATCTGCCCCTCCTTAGAAAAGTTTATACCAAATATCCAAAGATTCAGACCAGTGGATCTAAAAAAAAAATATTTTTAAAGAATATTCCTCATATTGAACTAAGTTATAATACAGGCTCCCATAGGAAGCCCAAATATGAACCCAGGGACTTGGCTTGAGCAAACTTGAATCTGACCTCCAGTGGGATGCCATTTTCCAAATATCAAAAGATTCTGACTGGTGGATGTGAAGAAGATTTTTGAAGAATATTCCTCATATTGAACTAAGTTATAATTCAGGTTCAGGGAGCCCAAATAGCAACCAAGGGACTTGGCTGAATCTGAAGAAGCAGATTTTTGAAGAAAAATTCCTCATTTTGAACTAAATATATGAACCCAGGGACTTGGCTTCAACAAACTTGAATCTCACCCCCTAAGGATGCTGCATACCAAATATCAAAATATTCCGACTGCTGGATCTGAAGAAGATTTTTAAAGAAAATTCCTCATTTTGAACTAAGTTACAATTCGAGCTCCCACAGTGAGCCCAAATATGAACCTAGGGACATGGCTTGAACAAACGTGAATGACACCCCAGTAAGGATGCTGCATGCCAAATATCAAAACATTCCGACTGCTGAATCTGAAGAAGATTTTTAAAGAAAAATTCCTCATATTGAACTAAGTTATAGTTCGGCCTCCCACAGGGAGCCCAAATATGAACCTAGGGACTTCGGTTTAACAAAATTTAATCACACCCCCCTAAGGATGCTGCACACCAAATATCAAAACATTCTGACTGCTGGATCTGAAGAAGATTTTTTAAGAAAATTTTTCATTTGAACTAAGTTACAATTTGAGCTCCCACAGTGAGCCCAAATATGAACCTAGGGACATGGCTTGCAAAAACTTGAATCCCCCCCACCCTCCCCCCCCCCCCCCCCCTAAGGATGCTACATACCAAATATCAAACCATTCCGACTGCTGGATCTGAAGAAGAAGATTTCCAAAGAATTAACCCCACAGTGCACAGAGTTGAAATTCAGGGTCCCATAGGAAGCCCAAATATCACCCAATGCACCTGGTTTGAACAAACTTGAATCTGCACCTCATATAGTTTATTGATACTAAATATTAAATGATTCTGACCAGGGGATCTTAAAAAGAAGAATTTTAAAGATAAAATCTAAGATTTCACTAATTTTGAAATTCGGGCTTCAATACAGAGCCCAAATATGGACCTAGAGACTTGGTTTGAACAAACTTGAATCTCACCCTTCCAAGGATGTTTTATCCCAAATATTAAAAGATTCCGCTAAATAGTTCTAACGAAGAAGATTTTTTTAAGAAAATTGAGGGTAGCATTGGAGTTAAGCCCCTTGTAGAGCCCCTGGTGCGCGTGTCAACATCTTATGAACAAACTTGGGTGGACACATGTTAGGGAAGATTCACATCAAGTTTCATCTTAATTGGCCCAGCGGTTCTTGAGAAGAAGTCGAAAATGTGAAGTGGACAGATGGACAGGCGGACGACGGATGGAAAGTGATCAGTAAAGCTCATGTGAGCTAAAAATATATATGGACAGCACATTTTTCGAGCCCTCAAGGGCAATCTGCAGGTCACACTACATAACTGTGACAAGTTTAATGAAAACTGGAATAAAAAAAAACAAATTAAGAAAAAACAGAAAATATATAGGAACAGCACATTCTTCGCCCCTTTCAAAGGAAACTACATACCCATGCCATGTTTGGTGAAAATTGGAATAAAAAAAAATTTAAATAAAAAAATATAGGGACAGCACATTTTTTGACCCCCTCAAGGGCAATCTGCGGGTCAAACTACATACCCGTGCCAAGTTTGGAGATATGGGCGTTTTAATTTTTTTTTATATTTTTAGCTCCTGCAGTTCCAAAGGGGTGACGGGAAAAATGTTTTTGGCATAAATTAGGTACTTATGACCCAATAAGCCCTCATATCAATTTTGTTTCAAATTGGCCTCTCAGTTTGGAAAATAGAAATTTTGGTATAATTCGGGCTTCTACAGGAAGCTCAAATATGAACCCAGGGACTTGGCTTTAACAAACTTATATCTCACCTCCCTAAGGATACTGTATACCAAATATCAAAAGATTCTGACTGGTGGATGTGAAGAAGATTTTTGAAGAATATTCCTCATATTGAACTAAGTTATAATTCGGGCTCCCACAGGGAACCCAAATATGAACCCAGGGACTTGGATTGAACAATCTTGAATCTCACCACCCTAAGGATGCTGCATACCAAATATAAAAGAATTCTGAATGCTGAATCTGAAGAAGAAGATTTTTAAAGAATCTGAAGAAGAAGATTTTTAAAGAAAATTCAGCATTTTGAACTAAGTTATAATTCGGGCTCCCACAGGGAACCCAAATATGAACCCAGGGACTTGGATTGAACAATCTTGAATCTCACCACCCTAAGGATGCTGCATACCAAATATAAAAGAATTCCGACTGCTGAATCTGAAGAAGAAGATTTTTTAAAGAAAAATTCCTCATATTGACTAAGTTATAATTTGGGCTCCCACAGGGAGCCCAAATATGGACCCAGAGACTTTGCTTTAACAAACTTGAATCTCACCCCCCTAAGGATGCTACACACCACATATCAAAACATTCTGCTGAAGAAGAAGAAGAAGATTTTTAAAGAAAATTCCTCATATTGAACTAAGTTATAATTTGGGCTCCCACAGTGAGCCCAAATATGAACCCAGGGACTTGGCTTGAACAAACTTGAATCTCCTCCCCCCCCCTCCCCCCCCCCCCCCCCCCCCCAAGGATGCTGCATATCAAATATCAAAAGATACTGATTGGTGGATCTGAAGAAGAAGATTTTTAAGGAATATTCTTCATATTGCACTAATCCGAACATATGGGCTCCCATAGAGAGCCCAAATATGGACCCAGGGAATTGATTTCAACAAATATGTGAATCAATCTTTCAATGATGTTATATGTGAAATATGAAAGCCTTTGGACCAGTGGTTTGAGAGAAGAAGATTCTTTAATGTTTTCCCCATTACCCACAGTGTTAAAAAATGCTGACTCAGCACTTTTTCAATGTCCTGAAAAAGTACCCTATGATAAAACCGATAGCAAATTTTTTTTACCATTCCATTCTGTTGGTCCTAAGGAAGCTTCACATTAAATAAAAATTCTCAGTGCCATGCAGTTTTGGAGATATGAGCGTTTTAAATTTTTTCTATTTTTAGCTCCTGCATTTCCCATGGGGGCGATAGGAAAATATTTTTTGGCATAAATTAACTTCTTATGTCCCAATAAAACCTCATATCAAATTTGGTTCAAATCAGCCTCTCGGTTTGGAAAATAGAAAATTTGGGCGTGGCAAAAATTCTTGCCCCTCCCATAACGATGGCAAATATAGACCCTAGAACTTCTCTTGAACAAATCTGAGTCTACACCCCAAAAGGAAGCTGCACACCTAACATCAAGTCTCTGCTACGGCTGGTTCATGAGAAGAAGATTTTTTAAGATTTAGGCTCAATTTTTGGGCGTGGCCCTACCAAGGGGTGGGTCAACTTGATTTGAACAAATTTGAATTGACATGTGATAGGTAACATGCAGACCAGATTTAGTTCAATTTGGTTGAGTAGTTTGTGAGAAGAAGTCGATAATGTAAAGTTAATGCCTGATGACGAACAACGGATGACGGACAGACGGAAAGTGATTAATAAAGCTCCCCTTGAGCTTAACCAAGGTGAGCTAAAAATTAAAAAGTCCTGCGTAACAATTCACACAGGCAATTCAAGAATCGTTAAGTAAATTTTATGAACCAGGCACAGCCTCAGGCTCAGACATATTCGGCCAAATAGATATTGAAAGTTACCTGACAATATATGGTCTAAATGTAATATAAAATATCTTTGACACAAAATCATCTGCGTATGGCACATAGCAAATTAGATTAGAGGTAAACATAAAATTTATTGAATTTTAAAATCTCAAAGTCCACATGGGAAAAATGATGGGTAAATTATGTTAATTAGCCGACATCTGGCACGTTCTCTGAAGTAACATGCTCAGAAATAAAGCTGTGCATTGGCAGTACTGTTTTTTGTCAACAATAAAATGGTTAAATTAAAATAGAACATATCCTGTTAAACCGAGGGCAGGTAACTATTGAAAGTTTTTTTTTGAACTTATTGCGAATTGTTTGCATACTATTTGAACATACTTTAACCCTCTACACTCTGATGTCAAAATAGCCAAGTTTTCAGAAGCAAATATTTTCAATAATGCAGTTTGATATTTAACAAAATATACCTTGACAGAGCTCAGTGAGCTCTGTCAAACAAGATATGATTGGTTAATTTCACAGTTAAATAAGAGAAAAACAGAGTGACTGGAGAAAAGTTTGTTGCACAAGGGTTAAGGAAACGCACAGTACTGCAGATCTGTAGGTATAAACTGTCAAGTATCAAGTTAACGCTGCATTCCCAATACGCAGTTCTTATAATCAGCACATGTTTTTTGTGTACACACTGAATCCCAAGATGCAATGTTGCAAACTTCCAAATCCCATTATGCAGTCTCACTTCAAAAACATCAATCGCCTATTTTGACTGAGATTAAATCAATGCAGGGATCAGCAAAGAAGACAAAGTGAAGTTGGTAATATCTTTGCCTTGGCACCACTCACTTTGCCCAATTTCTATGGTTGGGCAAAATCAGTCAAAAACGAACATCTACACTCACTGCCCGGCCGTCAAAATTAGGAGAGATATTGTGAAAACATTGGAGTGAGTCAGTTACATGTACCAATAAAAGTGATTCGTATATCACAACTTACTTCAATAATAGTTATCAAAATCACAAGAAATATGATTTGTGTTCCTTTTATTCTATTGTCATTTGAAGCAGGAATCATTAAGAAACACAGGGCAGTCTATTTTGAAGCCATGTGATGTGATAATTACCGAAATAAGCACAACAATTGCACATTATCCACCAAAACCAGGGTGAGAGCTTAGAGACGCCTTAAAAAATAAGGAAATGTTGATTTTTGCTAAAATGTAGCTCTTCTTTTTGCATCTTGACAAGGCCCCAAATGTCACTGACAGAACAACGCAGATCCCACTGGTCAGTGGTGGAGCCATGGTTTGAAATCCTTGGGGACAATGCTGGTAAAGAGGGTTTTTTTTTGGGGGGGGGGGGGAATCTTAGGACTGAGGGTACTGTACTTGTAGGGGCAGGAAATCAAACAAGAGGCCCCAAGGAGCCTTAATCGCTCACCGGCCAAAGTGATTCAAAGAAGTATTTGGGGGTCACATTCAGTTAGACATGGTTCATCAACACTACAAAGGAATGAAGTCATGAGAGACAAATTTTATGGAACTAGGGCCATAGCTTGAACAAACTTGAATCTTAACCCCGTAAGGATGTTGCATACCAGATATCAAAAGCATTTATCTGCTGGATCTGAAGAAGATTTTTAAAGAAAATTCCTCATTTTGAACTAAGTTATCATTCGGGCTCCCACAGTGAGCCCAAATATGAACCCTGGGACTTGGCTTGAACAAACTTGAATCTCACCCCCTAAGGATGCTGCATGCCAAATATCAAAACATTCCGACTGCTGAATCTGAAGAAGAAGATTTTTTAAAGAAAAATTCCTCATATTGACTAAGTTATAATTTGGGTTCCCACAGGGAGCCCAAATATGGACCCAGAGACTTTGCTTTAACAAACTTGAATCTCACCCCACTAAGGATGCTACACACCACATATCAAAACATTCCGACTGCTGAATCTGAAGAAGAAGATTTTTTAAGAAAATTCCTCATTTCGAACTAAGTTACAATTCAAGCTCCCACAGTGAGTCCAAATATGAACCTAGCGACATGGCTTGAACAAACTTGAATCTCACCCCCCTAAGGATGCTGTATACCCAATATCAAAAGATTCTGCCTGCTGGATCTGGAGAAGAAGATTTTTAAAGAAATTTGCCTGAAATGCACTAAGTTCAAATTGGGCTCCTATACTGAGCCCAAATATGAACCCATGGGTCGATTTGAACAAACTTGAATCAGATCCACCCCACAATGTTGCATACCAAATATACCTACTGGATCTGAAGAAGAAGATTTTTAAAGAAAATTCATCATTTTGAACTAAGTTATAATTTGGGCTTCCACAGTGCGCCCAAATATGAACCCAGGGACTTGGCTTGAACAAACTTGAATCTCACCACCCTAAGCATGCTGCATACCCAATAACAAAAGATTCTGCCTGCTGGATCTTGAGAAGAAGATTTTTAAAGAAATTTGCCTGAAATGCACCAAGTTCAAATTGGGCTCCTATACTGAGCCCAAATATGAACCTAGGGGTCCGATTTGAACAAACTTGAATCAGATCCACCCCACAACGTTGCATACCAAATATCAAAAGATTCTGCCTGCTGGATCTGGAGAAGAAGATTTTTTAAAGAAATTTGCCTGAAATGCACTAAGTTCGAATTCGAGCTTTTCTAGTGGCTGAGCCCAAATATGAATCCAGGGGGCCGATTTGAACAAACTTGAATCAGATTCACCCCACAATGTTGCATACCAAATATCAAAAGATTTTGCTTGCTGGATCTTGAGAAGAAGATTTTTTAAGAAATTTGCCTGAAATGCACTAAGTTCGAATTCGGGCTTCTATACTGAGCCCAAATATGAATCCAGGGGGCCGATTTGAACAAACTTGAATCAGATCCACCTCACAATGTTGCACACCAAATATCAAAAGATTCTGCCTGCTGGATCTGGAGAAGAAGATTTTTTAAGAAATTTGCCTGAAATGCACTAAGTTTGAATTTGGGCTTTTATACTGAGCCCAAATGTCAATCCAGGGAGCCGATTTGAACAAACTTGAATCAGATATACCCCACAATGTTGCATACCAAATATCAAAAGATTCTGCCTGCTGGATCTGGAGAAGAAGATTTTTTAAGAAATTTGCCTGAAATGCACTAAGTTCGAATTTGGGCTTCCATAGTGAGCCCAAATGTGACTCCAGGGGGCCGATTTGAACAAACTTGAATCAGACTCATACGAGGATGTTGCATACCAAGTATTAAAAGATTCTGCCCACTGGTTCAGGAGAAGAAGATTTTTTATTAATTTTTCTATAATTCATATGGTGCTATCAGAGTTATGCCCCCTATGGAGCCTCAAGTGGGCATGTCCATTTCATTTGAACAAACTTGAATTGACATATGGTAATGAACATCCATACCAAGTTTCAAGAAAATCGACCTAGCGGTTTCAGAGGAGAAGTCGTTTGAAAAATGGTCACGACGCCGGACGGACAAGGACGGACGACTGATGGCAAGTGATAAGTTTAGCTCCCTTCGGTGAGCTAAAAAAAATTTGGGGATGAGAGGAGCAAGGTGGGACTGGTCTCCCTTGATACCCCATGGCTCCTCCACTGTAGCCCACTACAGAATCCCACCACAATATGTCCATTAGCTGAGAAGAGTGGTGAACACTGAGTAACCTGGGGGACTCAACACGCTGTATGAGCCTCATGACTTGGATGACAAATACAGACACATTTTATGTGTACATTACCCGCTAAAATGTGGATATCAACAATATATTTTGAAAAACCAAAAACAGAACCGAAAAACGAGTTTTTGTACAAAATCGAATCGAAATGCAAATTTCAAAACTGTCCAGCCCTAACCATGACCACAACATGAGTATCAACTCAAGACCATGGGTGAGTGTTAATAAGCCATGTTGCCCATTTTAGAGAAGGTTTGCACCTCCCAAGCATTGGTGACTGGGACCTATTTTACCAGTATAACAAGCTTGTTTACTGCAGTGAACAAGCACTTCCTCACTTCCCGGGGGTTCCCGCAGGGAAGCTTTGAACGTACCTAAAAGACAAATGCTTCTGACGGCATCTTGAGGTTTAACATTGATGTTCTTAACCCTTTACCTTTAGAAACAATAGTTTTGGCATCAAATTTTCTTTTAATTATTAAACGTCTCAAACGGGATAACATTTACTGATTAATTGACAACGAAAAATACTAATCGATTTTGCCGTGACCGATCAACAATCGATTTATCGTGACATCCCTACAGATGCTCAGTGACAACATGTTGGGGCACCTGTTCTAGTGCAGTAGAAAGTGATCAGAATTGGAATAGGGCCCAATTGATATTTAGCAAACACCAATACAGCCAAGAGAAACCAGAAAATGGCATTCCAAAGAGACAGTATTGCAAATCAAGTTTTTTCAATGGAGCTAAACAGCAGATGATTTGGCAAGTCTCTGGTGCCCTAAAATTAGACTAATAGAAAGGCCTGTACTAATGCTGTCTTCAAGTACATTTCAATAATCAAGTTCTGGAACAGAAAATGCTGCTGAATACAGCATGCTAGACAATATAAATGCAAGCCTTTTGTCCCAGAGGATTTGGTAGATTAAATGTTAAATGTGCTTAAATCAATCACTTACACCTAATTATTCAGAAAGATCAATGCAACTGGACAGTTGTATATAAAACAAGCAATGAAAAATGGATATCCTTAATAGTAAAACCTAACAATTCATCGACCAGTAATATAGAGTTCTGACTCACAAAAGAAATTCTCAGACACTCATAGTCTGACTTTTGAACAAAGACTCATTTGACAGTTAAGTTGAGTAATACATTGTATTATGTAATTGATCAGAAATATTTTTCGCTGAAACAAAATTAATACAAACTAGAGAAACAGAATTTACTGCACCCAGTAAATTCAAGTCTGTGTGAAAAGGGTTAAAGTATCAGGAAAAAACTATACAGAAAGAGAATTTATGGAGGCTTATTTTTAGGAGTAAAATATTTTTAAACAAATCAGAAATGGGTTTTCGTTAACAGTATTTACAGATATTCATACTGGAATCAGAACAATTATTTATAAGAAACCAGAAAAGGCATATATGTGACCAGCATTCAAAGGGTTCGATACTCGAATCAGAAATGGACTTTTTTGGCTCTGCCCACTAATTTGAGTGATGAAATACGTTCATAAACTTTAGAAATGCATTAAGGTGTAATAAAATGAATTTCCCAGACTTTCTGAATAATATGCACTTGATGACTTTGGTGACCTCTTTCAGGTGGACCCCTAGGTGACCTCTGTGACCTTGACCCATATTTTGAATTTCCATCAAGTGTCGACTCATTTTGTGTTAGTTCCAGGTCCATTCATCATACCACGATTGAGATATGAGCATGACCCACTTTCAAAAATGTTGTCTACGCCCACTTTTTTAACATAAAAATGCATGTATGGACCTCAGGAAGGCTTTTGGGGTCAAAAAATGTGATTTCCAGCAATTCTGAAAAATGCACTCAATGACTCCTAGGTGATCTCTGTGACCTTGACCCATATTTTGAATCTCCTTCAAGTGTCGACTCATTTGGTGTTGGTCCCAGATCCATACGTCATATCATGCCTGAGATATGGGCGTGACCCACTTTCAAAAATTTTGGCCGCGCCCACTTTTTGACATCAAAATGCATGTGTGTACGTCCAGAATACTTTAAGGGATCAAAAAATGAGATTTCCAGCAATTCTGAAAAAAACACTCAATAACCCCTAGGTGTCCACCGTGACCTTGACCCATATTTGGAACCTCCATCGAGTATCAACTCAGCTGGTGTTGGTCCCAGGTCTGTAGGTTATACTACGCCTGAGATATGGGTGTGACCCACTTTCAAAAATTTTGGCCATGCCCACTTTTTTTTACGTCAAAATGCATGTGTGTACATCAGAAATAGTTTAGGGGGTAAAAAAATGTGATTTCCAGCAATTCTGAAAAAATACACTCAATGACCCCTAGTTGACCTCCATGACCTTGACCCATATTTTGAACCTCCATCAAGTGTCGACTCATTTGGTGTTGGTCCCAGGTCTGTAGGTCATACTACGCTTGAGATATGGGCGTGACCCACTTTCAAAAAATTTGGCCACGCCCACTTTTTTATGACAAAATGCATGTGTGTATGTCAGGAATACTTTAGGGGGTCAAAAAAATGTGATTTCCAGCAATTCTGAAAAATGCACTTAATGACCCCAAGATGGCCTCCGTGACCTTGACCCATATTTTGAACCTCCATCGAGTGTCGACTCATTTGGTGTTGGTCCCAGGTCTGTAGGTCATACCACGCCTGAGATATGGGCGTGACCCACTTTCAAAACACCCCTACAGACACCCCTGATACCCTAGGAATCTGAAAAACACAGGTGGCCGAGAACTTGTGGCTGTCTATCAGCATGCCAAAAATCAACGAGATAGGGCAAGTCGTTTTCGAGTTATCTTGCAGACAAAAAAGTGATGAAAAGACAGAAGACAGGAGAAGAAGAAGAAGAAGAAAAAGAAACGGCGCAAAAACAATAGTCTGTGTGTTTCACACAGACTAATAAGCTGAATACTGGGCTTCTCATCTCAAAGTTGGAATTGATAATGGTTAATATATCTAATTTACTGTATTTTGAGTTGAAATGATTCAGAGATTAGTGGACATTGACATGATAAGTAGAAATAACCTAATCCACTAGATGTTGATATGTATATCACATTCCAATACAAGTTATAATATCTGGCCAATTAATTTGCTTGACAACAACTTTCTTAACCAATTAATCTTTAATCACTGTCAAAACAATACTTTCACAATAGACATAGATTTTCATCCCCCAACAGAAGAAGTGCAAATTTCTGTGTAAAAAACATGACCTTTTTTCACCTGTATTTTTCTACAGTGTCCATTTGGGTTTTGAATCGATGTGAGAATAATGAAAGTGTCAATGACACTGTAGCTTAACTTGTCTGTGTGTTGTGTTTGATGGAAAGGATAACGTTCAATGTTTATGAAAGGATTATGAAATAAGACAAGAATTGTGATAATTGGGAATATGTTAATTTCTGTTTCCTGTATGCTATGTTTTTAATAAAAAATAATATGAGGTGTACACTGTACTAAAGAGCTGAGGGGTGAGTTAATATGACCTCACAGTTAGTATGTGGCCCTCACAGTTAACATATGTCAATGAAAGTTACCAAGTTACAGTGAAATTATTCCAAAACGAGTCATCCTATCAAGCTACATTGAAATCCCTTCATAAATATGGCCTGCAGACTGTGCTAAAGGTTTTCGGGCTTCAGGCCTGTGTAGCCAGGACGATTGACCGATTGCAACTAAAAGGGGACGTCCTCATCTCGACATTATACTGAGTCATTCTACTAAGTTACAATGAAATCCCTTCACAAATACGACCTGTAGTTTGTACTAAAGTTTTTCGGGTTTTGGGCTTGGGAAGTCTTCATGGTTGAATGATCGCGACCAAAAGGGGGCGTTGTCATCTGGGCTTCATCTGGAGTGATCCTACGAAGTTACAATGAAATCCCTTCATAAATATGACTTGTAGACTATGGGCAAGGTTTTTGGGCTTCGGGCCCCTGAAGCCGTCACAGTTGACCAATCACGACTAAAAGGGGATGTCATCATCTAGGCATTATATGGAGTCAACCTAACAAGTTACAATGAAATCCTTCCATAAATACGACCTATAGGCTATGCTAAAGGTTTTTGGGCTCTGGCAGCCATCAAGGCTGAATGATCGCAACCAAAAGGGGACGTTATAGACATTATCTGGAGTCATCCTACAAAGTTACAATGAAATCCCTTCATAAATATGACCTGTCGACTGTGCTAAAGGTTTTCAGGCTTCGGGCCCCTGTAGATGTCACAGCTGCCCGATCGCATCCAAAAGGGGACATTCTCATCTAGACATTATATGAAGTCAACCTACCAAGTTACAATGAAATCCCTTCATAAATACGACTTGTAGAATGTGCTAATGGTTTTTGGGCTTTGGGCACGGGCAGCTATCATGGTTGAGTGATCGCAACCAAAAGAGACATTCTCATCTGGGCATCATCTGGAGTGATCCTACGAAGTTGCAATGAAATCCTTTCATAAATATGACCTGTAGACTGTGCTAAAGGTTTTCGGGCTTTGGGCACCTGTAGCCGTCACAGTTCACCAATCAAGACCAAAATGGAACGTCATCATCTAGGCATTATATGGAGTCAACCCAACAAGTTACAACGAAATCCTTCCATAAATACAACCTATAGGCTATGCTAAAGGTTTTTGGGCTCTGGCAGCCATCATGGCTGAATGATCGTGACCAAAAGAGGACGTTCTGATCTAGACATTATTTGGAGTCATCTTACCAAGTTACAATGATATCCCTTCATAAATATGACCTGTAGACTGTGCTAAAGGTTTTTGGGCTTCGGGCCCCTGTAGCCGTCACAGTTGACCAATCCCGTCCAAAAGGGACGTTCTCATCTAGACATTATATAAAGTCAACCTACCAAGTTACAATGAAATCCCTCCATAAATATGACCTGTAGACTGTGCTAAAGGTTTTTGGGTTTTGGGCTCCGGCAGTTGTCACGGTTGACAGATCGCGACCAAATGGGGAAGTTCTCATCTAGAGTCAACCCAACAAGTTACAATGAAATCCTTCCATAAATACGACCTGTAGACTGTGCTAAAGGTTTTCGGGCTTCGGGCACCTGTGGCCATCACAGTTCACCAATCAAGACCAAAATGGAACGTCATCATCTAGGCATTATATGGAGTCAACCCAACAAGTTACAATGAAATCCTTCCATAAATACAACCTATAGGTTATGCTAAAGGTTTTTGGGCTCTGGCAGCCATCATGGCTGAATGATCGTGACCAAAAGAGGACGTTCTCATCTAGACATTATTTGGAGTCATCCTACCAAGTTACACTGAAATCCCTCCATATTAAATATGATCTGCAGACTGTGCTAAAAGCTTTTGGGTTTCAGGCTTGGGCAGCCATCAGAGTTGACAGATCATGACCAAAAGGGGACGTTCTCATCTAGGCATTATACAGAGGCATCCTACTAAGTTACAATGAAATCCCTTCATAAATACGAAATGTAGACTGTGCTAAAGGTTTTCGGGTTTGGGGCTCGGGCACCATACCGGTTGACCGATCGTGACCAAAAGGGGACGTTCTCATCTAGACATGACCCCAAACCTGCATATGAAATTTCGTGATGATCAGACATGAACTACAGGGTGTAGCCTGTGCTAAAGGAAAATGTGAACAGACTGACAGACTTCCGCATGCATGATGGTAATAGCTTATCTTGACTTTGTCAAGTTAAGCCAAAAATTGACGAAAAAAAACGAGAAATTGATAATTTAAACCAAGCAAATAAATATAAATTAATTGCTCTTTCATATATTTTATTCTGGAAGAAACTTCATTTAAATGGAGGTAGAAATATGAGAGTAAGTTGCCTATTTTATCTCCATAACTCGCAAATCGACACTAAACAATTCGCAAATCTAAACTGAACATCACTAAACAGCAAAAAAAACTTTGATACATTTTATGGGACTTTTAGCTGAAATTGATCTCATTCCAGAAGAGCTTCAGGACATGTCCCAGCCATTCTGGGATTGTTAACATGTTTTAAATTGGTAAGAGGAGTTTCATTCTGATTGTACAGGGAGATGGCCAGCCGACTCAAAGTTGAATAACAGCTGATGACTTATTTATTCATTAACGACACTTTCAACAGCCAGGGTCAACATGTGTTGGACAGTTTTATGGGTGGAGGAAGCAGGAGAGAACCACCGAGCAACAGTGAGCAACTGTCAAGACTCCTCAATGTACAAACTCCACACAAGCAGGGTTAGAATAGGTTGAAGATAAATGCACCATTGACATGCAGTACGCCTTAGTACACAATGCCATCGTGCCCCCACGTGGGCAATTGGGATTAAGTGTCTTGCCAAGGACATTATGTGGTTGCAACAGGTGGGATTCGAACCAAGGACCTCACGGCTTGCAGCCTGCATCTCCACCGTAGTGAGCCAGCGTGCTCCCAGCTGGCAACTAGTCGAATCAAAAGTTTTCAAGTTATTTCAACACCAAATATATTTGACATGCTTAAAAATTCTGAAAAGGGGTGACCAGAAAAATGGGTTGCCTAAAACAAGTTAAGGTGACTACTGATTGTGTTACATGACACATGTATCTTCATTTTTGATTTGTAGATACCTGTAAGGCATCGTGAATGTAACATTGCAAAGTGTGTATTCAGGATTTACAAACTACACTTATGACTGGCCAATTAAACTTGAGATACAATAAAGGTAGACATTTTAATAGTTTTCTTCTCTGAGATATGATTTACTTAATTGATGAGGCTTCTATCGGCAGGCCATTAAATTCCACAAATTCAAAGAGATAACTAATGTCCCCAAATTTATTTATAATTTATTGGTGTTTAAGGTCACATACTTCTGCACAATGGCTAATCATGACTATGATAGTTTTACGGGTGGAGGAAGCTGGAGTATCTGGAGAGAACCACTGAGCAACAGCAAGCATCTGTCAGCTCCCCAACATACTAACTCCACACAAGCAGGGTTAGCATTGGTTGAAGACACCTAGGTGCACCATCGATGTGCAGTATGCCTTAGTACACATCGTCACCGTGCCCCCATGTAGGTAATGGTGGAGAAGTGTCTTGCCCAAGGACACAACGTGGTTGCTACAGGTGGGATTTGAACCACGGACCTCTCAGCTTGCAGTCTGCACCTCTACCTACTAACCCCCCCCCCCCCAAATTACTGCAATCATTCCCAAATTAGAGGGTATAAGCTGTTTTTACATACTTTGTTAGCCATTTTATTATCCAGTTTATTTATTAGATATTCTGAGGCACCGATCAATGCTTAAGAAACCAAATAAAGGCATATTTGACTGTCGTTTATATAAAAAGAGGCCACGTGGGTCCTAATGAGGTGCTCACCTGACAAAGTTGTTTTAAAAAGGATTTAATTAGCAACTGTGGCCAGTAAGCCCTGCAAAGAAATGAAGTCCTTTTTTCTGGAATTCAGGTGCTGTCATACAAATAATGGCCAAATTTCCAATAATGGAAAATAGGGAGCCCAAATATCAACCTTGGGACTTAGCTTGAACAAACCTGAAATGACTAAGCACCCACTAAATCAGGATTTTCATCATTGGATCTGAAGAAGCAGATTTTTAAAGATTATTCCTCATATTGGACTAAGTTAAAGAGCTCAAATATTAATGCAGGGATTTTATTTTTACAAACATATATACCATATATCCAAAGATTCTGATTGGGGATTTGTGAGAAAAAGATTTTTAAAGAATATTCTATTCCTCCTACTGCATCATGTTAAAATTTGGGCTCCAGTAAGGAGCCCAAATATTAATTGATGGACTTGATTTGAACAACCTTGATTTTGGCCCCCATGAGGTAGTTGTATATCGAACATCAAAAGATTGTGAATCTGAGGAGAAGATATTCTCCTTATTGCACTAAGTTAAAAGTCCGGCTCTCATAGAGAGCCCAGTTATTAATCAATGGGTTTGTTTTGAACAAACTTGATTCTGACCCATATAAGGATTCTGTATATCACATATTAAAAGATTCTGACTAGTAGTTCTTGAGAAGTAGAGTTTTAAAGATTATTCCTCATAATGGACTAAGTAAATATTTGAGCTCTAATTGGAAGCCGAAATATTAACCCAGGGACATGGTTTGAACAAACTTAGATCTGAGCTCTATCAAGATAAGGATGCTGTATACCAAATATCAATAGATTCTGACTGGTGGATCTGAAGATTTGTAAAGATTATTCTTCATATTGCACAAAATTAAAATTCAGGCTACCATAGAAGCCCAAATATTAACGGAAGGACTTGATTTGAACAAATTCGAATCTGATTGCTGTAGTGTTGAAATGACTTCTGAATTTTGGCCAGCCGAAAATCGAGTTGAAGTCAACTAATCGGAAGCACGCTGTATCATTATAATACTATAACTTTTCTACAGGCCTATTATAAAGATACCTGCTGATAGATTCTGTGATCTTCTGCATGAAACACTTGACAGCATCAATAAAACTTTGACTCAAAATAGGTTTACCTTGACGTAGTTTCACTGAATGAATTTAATGAAAACAAATTTTGAAATCGGCCATTAAACTGACTTCGGAAACTAGAACTATCACTGAAGGTGATTAATACCCCCACTTTGGGTTTTTAGAGGAATGCACTTCTGATCATGTAGGCGAAGGCCATAAGGAAATGTATACATAAAGATCATTTTTTGTTGTTGAAATTTGTATTTGCATGTGGCCTTCCACAGAACAGCACTGAATACTTAAAGAGCCCACACATATATGGTTTACATTTGGAAAAACACATTTACAATGTGCAACATGTATGCAAAATCGGTTCATTAATGTAGGAGGAGTTGCACACACAAGAATCCCATTTGGAAACCCATAATAAATCCAAGTTAAAGGGAGATAACCTGGTTAAAATTGTCGCAGATCAAAAATTTGGGAATATGCGTATGTTCACTTAGTTGTGATAATGTTTGAAAGGTTTCGTCAAAATTGATTGATAAATGTAGGAGGAGTTGCACACACAAGAATTTCATGTAGAAACCCATAATAAATCTAGGTTAAAGGGAGATAACCTAGTTAAAATTGCCACAGCTCAAAAATTTTGGAATATGCGCATGTTTACTTAGTAGTGATGATGTCTGTAAACTTTTGTCCAAATTGATTGATAAATGCAGGAGGAGTTGCGCACACAAGAATTTCATGCAGAAACCCATATTAAATCAAAGTTCAAGAGAGATAACCTGGTTAAAATTGTCGCAGATCAAAAAGTTTGGAATATGCACATGTTCACTTAGTAGAGATGATGTTTGAAAGGTTTCATCAAAATCGGTTCATTAATGTAGGAGGAGTTGCGCACACAAGAATTTGTTCGAACGGAAATACATAATAAATCTAAGTCAAAGGGAGATAACCTGGTTAAAATTGTCGCAGATCAAAAATCTTGGAATATGCGCATGTTCACTTAGTAGTGATGATGTCTGAAAAGTTTTGTCCAAATTGATTGATAAATGTAGGAGGAGTTGCACGCACAAGAATTTCATGTAGAAACCCATAATAAATCTAAGTTAAAGGGAGATAACCTAGTTAAAATTGCCACAGCTCAAAAATTTTGGAATATGCGCATGTTCACTTAGTAGTGATGATGTCTGTAAACTTTCGTCCAAATTGATTGATAAATGTAGGAGGAGTTGCGCACACAAGAATTTCATGCCGAAACCCATATTAAATCAAAGTTCAAGAGAGATAACCTGGTTAAAATTGTCGCAGATCAAAAAGTTTGGAATATGCACATGTTCACTTAGTAGAGATGATGTTTGAAAGGGTTCATCAAAATCGGTTCATTAATGTAGGAGGAGTTGCGCACACAAGAATTTGTTTGAACGGAAAAACATAATAAATCTAAGTCAAAGGGAGATAACCTGGTTAAAATTGTCACAGATCAAAAATCTTGGAATATGCGCATGTTCAATTAGTAGTGATGATGTCTGAAAAGTTTTGTCCAAATTGATTGATAAATGTAGGAGGAGTTGCGCACACAAGAATTTCATGTAGAAACCCATATTAAATCAAAGTTCAAGAGAGATAACCTGGTTAAAATTGTCGCAGATTAAAAAGTTTGGAATATGCACATGTTCACTTAGTAGAGATGATATTTGAAAGGTTTCATCAAAATCGGTTCATTAATGTAGGAGGAGTTGCGCACACAAGAATTTGTTCGGATGGAAAGACACAATAAATCTAAATCAAAGGGAGAAAACCTGGTTAAAATTGTCGCAGATCAAAAATCTTGGAATATGCGCATGTTCACTTAGTAGTGATGATGTCTGAAAAGTTTTGTCCAAATTGATTGATAAATGTAGGAGGAGTTGCACGCACAAGAATTTCATGTAGAAACCCATAATAAATCTAAGTTAAAGGGAGATAACCTAGTTAAAATTGCCACAGCTCAAAAATTTTGGAATATGCGCATGTTCACTTAGTAGTGATGATGTCTGTAAACTTTCGTCCAAATTGATTGATAAATGTAGGAGGAGTTGTGCACACAAAAATTTCAGGCCGAAACCCATATTAAATCAAAGTTCAAGAGAGATAACCTGGTTAAAATTGTCGCAGATCAAAAAGTTTGGAATATGCACATGTTCACTTAGTAGAGATGATGTTTGAAAGGTTTCATCAAAATCGGTTCATTAATGTAGGAGGAGTTGCGCACACAAGAATTTGTTCGAACGGAAAAACATAATAAATCTAAGTCAAAGGGAGATAACCTGGTTAAAATTGTCACAGATCAAAAATCTTGGAATATGCGCATGTTCAATTAGTAGTGATGATGTCTGAAAAGTTTTGTCCAAATTGATTGATAAATGTAGGAGGAGTTGCGCACACAAGAATTTCATGTAGAAACCCAAATTAAATCAAAGTTCAAGAGAGATAACCTGGTTAAAATTGTCGCAGATTAAAAAGTTTGGAATATGCACATGTTCACTTAGTAGAGATGATGTTTGAAAGGTTTCATCAAAATCGGTTCATTAATGTAGGAGGAGTTGCGCACACAAGAATTTGTTCGGATGGAAAGACACAATAAATCTAAGTCAAAGGGAGAAAACCTGGTTAAAATTGTCGCAGATCAAAAATCTTGGAATATGCGCATGTTCACTTAGTAGTGATGATGTCTGAAAAGTTTTGTCCAAATTGATTCATAAATGTAGGAGGAGTTGTGCACACAAGAATTTCATGTCCGGAAAGACGTACGGATGGACGGACAGACGGACGGACGGACGGACGTACAGGGCGATTCCTATATAGCCCCCACTTCTTCGAAGCGGGGGTATAAAATCTTGGAATATGCGCATGTTCACTTAGTAGTGATGATGTCTGAAAAGTTTTGTCCAAATTGATTCATAAATGTAGGAGGAGTTGCGCACACAAGAATTTCATGTCCGGAAAGACGTACGTACGGACGTACGGACGGACGGACGGACAGACGGATGGACGGACGGACGTACGGACGTACAGGGCGATTCCTATATAGCCCCCACTTCTTCGAAGCGGGGGTATAATAATTTCTTGCTGTGCTATTATGCTCACTTGGCAACGGAAATAACCATAGACTACGCACGGTGGGCATTTCATACCCTAGTCATTTGGTACCTGGCCATTTATACACATCTTTACGGTTTGCATTGGCCCCTGGACTACCAGTCATTCTGTACTTTGGCGTTTCGTAGCCTGCATCCGTATTGTGCTCATCATTTATTATTTTTTTTATATATAAAATAATAAATAAGGTGCTCACTCGGAGACCAACATTATTGGACGACTTGACATTCTGAAGTGACGATATGATACTATATTGATCAGTCCTAAACCAGGAGAAAAACATCACACAGAATCTTGTAGTTGACAAGACCGCTGAGTCTGAACTGTGCATGCAGAATCATCTCGTAGAATAGCTGACACTTTTGTTTTGAAGACAAACGTAAAACCAATGCAGTGTAGTTACATTGTTTCAATATTTTAGGTTATCTGTCTTAATACACACCCTGCCTAAAAAATTGTACCGATTAGTCGACTACAGATTTTATCATCGACTTTACTTTTGACAAAAATCGCATTGGCGTCGATTAGTTGTTTCAACACTAGATTGCTATGAGGATTCTGTTTACCATATATCAAACGATTCTGAGCAGTGGTTCTGGAGAAAAAGAGTTTTAAAGATTATTCATCATAGGCGATTAAGTTAAAATTTTGGCTCCAATGGGGAGCCCAAATATTAATCCAGGAACTTGGTATGAACAAACTTTGATCTTAGCTCCCTAAGGAAGCTGTATACCAAACCTCAAAAGATTCTAATTTGTGGATCTGGAGAAGATTTATAATGAATATTTCCCATAATGCGCAAAGTAAAAATTCCGGCTCCCTTAGAGAGCCTAATTATTAACAGATGGCTTTGATTTGTGCAAATTCGAATCTGACTTCTGTAAGGATTCTGTATAACATATATCAAAAGACTCTGAATACTGGTTCTGGAGAAAAAGAGTTTTAAAGATTATTCATCATATTGGATTAAGTTAAAATTTAAGCTTTACCAGGGAGTCTAAATATTAACCCAGGACCTTGGTTTGAACAAACTTAGATATGATCTCCCTGAGTATGCTGTTTTCCATATATCAAAAAGATTCCGACTTAGTGTATCAGTATGAGATTTTTAAAATTTATTCCTCATATTAGCACTCCCTTAGGGAGTGCTAGTATTAATTGGGTGACTAGATTTGAACAAAAGTGAATCCGACCCCTGTAGCGATGTTGTATAGCAAATGTTAAAAGATTTTGACTGGTGGTTTTTGAGAAGAAGATTTTTTAACGAGTACTTATCATATTGTACTAAGTTAAAATTCCAGCTCCTGTATATTGAGCCCAAATATGAACTCAGGGACATAATTTTAGCAGACAGGTATCTGACCCCTCCCCCCACCCCACCTCCCCCGATGCTGTACATCAAATATCCTAAGATTCTGATCCGTGGTTCTGATGAACGAAATTTTTTTCAATTATGCAGACTCAGCATTTTTTCAATTTTCACTACAGTACACTATGACCCAACCGATGGCAATTTTTTTTTACTATTCCATTCTACTGCTCCTAAGGATACTTCATTCAAAATAACAGATCGCTGTTCCGCGTGGTTTTTGGAAATATGGGCATTTGAAAACATTTCTATTTTAAGCTCCTGGTGTTCCCACATGGGATGTGGAATAAATCTTTTTTGCGTGAATGAAGTACCTTTGACTCCAAAATACCAAACACCAAAATTGGTTCAAATCGGCTCATTGGTTCAGAAAGTATAAATGGGGGGGGGGGGGGGGGAGGGAGGGAGGAGGGAGGGGGGAGGGAGGGGGGGTCAAAGGCAAAGATTGCTCTGTGAACTTCATTTGAACAAATTTGATTCTACACCTTAAAAGGAAGCTCAGTACCAAATATCAAGTCATTGCACCCACTGGTTCAGAAGATTTAAAAAAAAATTTGGAGCATTTTCCCCATCCCCTCCCTATGTGGTGTGGCAACTTTATTTGAAGAAACTCTAGTTGTCATATAATAAGGAATATGCATATCAAATATCAAATTTGGTTCAGTGGTTTATGAGGAGTCGTCGATAATGTAAAGTTCACACCGGACGGATGACAGATGACTGAAAGAAAGTGATCGTTTTTCAGTCAGGTGAGCTAAAAAAATTTGTGAGATGCTAACAGAATTATGTCCCCTTGGTGCCTCTGTGGGCATGGCAACTTTATTTGAACAAACTTGATTTGACATATGATAAGGAACATGCATTTCAAATTTGGTTCAATTTGGACCAGTGGTTTATGAGAAGTTGATAATTTCAAGTTCATGCTGGATGACAGACAGAAAGTGATCACTTAAGCTCCCCCTGAATTTTAGTCAGGTGAGCTAAAAAAGTTTAATAAAATAAAACAAAAGGCCCCAGGGGGCCTGAGGGCACTCACCTGACATGGTAGCCTAAATATCAACCCAGGGAATTGATTTGAACAAGTTGCATCTGCTCCTAAGAAAAACTTATACCACATATCCAAAGAGTCTGACCGGTGGATCCCCCCCCCCCCCCCCCCCCCCCCCCAAGGATGATGCATACTAAATATCAAAAGATTCAGATTGGTGGATCTGAAGAAGATTTTTAAAGAATATTCCTCATACTGCACTAATTTAAACATTTGGGCTCCCAAAGGATATGGATCCAGGGATTTGATTTCGATAAACATGTGAAAATATCTTCCAAAGATGTTATATGGGAAATTTGAAAGCTTTTGGAGCAGTGATTTGTGAGAAGAGTATTCTTAAATGTTTTTCCCATTAAACCAGTGTTAAAAAATGCTGACTCAGCACTTTTTCAAAGTCCCGAAAAAGTAGTACCATATGATAAAATTGATAGCATTGTAGATAACAATTGTTTGGACCATTCCATTCTGTTGGTCCTTAGGAACCTTCACACCAAATAAGAATTCTCAGTGTGGTGTAGTTTTGGAGATATGAGCGTTTTAAAATTTTTCTACTTTTAGATCCTGGGGTCCCCATGGGGCGACAGAAAATTTTTTTTTGCATAAATTAACTACTTATGACCCAATAAGCCCTCAACTTAAATTTGGTTCAAATCAGCCTCTCGGTTTGGAAAATGAAAAAATTTAAAGTAATTTATATATTTTTCATACTTACCAATGGCCCAGACTAGCTGGTGGCAACTCAAAAATATTTAGGGCCAAACACAAATTTTGCCCCCAGTCCCCTATATTTGCATGCAAAACCGAAAATTAGACGTCCTATCTGGCCCTCCATACATTTACCCTTTGTGCATGCGCAGACACCAGGAAGTTACCGAATCTGGTGCCAACATTATTCTTTGTAAAAAGATTATAATACTAGAGAAACAGAATTTACTGCACCCAGTAAATTCAAGTCTGTGTGAAAAAGGTTAAAGTATCAGGAATAAACTATACAGAAAGAGAATTTATGGATGCTTATTTTTAGGAGTAAAATATTTTTAAACAAATCCGAAATGGATTTTCGTTAATAGTATTTACAGACATTCATACAGGAATCAGAACAATTTTTTATAAGAAACCAGAAAAGGCATATATGTGACCAGCATTCAAAGGGTTTGATACACGAATCAGAAATGGACATTTTTGGCTCTGCCCACTAATTTGAGTGATGAAATACGTTCATGAACTTTTGAAATGCATTAAGGTGTAATGAAATGCATTCCCCAGTCTTTCTGAATAATATGCACTTGATGACATTGGTGACCTCTTTCAGGCGGACCATATATTGAACCTCCAGCAATTTTTAACTCAGTCGGTATAGTCCCATGTATAAATCCACTTTGAAGTAATGGCTCCACCAACTACAGATCTGTCATTTTTGGGCGTTGATAGCAAATATTTATTATGATTTAGAAGCCTCTAAGGCAATCAGCCTACTGTATCAAAAACACGGCCTCAAACTAGCTGAAAAAACAAATATGAGTGCAAACTGATTGTTGGTAACTAGCATGCCAAAACGAAGAGATAGGACGATTTGTATTTGAGTTATCGAGCCGACAAAGGGTGCATAGACTCTATATCCGGGATAGTGCCATAAAAACTTAAAAGCCTCAAGAGCTTGTTTAAAGGCCTACCCTTAAGAGCATCTAGTGCCCTAAACAAGGCATACATAACATAAGATGGTGGAATCTTGAATCATGGCATTTGCGTAAACAGACCATTTAAATATTCCATTTCATTAATTCATTATTGTGATGTGTTTCGAGAAAGCCACTTACCACTCAGCCCAAAACCTGTTGATCTTGAGTTATGATTGAGAGTGAAAAAAATTAAAAAATGCAATGAAAGGTGAAGGGTTATTTATTCTACTACAATTAAGTGTTGTACGATAGATCTGTATAATAAACAAATTTTCTTGCCACTCAAAGGGTTTCTTTCAACTTGGTTTGGGGATGGAATTTAATTCTGATCTGACAGCTGATAAGAGTAAATGTGTGTCAGGCTGTCAGCTTTTGCAACTTCTCTCTAATTTGATTGTTTACATTATTCTCTTGTATATATAAATATAAAACAGCTATTTCTTTATGATGCTTTTCTGTTACAAAGAAATTAGGGGCTATAAAAAACTCTGTGGCCCAATGGACCACTCCCAAAGGTTCCCTGAAAACTTAGCTGGGCCAGTACTAGTGACAGGCTACCAGTATGCCAAATAGCCCCAGGACAGATGATTTGTTTTTGAGTTATCGTCAAGACAAAAGGAAGGGGATAGACACCTAGGGGTCACCTCCCAATATTTGACCAAAAATCAAGATAATTGGAAATTTTTCAGGCAAAAATTCCAACAGTTGCAAATTCGAGGCATTGTTGTAACAGATTTTTTTTTTGGACTGCAGTTTTGGATTTTCATTAAAATTCCAACCGACAACTCACACAGACAGTAGTCTGACTGAACAACGGAAGATTTTTCACTACCCAGTGAATTCTAGGTTAATTCCACATCCGTGGTCATGCTACTCATTTTGTTCTCTGCTATGTCTAACCTTACTCATATTAGCGAACGCAGTTAAAATATTGTAATAATAAACAAGAGGCCCCAGGGGGCCTGAGGGCGCTCACCTGACATGGTAGCCTACATATCAACCCAGAGAATTGATTTCCACAAGTTGCATCTGCTCCTCTTAAGAAAAGCTGAAACCAAATATCCAAATATTCTGACCAGTGGATCTAAAAAAAGATTTTTAAAGAATATTCCTCATATTGAACTAAGTCATAATTCGGGCTCCCACAGGGAGCCCATATATGAACCCAGGGACTTGGCTTTAACAAACCTGAATCTCACACCCCTAAGGATTCTGCACATCAAATATCAAAACATTCCGACTGCTGGATCTGAAGAAGATTTTTAAAGAAAATTCCTCATTTTGAACCAAGTTACAATTCGAGCTCCCACAATCAGCCCAAATATGGACCTACGGACATGGCTTGAACAAACTTGAATCTTACCCCCCTAAGGATGCTGCATAAAAAATATCAAAAGCATTCATCTGCTGGATCTGAAGATTTTTAAAGAAAATTCCTCATTTTGAACTAAGTTGTCATTCAGGCTCCCATAGTGAGCCCAAATATGAACCAAGGGACTTGGCTTGAACAAACCTGAATCTCAGCCCCATAAGGTTGCTCCATGCCAAATATCAAAACGTTCCAACTGCTGAAGAAGAAGAAGATTTTTAAAGAAAAATTCCTCATATTGACTAAGTTATAATTTGGGCTCCCACAGGGAGCCCAAATATGGACCCATGGACTTGGCTTTAACACACTTGAATCCCCCCCTCCCCTCCAAGGATGCTACTCACCACATATCAAACCATTCCGACTGCTGGATCTGAAGAAGAAGATTTTTTAAGAAAATTTCTCATTTCGAACAAACTTACAATTCAAGCTCCCACAGTGAGCCCAAATATGGACCTAGGGACATGGCTTGAACAAACTTGAATCTCACCCCCCTAAGGATGCTGCATACCAAATATCACAAGACTCTGCCTGCTGGATCTTGAGAAGAAGATTTTCAAAGAAATTTGCCTGAAATGCACTAAGTTCGAATTTGGGCTTCTATAGTGAGCCCAAATATGAATCCAGGTGGCCGATTTGAACAAACTGGAATCAGATCCACCCCACAATGTTGTATACCAAATATCAAAAGATTCTGCCTGCTGGATCTGGGGAAGAAGATTTTTGAAGAAATTTGCCTGAAATGCACTAAGTTCGAATTCGAGCTTCTATAGTGAGCCCAAATATGAATCTAGGGAGCCGATTTGAACAAAATAGAATCAGATCCACCCCACAATGTTGCATACCAAATATCAAAAGATTCTGCCTGCTGGATCTGGGGAAGAAGATTTTTTAAGAAATTTGCCTGAAAATCACTAAGTTCAAATTTGGGCTCCTATACTGAGCCCAAATATAAACCCAGGGAGCCGATTTGAACAAACTTGAATCAGATCCACCCCACAATGTTGCATACCCAATATCAAAAGATTCTGCCTGCTGGATCTGGAGAAGAAGATTTTTTAAGAAATTTTGCCTGAAATGCAGTAAGTTCAAATTTGGGCTCCTATACTGAGCCCAAATATAAACCCAAGGGGCCGATTTGAACAAACTTGAATCAGATCCACCCCACAATGTTGCATACCAAATATCAAAAGATTCTGCCTGCTGGATCTGGAGAAGAAGATTTTTTAAGAAATTTGCCTGAAATGCACTAAGTTCGAAATCGGGCTCCTATACTGAGCCCAAATATGAACCCAGGGAGCCGATTTGAACAAACTTGAATCAGATCCACCCTCCAATGTTGCATACCAAATATCAAAAGATTCTGCCTGCTGGATCTGGAGAAGAAGATTTTTTAATGTTTTTCCCATTGCCTACAGTGTTAAAAAGTGCTGACTCAGCACTTTTTCAAAGTCCCTAAACTGTACCCAATGATAAAACCGATGGCAATTTTTTTTTACCAATTCTTTCTGTTCGTCCTAAGGAAGCTTCACACCAAATAAAAATTCTCTGTGCCGTGCAGTTTTGGAGATATGGGCGTTTTAATTTTTTTCTATTTTTAGCTCCTGCAGTTCCCATGGGGCTACAGGAAAAAAAAAATCAGCATAAATTAGGTACTTATGACCCAATAAGCCCTCACATAAAATTTGGTTCAAATCAGCCTCTCGGTTTGGAAAATAGAAATTTTGGGCGGAGCCAAAAATTTTGCCCCTCCCATAACGACGCCAAGTATAGCCCCACAAACTTCTCTTGAACAAATCTGAGTCTACACCTCAAAAGGAAGCTGCACACCAAGTATCAAGTCTCTGCTACTGCTGGTTCATGAGAAGAAGATTTTTTAAGATTTCAGCACACTTTTTGGGTGTGGCCCTACCCACGGGCGAGGCAACTTGATTTGAAGAAAATCAAATTGCGATGTCATAACAAACTATGATCTCAAATATCAATTAAATTGGTTCAGCGGTTTGGGAGGAGAAGACGCAAACACCATGTTCACGGATGACGGACGACGGACGGTGAGTGATCACTATAGCTCTCCTGACTGAAAGTCAGGTGAGCTAAAAAAAAGGTCCTAGCTTCAAAACTGGGGGAGGAGTTAGCCGAAGAAATCACGTATCATCGTATCATACAGGTGAAATTTTACAATAATGGACTAAGTTTAACAACCAGTTGTTTTGTGAAATATTGAGGCAAGTCAAAATCCTGACAATATGCACACATCTGGAAAAGGTAGAAACATCCTGTGAAATAAAAAAAGTAATAGCTTGAAAATTATAAGAGGGTTAGATGGACAAACAATGTACCCTATATGCAGACAGATAGACGGACAGACAGGGGTAAAACAATGTGCTACCTGATTATTCGTTGTGAGCATAACAAGTAAGATTATTTCAATAGTTGATCTATTTTCCGGTCCCTATGGAGTAACACATTTCCAAACACATTTGTTTTGGAGGGGTGGGGGGGGGGGGGGGGTGGGGGTAGGGGATAAACTGAATTGCATGGCTTATTTTTTATCCGAAAACTTCGTTTGCTTGTAGGTTGCACCTCTTTTCATATTAAAGTAAAATAAAATGAACAGACAGGCTAATGAGAGTCAAATGACTGAGATCGAAGACAGTTTAACAGAACAGCATGCATCATATGTCAGCAAAAAAATTAAAGGAAGCCGCCAAATAATTCCCTATGCAGAACGATGCCCCCCCCCCCCCCCCCCCCCCCCACAAGGGATGTACAATGATGTAATTAACACAATGCCCAATGAAGACAAATGTGGTCTACTTGCAGACTGCAGTACCACAAGAAATTGTCATTTTGCTTTGTCTTAAAACCTCAAATTATGTATATAGATATTCAGCTGCAGTCATTTAAACTGCTTGGGTGGAAACGGCCTTGTATAAGCTTATAGCTTCCTGCCGAATCCACATCAATGTATATAACAATTTTTGTATTATATGACTTTGTACTCTTAAATAAATAATGTTTAAAATAAACTGCTTGGAAATATTCTCAGGATGCCCTACTTTGAAAATTACTGGCCACACCCACTTTGTTACAGTGAAAATGCATGTATGGACCTTGGGAATGCAGTAAATTCAAAAATGTGATTTCCATCAATTCTGAAAATGCACTCAATGACCCATGACCACCTTTTTTGGCCACACCCAATTTCTCACATAAAAATGCATGTATGGACTTCAGGGAAGCTTTAGGTTGTCAAAACACGTGATTTCCAGCAATTTTAAAAAATGCACTCAATGACACCTAGGTGACCTACGTGACTTTGACCCATATTTTGAACCTCTATCGAGTGTCGACTCATTCGGTGTTGGTCCCAGGTCTATGCATCATACCATGCTTGAGATATGAGTGTGAACCACTTTCAAAAATGTTGACCATGCCCACTTTTTTATGTAAAAAATTCATGTATGAACTTGGGAATGCTTTAGGGGTCAAAAAATGTGATTTCCTGAAATTCTGAAAAAACGCACCCAATGACCCCTGTGACCTCCATGACCTTGACCCATATTTTGAACCTCCATCAACTGTTGACTCATTTGGTATTTGTTCCAAGTCCATTCATCATATCACGCTTGAGATATGAGCATGAACCACTTTCGAAAATCTTGGCCACGCCCACTTTTTTAACGTAAAAATGCACGTTTGGAGTCAGGAATGACCCCCCGGTCATGCATTTTTACATTTAAGAAGTGGGCGTGGCCAAAATTTTTGAAAGTGGGTCACACTCATATCTCAAGCGTGGTATGATGAATGGACCTGGGACCAACCCCAAATGGGTCGACCCTTGATGGAGATTCAAAATATGGGTCAAGGTCGTGGAGGTCACCTGGGGGTCATTGAGTCCTTTTTTCATAATTGCTGGAAATCACTTTTTTTTTACCCCTAAAGCATTCCTGACGTACACACATGCATTTTTACGTTAAAAAAGTGAGCATGGCCAAAATTTTTGAAAATGGGTCACGCCCATATCTCATGCGTGGTATGACATATGGACCTGGGACCAAGCCCAAATGAGTCGACACTCGATGGAGATTCAAAATATGGGTCAAGGTCACGGAGGTCACCTAGGGGTCATTGAGTGCATTTTTCATTATTGCTGGAAATCACATTTTCTGACCCCCTAAAGCATTCCTGACGTACGCACATGCATTTTTTACATTAAAAAAGTGGGCATGGCCAAAATTTTTGAATGTGGGGGCACGCACATATCTCAAGCATGGTATGATGAATGGACCTGGGACCAACCCGAAATGAGTCGACAATCAGTGGAGATTCAAAATATAGGTCAAGGTCACAGAGGTCACCTAGGGGTCATTGAGTGCATTTTTCATAATTGCTGAAAATCACATTTTTTTTACCCCTAAAGCATTCCTGACGTACACACATGCATTTTTTACATTAAAAAAGTGGGCGTGGCCAAAATTTTTGAAAGTGGAGCACGCTCATATCTCAGGCGTGGTATGATAAATGGACCTGGGACCAAGCCAAAATGAGTCGACACTCGATGGAGATTCAAAATATGGGTCAAGGTCACAGAGGTCACCTAAGGGTCATTGAGTGCATTTTTCATAATTGCTGGAAATCTCATTTTTTGACCCACCAAAGCATTCCTGAGGTTCATAATACTTTTTTACGTTGAAAAAGTGGGCGTGGCCATCATTTTTGAAAGTGGGTAATGCTCATATCTCAAGCATGATATGATGAATGGACCTGGGACTAACACCAAATGAGCCAACACTTGACTCATTCAAAAATATGGGTTAAGGTCTCAGAGGTCACCTTGGGGTCATTAAGTGCATTGTTCATAATTGCTGGAAATTATATTTTTTTTTACCCCTAAAGCATTCCTGACATATACACATGCATTTTGACGTAAAAAAAGTGGGTGTGGCCAACATTTTTGAAAGTGGGTCACACTAAAATCTCAAACATGGTATGATGAATGGACCTGGGACTAACACCAAATGATGGAGATTCAAAATTTGGGTCAAGGTCACAGAGGTCACCTAGGGTTCATTGAGTGCATTTTTTTTCATAATTGCTGGAAATTACATTTTTTAACCGCCCCCCCCCCCCCCCCCCCCCAAAGCATTCCTGAGGTCCACATGCATTTTTACATTAAAAAAGTGGGCGTGGCCAAAATTTTTGAAACTGGTCACCCTCATATCTCAATCATGGAATGATGAATGGACCTGGGACTAACACCAAATGAGTTGACACTTGATGGAGATTCAAAATAGTGTCACGGAGGTCACCTAGGGGTCCGCCTGAAAGAGGTCACCAAAGTCATCAAGTGCATATTATTCAGAAAGTCTGAGAAATGCATTTTATTACACCTTAATGCATTTCTAAAGTTTATGAACGTATTTCATCACTCAAATTAGTGGGCAGAGCCCAAAAAGTCCATTTCTGATTCGTGTATCGAACCCTTTGAATGCTGGTCACATATATGCCTTTTCTGGTTTTTTATAAAAAATTGTTCTGATTCCGGTATGAATATCTGTAAATACTATTAACGAAAAAACCATTTCTGATTTGTTTAAAAATATTTTACTCCTGAAAGTTAAAAAATTTATAGTAATTTATATATTTTTTATACTTACCAAAGACCCAGACTTAGCTGGTGCTAACTCTAACAATAACCAGGGCCAAACACAAATTTTGCCCCCCAATCCCCAAAATTTGCATCCAAAACAAAAAGAAATCATGTCCTAAAGGACCTCCATACTACGCCTCTACTGCGCATGCGCAGTGACGCAGACGTCCCGAAATTGGCGCCAATTATCATTCTTACTGGCAGTGCCTGGTCAGCGCTATGTACTCAGCGGGGAGGCAAGAGTTCCCAACTCCAGAGAGGGCCAACCCCGTCTGGGTCATTGGTAAGTATAAAAAATATATAAATTACTATAAATTTTTTAACATTTTTATACTGTACCAATGACCCAGACTTAGCTGAATAGTAAACAGGCTGGAGGGCCTAGGACATAGAGGAAAATCCAATAAGCTCAACTATATAGTAAAGAGGTAACCCCTTAAGGAGAAAAGGAGTATTAGGCTTTACATGTATCTTTCTTATTTAATATTAAATTAGAAAGATACACTACCCTTAATAATTGAGCACAATAACATTCATGTTCTCTATTAACATCCAGTATATCCCTTATACTAATTATTTTTAAAGTAAGCCAATAAATAAAGTAGTCCAGAGAACTGAGACTCTTTATAGTCATTTAAAAGTGTCTGAGTATTGTATATTAAAGCCCGTTTGACACTTGACATATACAAATGCTTCACACCGAGCTACACTTTAAAAATAAGACATGAATGAATTTTAACATTAATATAACACTTTAAAACCATCCCGGAAGCGACTCAGAAATACTGACTTGGAGGAGGCATTCCCTTGCTTTTCACTATAAAGCAGGTGACCTAAGGGAACACCCGCCCCCCCCCCCCCCCCCCCTTCCCATTGCCCTGGGTCAAATAGCCCAGAGCGAAGAGGGCAGCCGGACGGAGTCACTGCCGGAACAGAAAGCCTGCATAACTATAGTTGCAACTGTTTAGTGGACGACATTCTGAGCAACAGATAACAGACCTAAACAATGCAGGTCTCCAGAAATGGACTCAATATTTCTGAGATAAAAATTTGTGAATGTGGATGGCTGAGACCAATAAGCAGCCTTCATTAAATCTGTAATAGCAACACTATTAGCATAAGCCCAAGAAGTAGCAAGAGCTCTTACTTCATGAGCGGAAATCTTAAGCACAGACTGCTGAGAAGAAGATAAACTCTCATAAGCAGTACGGATAGTTAACTGAATCCATCTAGCAATAGAATGGACCGAAATGTCCTTTCTATTAGGCATCAAAGACAGAAAGAAACGTTTTCGTCCCTTTCTGATGAACTGAGATCTCTGTTTATAGATACGTAACGCTCTAACAGGACAGAGTAAAGGCCTACGCCCGTCTGAAGACGGAAGAGCCTTAATAACAATAGGTTCCGGATATTTATTAGGAGCCTGATTCTTAGCTAAAAAACCCACATTAGTAGTGAAGGTGATAGTGTTCCCAACACTACGATAGTGAGAATCATCCACCGACAGTGCATGAAGCTCACTGACTCTTCTAGCAGAAGAGAAAGCTAAGAGAAAAGCTGTCTTATAAGATAAGAATTTGAAATCTACTGTCTCAAGAGGTTCAAATGGCTTTTCCTTCAATTTAAGAAGAACCCAAGCTAAATTCCACTTAGGAATTAATCTAAGAGTTCTGGGTCTATTTATCGAAAAGTTTCTAACCAACTTAGATAAAGAGACATTAGATCCAATTTGTAAACTATCATGATGTGCATAGGTATCAGATAACATAGACCTTTAACCCTTTATAGTAACAGGCTGCAGTTTGATTTCGTCAAACAAGTATACTAGAAAGTTTGCAATGTCTGGTATAGAGGGATCTAATATATCTACAGAATGATCCCTACACCAACGACGAAAAACCTTCCACTTAGCCGCATAGTTTAGTGAAGAGGAGGTCCTCCTACAGTTAGAAATCGCGTCCACTGCTCGTCCTGTAAAGTGTTTGCCATGCAAGACGGACCGCACAACGGAAAAACGTGAAGGTTGAGACCTTGCAGATTATGATGGAGTTGGCGCGATTTCCCCTGCGAAAGAAGATCCTCCCGTGGAGGAAGCTTTCGCGGTAGGTCCCACAACAGACACCTGAGTAGATTTATCCACGGTCTCTGTGGCGACAGAGATGCTACCAACAGAATCTTGCATTGAGATTGTTTTATCTTTAGCAATACTTGTTGAATTAACGGCGCTGGAGGATACGCATATCCTATCATTCCGTCCCAAGGGATCGACAGAGCGTCTACTGCAAATGCTCTTGGATCCGGACACGGAGACACATACGTCTGCAACTGATTGTTGAGATGTGTCGCAAATAAGTCTATCATTGGCCGTTCCCATTGGTAGCAAATCTGATTGAATACTTGTTTGTTGAGAGTCCATTCCGACGGCAACAAGCGACCCTTTCGTGAAAGGGAGTCTGCTAGCACATTCAGACGACCCAGTATGTGACGGACCGAAAGAAGAACCTGATGTTCTAGCGCAAACAGAAGGATTCTTTCCGTTAGATTGAACAACGGAACTGAATGAGTGCCTCCCTGATTCCGTATATACGCCACTACTGTCGTATTGTCGGATAGGATTTGGACATTAGCATTGTGAATAATGTCCATCCAGTGACGTAACGCAAGCCAAACTGACATCATTTCCTTGATGTTTATGTGCTTGCACAGGAACTGCGGATCCCAAAGACCCTGGCATCTCGAATCCGTTGGGATTAATGATGCACCCCAACCTGTTTGACTGGCATCCGTCATAACGGTAAAACTCGGATCCGGCAACTGCAGCGGAACTCCCTGAGTTAACCACTGAATGTTTGCCCAAGTCTGAATCTCTTGTTTCACTTGATCTGACAAGAGAACATCTACTTCGAGCGAATGAATTTTCACACTCCAATTCTGAGTCAAGAAAATTTGAAGAGGACGTGTGCGTAACCGCCCCATCGGAATGAGATCCGCAGCGGCTCCGCACAGACCTATCAGTCTCATAAATTCTCTCGCTGTGACTTTGTCTGTGTGCAGACAATAGCGAGCGTAACAACTGACTAATTTCGCTCTGGTTAACGGCAGACGAACGAGATTGTTGTGCGTCTCGAAGCTCATTCCCAGATGAGTGAATGACTTGGACGGCACCAGATCCGACTTCTCCTCGTTTACTATAAAACCGAGACGTCGGAGCAATAGAAGAAGATTCTGAACATCGTTCTGAAGCATTAACTCGTTGCCGTACCTCTGAAGAATGTCGTCCAGGTAGGCCGACGATACCGCAGACGAATGAGCTCGGAAATAGATCATTACCGAGTTCATTACCCGAGTGAAAGCCCAGGTTGCTAGATTCAATCCGAAGCACATCGCCCGGAATTGATACACCACTCCTAGGACTGCGAAGCGTAGGTACTTTCGGAATGTTGGATGTACCATGACGTGAAAGTACGCATCTTTGAGATCTATGCTTGTTGCATAATCGTTCACCCGAATACTCGCTCTGACCGACCGAATCGTCTCCATATAAAACTTCGGAGCGACAATCAGCTTGTTTATCCAGCTCAAATCTATGACTGGACGGAACGAGCCGTCTGGTTTCGGAACCAGAAACAGATGGCTGTAGAATCCCGGAGATTCCTGGTTTTCTACGACCTCTACCGCGTTCTTCATTAAAAGAGACTGCACCTCTGATAACAGAGTGTCTCTTTTCTGCGAATTTGACGGAAGATGAGTCAACTTTGGACTTCGAGTTAATGGAGGCTTTCGTTTGAAGGATATCTTTAGACCTTCCGAAGTCACTCCTCTCACCCAAGGGTCGTCCGTAATCGACGCCCATTCTTGTGAAAAGCTTGACAACCTTCCGCCAACCGGTACGCGATAGAGGTTTAAGCCATCACCTCCTGGACCTGCGAGGCCTGCGGTAGGAGAAACCACGTCCTCCACGACCCGCACCTCGCCCCGTCGACCTCGGGGCGTCCGACCGATTGTCCCGGCCCGAAGGACGTCCCGAACGAGAGTCGCTACCCTGACGGTCTCTCGAATAAGACCAAGAGGACGCACCGGAACCTCTATAGGAACCTCTCTTGGGCGCATTAGACCCAGAAGTGCCTGTCTTATTCTTGTCTGCTGTATCCGACTTCTTAGAAGCAGATTTGAACAACAGAGAATCCGAAGCTTTCTTTGTAATTTTATCATAAATAGCAGAAAGCTTGCCGTCAAAGAGAAGTTCTCCAGAGACCGAAGCGACTCTAAGAGAGTTCTTCACCTTAGTATCCACTAGTGTGGATGTAGCTAGGGCTGCGTCACGTCTAACTCCAGATTTGCCACTGAAAGGGCGGAGTTACACGTGGAATAAGCTACTGCCCTTGAAAGAAGTCTTAAAGAGGATTGTATATCCTGAAACTCTTTCCCTTGAAGGCGCAGTGATAACGCCTTAGTAAGGTGATCTGCGTAAGATAAGGCATCTAAATTGGCTCTGTTAGACGCAAAAGCTGTTTCCAACACCGCGGTTGGAATAGAAGCCGACGACGGTAATGATAGCTCTAAGTCTTCCGCCTCGTCGTCCATACGCAGAGGAACTCTCGGGATACCCTGTCCTGCCGTATCGAATTTATTCCTTGCATTAATGAAAGGCAGGTTGAGAGTATTAGCGGACAAGAAACCTGCTTTCCCCATCTTGGAAGCAAGTTTAAATATAGCGTCGTTCAATAATTCAAATGTTCTTGCAACATTATTGGACTGCGACGGAAACTCGGGAGCGGTGTCCCTGAACCGCTCAAAAAATTCAGAGTCCAATGACGCTATAATCCTCTTGTCCGGAACCGCAGCAGTCTGGCCCGACGGAACAACTTGAGGGAGAAAGTGCTGGATGAAGTCCACGGCAGCTTTATGTTGTTCCGAAAGGGATAGCTCCAAATCATCCGTATCCCTTTCACCATCCGGTCGGACCTCATGATGTTCCCGGTCGTCCGCCCCCGATGCTTCGGCGGAGCGTACCGACCCAGCGCCGTCGGATAATTCTCGATCCGACACCGTTTCTGTTGGCTGCTGGGATGCTGCGATAAGCTGTGCTATCTGCACAAGAATGTCCGGCGTCGAGACCTGCGGAGGCGCAGTCTTTCGCTGCTTCGCCGAGGGCAGCTCCGCATCAGATGGCTCCCGCATACTTTTCCTATGCGAACGTCCGGAGTCCATCGGTCTCGAATCCCTGGCTGCCGGATGGTGTGACCTGGTCGCCGAAGAATCCTTGATCGGCGAAGCTGGTAATATATCGGCGGTCACACAGCCAAGGTGCGGTCGTGTGCGCTGACGAGAAGAGGAAGCCTTAGCAGTCTCCGCGGACTGGCTATACAACGGAGCGTCCCGAGCGACGGACGTATGCTCCGCTTGCGACACATTTTGTCCCAGATGTTGTTGTACGAGAGAGGGGCCTCTCTCGCTCGCGGCCCGGCTGGACCTGGACGAGCTAGGAACCGGACTCAAAGGCTTCCTCCATTCTCGCTTACTATCCGCCGTCACTGGGTGTGCATCTATTATGTTTATAGTGCTCGCATCACCCAAAATTTCCTCCTGGACCGCATTGGACGAACCCGGCTGCCGAACCATTCGGTGAATGGACGCTACACCGGGTGAGCTAGCGGACGACATTTGTCTAATCTCCATGAGCACTTTTGCCGCTAGCTCTGAATTCATTTGTGACGACGGACGCACACTTGTAGAAGATAACATGGAAACATCACCCTGTTCTTGTTCCTCTGAAATAGAAACTGAGAGAGTAGAGTGACCTTGCGGAGAAAGAGCCGGCATAGCCCTTTCTCCAGAAACAACATATCGTGACACACGTTTCCAATGTTTCTCATCCCAATATTCACATATAGGACAGGGATTAATGCGAGAACACTGACTACAATTAATACAATGATCATGAAAGTCAGAGGAAGATTTCTTCCTATTACAATTTGAACAATGTCCCTTCATTGTGAAAGGACAACAACAAGTCCTAGTTACTCGCAAAAACCCCTGACACAAAGATACATAATAACATGATCCATTAATAAATGAAAAAACAATTGCAAATAAAAATAATTTTGAAAAAATATTTTTTTTCCGCGAAGCCCAAGTTGCTGAAAAGTAACGTTGAGCCCCGATGGATCCGATGGCAAAGTGTAGTCAAAAATTTTAAATTTATATTAAATAATTAATGAGACACTTACGGATAATATAAATGTATCTTATAGTGAGATAAACTACAGCAAAGGCAAACAGCCCCCCTCAAAAAAGGCTGTTGCCAATGTAAACAAAAGGGGGCGCGGTGGCTCAGTTGGTAGAGGTGCAGGCTGCAAGCCGAGAGGTCCTCGGTTCGAATCCCACCTGCGGCAACCGCGTTGTGTCCTTGGGCAAGACACTTCACCCCGATTGCCTACATGGGGGCACGATGACGCTGTGTACTGAGGCGTACTGCACGTCGATGGTGCGCATGTCTTCAACCAATCTAACCCTGCCTGTGCTGCGGTGCAGAGTTCAGAGTTACGATGTTGGAGAGCTGACAGCTGCTCGTCGTTGCTCGGTGGTTCTCTCCGGGTACTCCGGCTTCCTCCACCCGTAAAACTGTCACGGTCATGATTAGCCATTGTGCATAAGTATGTGACCTTAAACACCAATAAATAAATCAATAAATAAATAAATGTAAACAAACAGTGTAAAACACCAGAAAACATGACTCTAGGCACTGAAAAAACTGGCCCGGAATCAGTCATCAAAATTACACTCTATCTGATGCAAAACAGAGACTCCCAGGGGAGAATCTGCAGAACATCAGATGGAAGATGCAGAACACAACGTTATACACCCATGGGTGAAAACGTAACTATGGGGAAAATAACAGAAAACATTCTGTAACCAAGCAACTCTCCCAGGAAATTTTAGAAATGAACTTTCTCAAAAATATGCCAAAAGCATGGGAGAATTGCAAGGGGGGACTTTAGAAGGCTAGGGGAGAGGAAACACTGAATAAGCAGTGCAACATTTAGCAAGAATGACAACAAGAGGCCCATGCCTCGAAAATAGGCAACTTAACATAATTTCATCAAAAAATTTTAAGTACAGCCCTGATTATTTTTTGTCACTTCTTTTTCCTCTCCTCCTTCTATCCTCCTTAGAATCACATTTTCTCCAAAAATTACGTGTCTGGCATCCTTTAAACTGAGATTTACAAGCACAAAGATCAGTGAGATGTTGACTGATGAAGGGCCAAACAGAGAATGATAATTGGCGCCAATTTCGGGACGTCTGCGTCACTGCGCATGCGCAGTAGAGGCGTAGTATGGAGGTCCTTTAGGACATGATTTCTTTTTGTTTTGGATGCAAATTTTGGGGATTGGGGGGCAAAATTTGTGTTTGGCCCTGGTTTTGTTAGAGTTAGCACCAGCTAAGTCTGGGTCATTGGTACAGTATAAAAATATAAGCCTCCATAAATTCTCTTTCTGTATAGCTTATTCCTCATACTTTAACCCTTTTCACACAGACTTGAATTTACTGGGTGCAGTAAATTCTGTTTCTCTAGTTTATATATTTTTTATACTTACCAATGGCCCAGACGGGAATGGCCCTCCCTTGAGTGGGCAGTACTGGGCACTCATACCTCCCCGCTGAATTATTATTAGTCTGTGTGAAACACACAGACTATTGTTTTTTTTTTGGGGGGGGGGGGGGAGGTTTCTTCTTTTTCTCCTGTCTTCTGTCTTCTATGTACTTCCTTGTCTGCACGATAACTCAAAAACGAATTGCCCTGTCTCGTTGATTTTTGTCATGATGATAGATAGTCACAAGTTCTCGGCCACCTATGTTTTTCAGATTCCTGGGGCATTAGCGGTGTCTGTAGAGGTATTTTGAAAGTGGGGCACGCCCATATCTCAGGCGTGGTATCACATATGGACCCGGGACCAACACCAAATGAGTCGACACTAGATGGAGATTCAAGGAGGTCACCTTGGGGTCATTAAGTGCATTTTTCATAATTTCTGGAAATCACATTTTTTGACCCCCCCCTGAAGCATTCCTGACATCCCAACATGCATTTTGATGTAAAAAAGTGGGTGTGGCCAAAATTTTTGAAAGTGGGTCACGCTCATATCTCAAGCATGGTATGATGAATAGACCTGGGACTAACACCAAATGAGTCGACACTTGATAGAGATTCAAAATATGGGTCAAGGTCACGGAGGTCACCTAGGGGTCATTGAGTGCATTTTTCCGTGGGTCAAGGTCACAGAGGGGACATTGAGTGCATTTTTCATAATTGCTGAAAATCACATGTTTTTACCCCTAAAGAATTCCTGACGTACACACATGCATTTTTTACATTAAAAATGTGGGCGGGGCAAAATTTTTGAAAGTGGAGCACGCTCATATCTCAGGTGTCGTATGATGAATGGACCTGGGACCAAGCCAAAATGAGTCGACACTCGATGGAGATTTAAAAAATGTGATTCCAGCAATTATGAAAAATGCACTCAATGACCCCATTGACCTCCGTGACCTTGACCCATATTTTGAATCTCCATCAAGTGTCGACTTATTTGGGCTTTATGAAAAATGCACTCAATGACCCCATTGACCTCCGTGACCTTGACCCATAATTTGAATCTCCATCGAGTGTCAACTCATTTGGGCTTGGTCCCAGGTCCATACGTCATACCACGCATGAGATATGGGCGTGACCCACTTTCAAAAATTTTGGCAGAAAGCCTGCATAACTATAGCGATGATTTTGGTAAACAACATTATCCGCTACAAAATATACACTGCAGACGGTGTATACAGGTACGACGAAATTAGTGAAATAATAATATAACATACACATATTAAAGCGAGATACGAAGAACAATCTCTGCAGAGAAAACACCCGTCAAAGATCATTCACAGGCGGCCTCTGTACAATTAAATCCGGCAAGAACACTCTCCAACGTGTACAATTTGATATCAACAACTATAAACATGTGAGAATATGTGATTTGAGAACCGCCAAATCGAGACCAGGATCTAGAAATGGAGGCAGGTATGATTAACCGGCTCCAACACAGACCGGCCCTGAAATATAAAATAATTTCAAGGTTCACCAAAGTGATAGTGTAATAAAATATTGTGCGAGTGCATTAAAATCCAGCCTGTAATCATCTAAAAAACCACTAAGTGGTTATGCAGTCACCTATGAACTCAAATAGCAGCAATTATGATGATTTAAACAGCACTTGTATTTTAGAAATCAGAAAATAAACACCGGAAACTAATGCAACAAAACTGAGTATATGCCTATGAGGGCGCCATCCAACACAACCCAAATGCAAAGTATGTATGTATTAAGATATATATACGCAACAGTGTGTGAGTGTGTGGGGGGGGGGATTCGAATATATGTCGAAACATCCTCACCCACATTATTTAAGCATTGCTGGTCCAGACAGCAAAAATATAGTAACCGCAAGCTCCCTCATGCCTGACATATTCCGTTATGCTACTGAGAGCAGAGAATGACGTGAAGAACAGAACTTCCCCAGAAGAAGGCCCTCTCATGGGGGAAGTTTCTGGCGAATGCTCAACAACAGACACTTAACCTCAATGTAATCAATAGAAACAAATGAATTGAAGGAAACATATATCCTATCATTCATTCCCATAAATACGGCCGAGCGTCAAGAGTATGCGATCAAATGCTTAATACTGGCGACACAAATGATGGAAGTTAAAAAATTTATAGTGATTCATATATTTTTTTATACTTACAAATGACCCAGACTTAGCTGGTGCTAACGCTTAAATTCTAGAGCCAAACACAAATTTTGCCCCGCAATCCCCCAAATTTGCATCAAAATCCAAAAAATAGATGTCCTATGTGGTCCTCCATACTTTTATCCACTGCGCATGTGCAGCGTCAAAGAAGTCCGAAATTGGAGCCAAATCCTCATTCTTACAACCAGTGCCTGGTAAGTGTTATGTAATCAGCGGGGAGGTATGAGTTCCCAACTCATGGGAGGGCCATCCCCGTCTGGGTCATTGGTAAGTATAAAAAATATATAAACTACTATAAATTTATTAACATTTTTATACTGTACCAATGACCCAGACTTAGCTAAATAGAAAAAAGGCTGGAGGGCCTAGGACATAAAGGATAATCCAATAGACTCAATTACATGTAAACAGAATTATCCCCTCAAGGAGAAGAGGAGAACAAGCTTTACATGTATCTTTCTTGTTTATACCAAAAAAGAAAGACACAATACCGTTCCGTAATTAAGCACAATAACATCAATGATCTCTATTAACATCCAGTATAACCCATTATACTAATTTATTAAAGGAAAGCCAACAAATAAAGATAGACCAGAGAATGAGACTCTTTATACTCACTTAAAAGTGTCTGAGGATTGTATATTAATGCTTGTATGACACGTGACATATACAAATGCTTCACACCGAGCTACACTTTAAAAATATTACATGAGACAGACATTAGCTTTACACTTTAAAACTATCCCAGCACCGACTCAGAATTACTGACTCCAGAGGAAGTATTCCCTTGCTTTTCACCATAAAGCAGGTGATATAAGGGAACACCATCCCCCCCCCCCCCCTTCCCCTTGCTCTGGGTCAAATACCCCAGAACGAAGAGGGCAGCAGGACAGAGTCACTGCTGGAACAGAAAGCCTGCATAACTATAGTTGCAACTGTTTAGTGGACGACATTCTGAGCAACAGATAACGAACCTAAACAATGCAGGTCGCCAGAAATGGACTCAATATTTCTAAGATAAAAATTTGTGAATGTGGAAGGCTGAGACCAATATGCAGCCTTCATCAAATTGGTAAAAGCAACACTATTAGCATAAGCCCAAGATGTAGACAGTGCTCTTACTTCATGTGCCAAAATCTTAAGCACAGACTGCTGAGATGAAGATAATTTTTCATAAGCAGTACGGATAGTTAATTGAATCCACACTGCAATAGAATGGACTGCAATGTCCTTTCTATTAGGCAGTAGAGACAGAAAGAAACGCTTACGTCCCTATCTGATAAACTCAGATATATGTTTGTAAATACGCATAGCTCTAACTGGACAAAGCAAAGGCCTATGATCGTCTGAAGACAGAAGATCCTTAATAACAATAGGTTCAGGGTACTTATTAGGAGCCGGATTCTTAGCCAAAAATCCAACATTAGTAGTCAATGTAATAGTATTACCAACACTATGGTAGTGAGAATCATCAACAGATAGTGCATGAAGCTCACTAACACTTCTAGCAGAAGAGAAGGCTAAGAGAAAAGCTGTCTTATAAGCTAAGTATTTGAAATCCACTGTATCAAGAGGTTCAAATGGCACTTCTTTTAGCTTCAGAAGAACCCAAGCTAAATTCCACTTAGGAATTAACCTAAGGGTTCTAGGTCTATTTATCGAAAAGTTTTTCACTAACTTAGATAAAGAGACATTAGATCCAATCTGTAAGCTATCATGATGAACATAGGTATCCGATAGCATAGACGTATAACCCCTTAATAGTTATTGGCTGCAGTTTGATCCCGTCAAACAAGTAGACCAAAAAATTAGCAATGTCTAATGTCTGGAATGGAGGGATCAAAAAAATCAACAGAATGATCCCTACACCATCAAGAGCAAACCTTCCACTTAGCAGCATAATTTAGTGAAGAGGAGGTCCTCCTACAGTTAGAAATTGCGTCCACTGCTCATCCTGTAAAATGCTTGCCGTGCAAGAAGGACCGCACAATGGAAATACGTGAAGGTTGAGACCTTGCAGGTTGTGATGCAGTGTGCGCGATTTCCCCTGCGAAAGAAGGTCCTCCCGTGGAGAAAGCTTCCGTGGAATGTCCCACAACAGACACCTGAGTAGATTTATCCATGGTCTCTGGGGTAACAGAGATGCTACCAACAGAATCTTGCAGTGAGATTGCTTGATTTTTAGCAATATCTGTTGAATCAACGGAGCTTGAGGATATGCTTATCCTATCATTCCGTCCCAAGAGATCGAGAGAGCGTCTACTGCGAACGCTCGAGGATCTGGGCATGGTGACATATACGTCTGCCCCTGATTGTTGAGATGCGTCGCAAATAAGTCTATCATAGGACGATCCCATTGGTAGCAAATCTGATTGAATACTTGTTTGTTGAGAGTCCATTCTGATGGCAACATACGACCTTTCCGAGAAAGGGAGTCTGCTAGAAAGTTCAGATGACCCGGAATATGATGGACTGATAGAAGAACTTGATGCTCTAGGACAAACAGAAGGATTCTTTCCGTTAGTTTGAATAACGGAATGGAATGAGTGCCTCCCTGGTTCTGAATATATGCTACTACTGTCGAATTATCGGGACAGAATTTGAACATGCGAATTCTGAATAATGTTCATCCACTGACGTAGCGCAAGCCAAATTGACATCATCTCTTTGATGTTTATGTGCTTGTTTAGGAACTGCGGATCCCAAAGACCCTGGCACCTGGAATCTATTGGGCTCAAAGCTGCGCCCCAACATGTTTGACTCGCATCCGTCATTATTGTAAATCGGATCCGGCAGTTGCAGTGGTACTCCCTGAGTTAACCACTGAATATCTGCCCAAGTCGGAATCTCTTGTTTCACTTGATTCAACAAGATGATGTTCGTTTCGAGGGAATAAGTCTTCACACTCCAATTCTGAGTAAAAAATATCTGGAGTGGACGAGTGCGTAGCTGCCCCATCGGAATAAGATCCGCAGCGGCTCCGCACAAACCTGTCAGTCTCATGAATTCTCTTGCTGTTACTACATCTGAGTGAAGACAAAAGCGAGCGTAACAACTGACTAATTTCGCTCTGGTTAACGGCAGATGAACGAGATTGTTGTGCGTCTCGAAGCTCATTCCCAGGTGGATGAATGACTTGGACGGCACTAGATCCGACTTCTTCTCGTTTACTATGAAACCGAAACGTCGGAGCAATTGAAGAAGCAGACTCTGAACATCGTTCTGAAGCATTAACTTGTTGCCGTACCTCTGAAGAATGTCATCCAAGTTACCACAGACGAAAGAGCTCGGAAATGAGTCATTACCGAGTTCATTATTCGAGTGAAGGCCCAGGGAGCTAGATTCAGACCGAAGCACATTGCTCGGAACTGATAAACGACTCCTAGGACAGTGAAGCGAAGATACTTTCTGAACGCCGGATGTACCATGACGTGAAAGTACGCATCCTTGAGATCTATGCTCGCAGCATAATTGTTCACTCGAATGCTCACTCTGACCAATTGGATAGTCTCCATATAAAATTTCGGAGCCACGATCAGCTTGTTTATCCAGCTCAAATCTATAACTGGACGAAACGAGCCGTCTGGTTTTGGAACCAGGAATAGGTGACTGTAGAAACCTGGAGATTCCTGGTTTTCTATGACCTCTATAGCATTCTTGTCCAGAAGAGATTGAACTTCTCACAGAAGCAAATCTCTCTTCTGAACATTTGACGGAAGCTGAGTCCAACGTGGACTTCAAGTTAACAGAGGTTTTTCTTTGAAGGACAGTTTTAGACCTTTGGAAATCACCCCTTGCACCCATGGGTTGTCCATAATTGACAACCAATTGGTTAAGAATCTTGACAGCCTTCCACCGACTGGAATGCAATAGAGGTTTAGACTGTCACCTGCTGGCCCTGCGAGGCTTGCGGGAGGAGAAACCACGTCCTCCAAGACCCCCACCTCTCCCAGTCGACCTAGGGGCGTCTGACCGGTTATCTCGGCCAGCATAACGGCCCCTGCCTGAGTCGCTACTCTGACGGTTTCTGGAGTAAGACGTAGAGGCTTTCTTAGATCCTCTATAGGAAGTTCCCTTGGACGTATTCTCCCCCGAAGTGCCTGCCTTACTCCTCTCTGCTGAGTCCGACTTTTTTGAAGCGGATTTAAAAAGCAGAGAATCCGAAGCTTTCTTAGTAATCTGATCACAGATTATAGAAAGCTTTCCGTCGAAGAGAAGCTCTCCAGAGACCGGAGCGACTCGAAGAGAGTTTTTCACCTTACTATCCACTCTAGTGGATGCAGCCAGGGCAGCATCACGTCTGACTAATTCCAGATTTGCCACTGAAAGGGCAGAGTTATACGTAGAATATGCTATAGCCCTTGAAAGAACTCTCAAGGAAGTTTGAACATCCTGGAATTCTTTCCCTTCGAGACGTAATGATAACGCTCTGGTAAGGTGATCTGCATAAGATAATGTGTCTAAATTAATTCTATTAGATGAGATTGTCGTCTCCAGCGTACTGGAGTTAATAGACATGGATGCCAGCAATGACAACTCCAAGTCTTCTGCCTGGTCGTCCAAACGCAGAGGAACTCTCGGCACGCCCTGTCCTACTGTTTCAAATTTATTTCTAATATTTATGAAAGGCAGCTGTATAGCGTGAGGCGATAAGAAACAGGACTTGCCAGTCTTAGAGGCTAGCTTGAATATAGCGTCATTCAAAAGTTCAAATGTCTGCGTGACATTACTGGGCTGGGTCAGAAACTCTATTCCAGCCGAAAAAGTCTGTGTCCAGTGACACTATCAGTCTCTTATCCGGTAATGCAGCATTTTGGTCCGGAGGAACAACTTCTAGAAGGTGCTGCCGGATGAAATCTACGGTCACCTTATGTTGTTCGGAAAGGGAAAATTCCAGCTCCGCTGATTCCCTTTCACCATCTGACTGGACCACATGACATTCTCGGTCATCCCTTTCTGACTCTGCAGGGGAGCGAACCGACCCAGCTTCCTCGAACAGTTCCTGTTCTGAAAAAGTTTCTGATGGCTGCTGGGATGCTGCAATGAGTTGAGCTATCTGTGATAGCAAGTCCGTCATGGAGGCTTGTGGAGCCGCGGTCTTACGTGATTTAGCCACTGGAAGCTCCTGGGACGTTAATTCCTGCATACTTCTTTATGCAAACGTCCCGACTGGTAAGGCCTCGTGTCCTTGGCTACGGGATGGCATGACCTGATCAACGTGGAATCCCTGGTCGGTGAAGCAGGCTGGATATCAGAAGTCATGTAGCCAAGTTGCGGTCGTGTGTGCTGCCGTGAGGATGAGGAAGCCAATAGACTAGTCGCACCAGACTGTCTATACGATGGAGCGTCCCGAGGAGTGGACGTATGCTCCGACTGACGAATGTTATGTACAACAACATCTGGTCCCAGATGTTGTTGTAAGAGAGAGGGGCCTCTCTTGCTCGCGGTCTGGGCAGACCTGGACGAGCTAGGTACCGGACTGACTGGCTTCCTCTGTTCCATCCTCGGATCCATCGTCACCGGGTGTGCACAATCCGTGTTTATAGTGCTCGCAACACCCGATCTCCTTTCCTGGACCACAATGGATGAACTCGGTGTCACAACCATTTCGTGAATGATTGCTTTACCGGGCGAGCTAGCGGCGACAATGCCGTCGATCCTACTAGGGACCTCTGAGGCATTTGCCGAATTTCATTGAGCACTTTAACCGCTAGCTCTTCATTTGTCTGCGATGATGGAGGCACACTTGTTGAAGACATCACGGAAACATCACCCTGTTCTTGTTCCTCTGAAAAAGAGAATGAAAAGCTAGAGTGACCCTGTGGCGAGAGGACTGGCATGGACCTCTCACCACTAACAATATACCGTGACACACGTCTCCAACGTTTGTCATTCCAATTGGCACACACAAAGCAAAAATTAGTGAGAGTACACTGACTACAAGAAATACACTGAGCATGAGAATCAGAGGAAGACTTCCTCGAATTGCAATTTGAACAAACTTCTTTCATTTTGAAAAAAGTTTAACAGTCATCGTACTCGCACTGACCCTTGAAAACAAGATACATGATAATAATAATCCATTACAAACATTTCGAAAGATAATTCAAAAGAAAAAAATTTTTCGAAAAAATTTCAAGATGAGCTCAAGTTTCCAATGGGAACAATGAGCCCAAACGGATCCCAAAAAAGCCTAAGTGTTGACAATAATTTTAAAACATGTCTAAAAATTAATGTTACACTTACGGACAATATAATGATAATATGCGCAGAAGTAAACAGAAGACAAGTAATCACTGTCAGAAGTAACCATTGTCAACGTAAACAAAAGTGTACAAAAACTGGAAACCTGACTCCAGGCACTGTAAACATGGCCCAAAATCAGTTACCAATTTAAACACTATCCGATGTAAAACAGAGACTTCCAGAGAAGAAACTGCAGTACATCGGATGGTAGATGCAGACCAAAACGCCTAACCACCCAAGGGTGAGGACGTAAGCATAGGGAAAAACAGAATAATTATTCTGTTACCAAGCCAAAACTCCCAAGAAATTTTAGTAAAAAAAATTACAAAAATTATGCCAAAAGCATGGGAGATTAGCAAGGGGGGAATAAAGGAAAGGGAGAGAGGAAACACTGAACAAACAATGGTAAATTCATAGCCAAAATGACAACATGAGACTCATGCCACAAAATTAGGAACCGTGAAATAATTTCGTAAAAAAGGTTGAAAAATTTATAGTAATTTATATATTTTTTATACTTACCAATGACCCAGACTTAGCTGGTACTAACTCTAAAATATCTAGGGCCAAACTCAAATTTTACCCCCCAATCCCCCAAATTTGCATCTAAAACCAAAAATTACATGTCCTATATGGTCCTCCATACTTTTACTCCACTGCGCATGAGCAGTGTCAAGGAGGTCTCGAAATTGGCACAATTATCATTCTTACAACCAGTGCCTGGTAAGCATTATGTACTCAGCGGGGAGGTATGAGTTCCCAACTCATGGGAGGGCGATCCCCGTCTGGGTCATTGGTAAGCATAATAAATATATAATTTACTATAAATTTTTTAACATTTTTATACCGTACCAATGACCCAGACTTCGCTGAATAGTAAAAAGGTTGGAGGGCTTAGGACATAAATGGAAAATCCAATAAACTCAATTACATATAACAGAACTATCCCCTGAAGGAGAAAATGAGAGATAGGCTTTACATGTATCTTTCTTATTTGTATCAAAAAGAAAGACACAACACCATTCTGTAATTGAGCGCAATAACATCAATGATCTCTATTAACATTCAGTATAACCCTTTATACTAATATTTTTAAAGGAAAGCCAATAAATAAGGAAGTCCTGCAAAATGAGACTCTATATACTCATATAAAAGTGTCCGAAGGGATATATAACGCGCTGTTGGCACTCTCCCATAAACTCTGACAAGGCAAATCCTAACTGACTAAATAATATCACTTCAAAGATAATATGAAGCATATCCATTGAATCTGAAGCCTTTAAATGGCAGTACTTGCACTTGAGAATGAAGCCCAAATATGGGCTTTCAGCACTCTACCAGTTGAAAATTATTACATAGATGAGTAAACCTTAGCTTTACTTTAAAACCATCCCGGTACCGACTTGAAATTACTGACTCCAAGGGAGGTATTCCCTTGCTTTACACTATAAAGCAGGTGACCTAAGGGAACAGCCCCCCCCCCTTCCCCTTGCCCTGGATCAAGTACTCCAGAGCGAAGAGGGCAGCAGGACAGAGTCACTGCCGGAACCGAAAGCCTACATATATATAGTTGCCATTATTTAGTGGACGGCATTCTAAGTGAAAAATAACGGACCTAAACAATGCATATCTGCAGAAAAGGACACAATATTTCTCAGATACAAATTCGGGAAAGTGGAGGGCTAAGAACAATATGCAGCCCTCACTAGATCTGTAATAGCAATATTATTAGTGTAAGCCCATGATGTAGAAGAGCTCTTACTTCATGAGCTTAAAACTAAAGCACAGACTGCTGATTGAAGATATTATCATAAGCAGCACTGACAGTAAATTGAATCCATCTGACCATAGAATGGACCGAAATGTGGAGGAAACCTCCACGGCATGTCCCACAATAGACGTCTGAGTAGATTAAATCACGGTCTTTGTGGACATAGAAATGCTACGAACAGAATTTTGCATTGAGATATATAACTTGAGCAATATCTGCTGAATCAACGGCACTGGAAGATACGCATATCCTATTATTCCGTCTCACAAGATCGGTAGAGCGTCTACTGCAAACGCTCGAAGATCCAAACATTGTGACACATACTTTTGCAACTGAATGTTGAGATGCGTCACGAAAAAGTCGATCATATGCAGCTCTCCTTGGTAGCAAATCTGATTGAATACTCGTTGTTGAAAGTCCATTCTGGCGTCAACAAGCGGCCCCCTCCGTGAAGGGAGTCCGCTAATACATTCAGATGATCCATAATATGACAGACCGATAGAACTTAATGTTCTAGTACAAACAGAAAGATTCCTTCCGTTAACATGAAAAAACAGAATGGAATGATTGTCTCCCTAGTTCCGAAAATACGTTAATACCGTCAAATTGTCGGACAGAATTAGCACATGAGCATACTGAATAACGTTTATCTGATAACGTAGCGCAAGCCAAAATGACATCATTCTTGATGTTAATGTGCTTAATTAGGAACTACGGATCCCAAAGACGCTGGCCCTTCAAATCAGTTGGGCTCAATGATACGACCCAACCTGTTTGACTGGCATCCGTCAAGACTGTAAAACTCGGATCCGCAATTGCAGTGGAACTCTCTGAGTTAACCACTGAAAACCTGCCCAAGTCTGAATCTCTTATTCACTTGATTGACAAGAACATGTCCATATCGAGCGAAAAAATCTTCACCCTCCAATTCTGGATCAAAAGAATTTGGAAAGGACAAGTGCATAACCGCAGAAATCGGAATAAAATCGCGGCAGCTCCGCACAAACGTATTAGTATCATGAGATCTCTCGCTGAGACTTTGTCTGAGTGAAGACAATAGTGAGCTTAACAACTGATTAATTTCGCTCTGGGTAACGGCAGATGAACGAAAATGTTGTGCATTTCGAAGCTCATCCCCCAGTGGGTGAATAACTTGGATGATACCAGATCCAACTTCTCCTGGTTTACTTATAAACCGACACATCGGAGCAATAGAAGCAGATTCTGCACATCGTTCTGAAGCGTTAGCTCATTGCTGTACCTCTAAAGAATGTCATCCAGGTAGGCTGACGTTATCGCAGACGACTGAGCTCGGAAATGAGTCATTACCGAGTTCGTCATTTGAGTGAAAGCCCAGGGGGCTAGATTCAGACCGAAGCACATTGCTCGGTACTGATACACGACTCCTATGATGAGGAAGCGAAGATACTTTCTGAACGCCTGATGTACCATGACGCGAAAGTACGCATCTTGAGATCTATGCATGTAGCATAGTCATACACCCGAAAACTCGCTCTGACCAATTGGATGGACTCCATATATAAACTTGGAGCCATGATCAGCTTGTTTATCCAGCTCAGAAAAATGAATGAACAGAACGAGACGTCTGGTTTTTGGAACCAGAAAAGGATGGTTGTAGAAACCTGGAAATTCCTGGATTTCTACGATCTCTATCGTGATCATTCCAGAAGAGACTGGATTTCTGATGGAAGCGAGCCTCTTCCCTGCTGACTTGACGGAAGCTGAGTCCATCTTGGACTCCGAGTTAATGGATGATTTCGTTTGAAGGACAATTTAGTACTTCCGAAATCACCCCTCGAATCCAAGGGACGTCCGTAATCTATTCCCAATTGAGAAACTTGACAGTCTTCCGTTCACTAGTACACGATAGAGGTTAATACCATTACCTCCTGGTCCTGCGAGGCTTGCGGAAGAAGAAGCCTTGTCCTCCACGGCCCGCACCTCGCCCCGTCGACCTAGGGGCGTCTGACCGGATGTCTCGGCCAGAATTACGGCCCCTACCTGAGTCGCTACCCTGATGGTCTCTAGAGTAAGACCTAGAGGACGCACAGGAACCTCTATAGGAACTTCCTTTGGACGTATTCGTCCCAGAAGTGCCTGTCCTACTCTTCTCTGCTGAATCCGACTATATGGAAGTGGATTTGAGTAGCAGAGAGTCTGAAGCTTTCTTAGTTATCTGATCATAGACTGCGGAAAGCTTGCCATCGAAGAAAACTCTCTGGAGACCGGAGTGACTCTGAGAGAGTTTTTCACCTTACTATCCACACGCGTGGATGTAGCCAGGGCCGTGTCACATCTAACCAACTCCATATTGCCACTAAAAGGACGGAGTTTTACATGAGGCCCTTGAAAGAACTCTTAAGGAGCTTGTACATCCTAGAATTCTTTTTCCTTTGAGACGTTATGATAATGTTCTGGTAAGGTGATCTGCATACAATGATGCGTCTAAGCTGACCCTGCTAGACGATATTGTCGTTTCCAACATCGTGGTTGGAACTGACATAGACGTCAGTATAAAAAATACTAGGTCCTGACCTGGTCGTCTAGACGCAGAGAACTCTCAGAATGCTCTGTCCTGCCGTTTCAAAATATTGCTTGAATTGATGAAAGGCAGATGTAGAGCATTTGCCGATAAGAAACCTGACCTGTCCATTTAGGTAGCAAGTTATATAAATATAGCGTCATTCAACAGATCAAATGTCCGTGAGACATATCTGGACTATGTCGTAAACTGAGGGATGAAGTCCCTAAACCGATTAAGAATTCTGTGTCCAGTGGCGCTATCAGTCTCTTATCCGGCAACGCAGCATTTTGGTCTGGAGGTAATGCCAGATGTACTCTTCGGCAATTATGTTGTTCCGAAAGGGAAAATACAACTCATCCGTATCCCTTTCGCCATCCTGTCGGACCACTTGTAATTCTTGGTCGTCTGTGCCTGAACCTGCAGCAGAACGTACCAACCCAGCTTCATCGGAATATACCTGATCAGACAGTGTTGCTGTCGGTTGCTGGGATGCTGCGATAATTTGTGCTATCTGCGATAGCATGTCCGTAACAGAGACCTGTGGAGCTGCGGTCTTACAGAATTTAGCCGCTGGAAGCTCCTTGTATGTTAACTCCTGCATACTTCTTATATGCGAACGTCCGGAGTATGAAGGCCTTGTATCCTTGGCTACCGGATGGCGTGACCTGATCGCCGTAGAATTCCTGGTCAGCGATGTTGGATGAATATCACTGGTCACGTTGCCAAGGTCTGGTCGCGTGTGCTGCCGTGAGGATGAGGAAGCCAAAAGAGCAGTCTCTCCGGACTGTCTATATAACGGAGCATCCCGATCGGGGGCGTATGCTCCGACTGAGGAACATTTTGTACCACAACATCTTGGCCCAGATGTTGTAGTACAAGAGAGGGACCTCTCTCGCTCACAGCCTGGATGGACCTGGATGAGCTAGGAACCGGACTAATAGGCTTCCTCCGTACCATCCTCGTATCCATCGTCACTGGGTGTGCACATCGTATTTTATAGTGCTCGCATCACCCAAATCTCCTTCCTGGACCGCAACAGACGATCCCGGGTGCTGAGCCATTTGGTGAATGGTCGCGACACCAGGCGAGCTAGCGGACGCCAACGCCGTCGATCCTACTTGGGACCTCTTAGGCAATTGACGTATCTGCATGAGCACTTTTACCGCTAGCTCTTCATTTGACTGTGACGACAGAAGCACTCTTTAGGAAGACATCACAGTAACATCACCTTATGTTACAGAGACCTGTGGAGCCGTGGTCCTACGTAACTATCCACTGGAAGCTCCAGGGACGTTCATTCCTGCATTTATATAATATGCGAACGTCCCAAATGGAAAGGCCTCATGTCCTTGGCTAGCAGATGGAGTGACCTGGTCGACGTGTAGTCCGTGGTTGGTGAAGCAGGAGCACCAGGGACGTTCAATCCTGCATTTATATAATATGCGAACGTCCCCTGGAAATCTGTGGTCACGTAGTCAAGGTGCGGTCGTGTGTGTGTCAGGAGGATGAGGAAGCCAATATAACAGCTGCGTCGGACTGCGTATGCAACGGAGCGTCCCGAGCAGGAGGAAAGGACGTAAGCTCCGACTAACAAACAAACATACAACAACATCGCAACGCAGATGTTGATGTAAGAGAGAGGGGGCCTCTCTCGCCCGCAGTCCGGGTGGACCTGGACGAGCTAGCTACCGGAATGACAGGCTTCCTCCATACTATCCTCGGATCCATCGTTGCTGGGTGTGCACATTCGATGTTTTATAGTGCTCGCATCACCCAATCTGCTTTCCTTGACCGCAACGGATGAACACGGATGCCGATCCATTCGACACCGGGCGGACTAGCGGACGATCAATTGCTTTCGATCCTACTTGGGAACTCTTCAGCAATTGTCGTAATACCTTGAGCACTTTCCGCTGGCCCTAATATTGCAAAGGCCTTGTGTTCTTGGCTAGCAGATGGAGTGACCTGGTCGACGTGTATTCCTTTGTCGGCGAAGCAGGCGCACCAGGGACGTTCAATCCTGCATTTATATAATATGCGAACGTCCCCTGGAAATCTGTGGTCACATAGCCAAGGTGCGGTCGTGTGTGTTGACGTGAGGATGAGGAAGCCAATATAACAGCCGCATCGGACTGTCTATGCGACGGAGTGTCCCAAGCAGGAGAAGTGGACATAAGCTCTGATTAACGAACGAACAAACATACAACAACATCGCAGCGCAAATGTTGATGTAAGAGAGAGGGGGCCTCTCTCGCTCGCGGTCCGGAGAGACCTGGACGAGCTAGCTACCGGATTGACAGGCTTCCTCCGTACTATCCTTGGAGCCGTCGTTGCTGGGTGTGCACATTTGATGTTTTATACTGCTCGCATCACCCAAATCTCCTTCCTGGACCACAACAGATGAACCCAGGTGCTGAGCCATTCGATGAATGGTCACTACACCGGGCGAGCTAGCACACGCCAACGCCGTCGATCCTACTTGGGACCTCTTAGGCAATTGATGTATCTGCATTAGCACTTTTACCGCTAGCTCTTCATTTGACTGTGACGACAAAAGCACACTTTACGAAGACATCACGGTAACATCACCTTGTTCATGTTACTCAGAGACCTGTGGAGCCACGGTCCTACGTAACTATCCGCTGGAAGCTCCAGGGACGTTCATTCCTACATTTATATAATATGCAAACATCCCAACTGGAAAGGCCTCGTGTCCTTGGCTAGCAGATGGAGTGACCTGGTCGACATGTAGTCCGTGGTCGGCGAAGCAGGAGCACCAGGGACGTTCAATCCTACATTTATATAATATGCGAACGTCCCCTGGAAATCTGTGGTCATGTAGCCAAGGTGCGGTTGTGTGTGTGTCATGAGGATGAGGAAGCCAATATAACAGCCGCATCGGACTGTGTATGCAACGGAGGGTCCCGAGCAGGAGGAGTGGACGTAAGCTCCGACTAACAAACAAACATAGAACAACATCGCGGTGCAGATGTTGATGTAAGAGAGAGGGGGGGCCTCTCTCAGTCGCAGTCCGGGTGGCCTGGACGAGCTAGCTACCGGAATGACAGGCTTCCTCCATTCTATCCTCAGATCCGTCGTTGCTGGGTGTGCACATTTGATGTTTTATAGTGCTCGCATCACCCATTCTGCTTCCCTGGACTGCAACGGATGAACCCGGATGCCGATCCATTCGACACCGAGCGGACTAGCAGACAATCAATTGCTTTCGATCCTACTAAGGAACTCTTCAGCAATTGTCGTAATACCTTGAGCACTTTCCGCTAGCCCTAATATTGCAACGACAGAGACACACTTGTTGAAGACATCACGGAAACATCACTCTGAATTCTGAAAAAGAAACTGATAATATAGAGTGACCCTACGGAGAGAGGACCGTAATGGACCCCCTCACCGCTAATAAAAGACCATGACACACGTCTCCAACGTTGTCATATCAATCAACACACACAGAGCAAGAATTAGTGTGACTACAATGACTAAAAGAAACACAATGAACCTGTGAATTGGAGGAAGATATCCTTGCATTACAATTGAAGAATATTTCTTCAACATGAAAAAATATACACAGTCATATTACTCGCACTAACCCTTGAAATAAATATACATAATATATTATAATCCATTATAACATTTCAAAAGAAAATAATTTCCAAAAAAAAATTTTTTGAAAAAATTTTCAGAAGAGCCCAAGTTCCCAATGGGAACAATGAGCCCAAATGGATCCCAAAAAAGCCTAAGTGTGGACAAAAATTTTAGATCATTTCAAAAAATTAATGTGACACTTATGGACAATATTAATGTATCTTACTATGAACTGAACTAAGCAGAGGGCAAGTAATCATTATAAGAAGTAACCGTTGTCAACAAAGACAAAAAGTGTAAACAAACCGGAAACATGACTCCAGGCACTGATAAACCTGGCCCGAAATCAGTTACCAATTTAAACACTATCTGATGCAAAACAGAGACTTCCAGAGAAGAAACTGCAGAACATCAGATGGTAGATGCAGACTCAAACGCCTAACCACCCAAGGGCGAGGACATAAACATGGGAAAAACAACAGAAAATAATTCTGTTTCCAAGCCAAAACTCCCAAGAAATTTTAGTAAAAAACATTACAAATTAATGACAAAAGAAACGTTCTCTTCTGATAAACTCTGATCTGCATCTATAAATACGTGATCGCTATATATAAATTCAGTGATGTAGTGTGAACAATAAGACATCATTACTGAATATGTGGACTCGAAGATCGAGGGTCCTAAGAACCCTGCATAGAGAGACCATCGGACTCAGGATGTAACTCAATATATATAAACTCACATCCGTCACAATTGAGAAAACCGTTAAATATATGCCAAAACTTGACCTTATGTAAAAAGATTCGCTAAAACAAAACAGGTCTAGATCGAAAAATGTCTACCACTCCAGTTAAGAAAAACTGGAGGGGACGTGTGCATAAGCGACCCATCGAAATAACATTCATAGCCGCTCCGCACAACCCCATCCGATGCATAAAATCTTCCGCTGATAATGCGTCTGATAAAAGATAAAAGCGAGCCAAACAATTGGCTAATTCACTCTGTGAAACAACAGACAAACCAGCTTGTTGAAAATGAATTGTAAGATACATGTATATTATCATACATCCCATGAGACATTATTTAGATCATTATTCAAGTGATCTAAAGAACTATACACGCCGCATCGCCGATCATACAAACGCTTACTTTTTGACTAAAAGAATATCATAAATAACCTAATTATCCAGTTAAGTCGAAATCGGTCGGACCAAGCTCTATAGAGCCTCGAGCCACCGGCTCAGGGGTGTCTGATCAGTAAACTCAAACAGACCTAAACCCCCTATCCAAGTGGCTGTATAGTCAATCCCTAAAGTAATGTATAGGAGGGATACCTATACCTTCGCTATGAGTCCTTATAGACGATATTAGTCTAGGATAACATTTCTTACTCTTTCTGCTAGTGTTGGTCGGCTTAGACCCCAACTTAAAGAGTCGAGTATTGTTGCTTTCTTGTAGATTAATCCTACATTAATGAAAGCTTACCATCAAAGACCTAGTGTCTGGAAAACTAAAGCGACCTGAAGCAAGTTTTCAACCTAGTCAATCGTTAAAGATGATGAGGCAAGGCTTCGTCACATCAAAAATAATTCCCACTTAACATCGTTAAGACAGAGATATATATGACAAATACGCATGGAAAGAATTATTTAAAGGTACAAACGACCACAAAATTCCTTTCCATATAGACAATGCGTCACACACAATACTTAAAATTGAAGTACATAAGACTGAGTCTAAATTCGTCTGAATAAGAAATTATCTTCTCAATAAAATCTGTGCAAACAGCGAAATGATGAAGGTAAGGCTACAACTAAGATCTCAGCCTGCTCATTCATCGCAGAGAAACTCTCAACACATCTTCCCCGGTCGTTTTTTAAATGTATGTGATCAAAAAACAATTAAAATACAGAAGATGATGATAAGAAACCATATTACTTCTTCCCACAGAAAGATAAATATGGCGTTGTCTACATAATTGAAGACCTGTGACATCTGTGTAGACTTAACCGGAAAGAGATCTTATTAGGCCATAAAAAAAGAACCTCTGTTTCTCAGGCCTGCACACCTGGTCATTTTTGGTGAGCATGCAACCTTTTTATGACACCAAAAAAATCTTCAAAAAATTTGAGATATTGTGCTCATTTCGGTAAATCGATATCGATGCGTTCGCAAGTTTTAAATTAACACACTTCAAGCTTTTTCTACATCATACCTTAATAAAGTGGGTGGGTTTTAGCAATATTCACGACAGAAAGTGTTTTATTTTGTAAAAGGTAAGTCATAATGACAGCAATGGTCGATTCGCACCATGTTTGATTCGCACCAACCCTCAGAAAGTCTGCAAAGTCAGGTGCTATGTTGAATGGAACACAATCTCCTGGCATTTATTTTTAGTAACATTTGTATTGTAAATGGCCGTCATTGGGAATTTGTGTACTGTTATTTGAAACCGTTACGAGTTTCCCAGTTAATTTAAATAAATGCATTTGAGATGCAGGATAATTGGATAACTAATAGTAACCGTTGCTTGATATAAAAGTAACAGTCATAGTTGAAAATAAATCACATACAGGCAGGTATGTGCGGCCGAATTGGTTAATAAAAACACGCAAACATTCGTTTTGTATTTCATTTTCAGATTTCAAAAAAATATGATTTATGGATGAACTGCCCGTTCAAATGGGTTGTGATAATTTTGAATATAATGGGGAAAAATTGCGATGCACGATTTTATTAGGCAGGTTGTGAAAGGATTTTTTTGAGGGGGGGGTAAAATAAATCTCTGAAAGTTGGCACTTCGACATTTGATTTGTCCCAGAGACGTTTCAACCCGAGACGTTTCACCCACGAGGCGTTTTGTGACTTTCGTCCTGTGTTATAATTTTCACGTTTCACTGAAAAAACAAACATTCAAACCCCACTTGATTTACGACCCAACACCCCTGTGGTGAATAACCAATATATTTGCGAAATTTTGCGTGGTCCACCAGGCGTTTAGGTGGGGGTCAAATTACCACAAACAACCTCTCGGGGAGAAAATAAAAAGAAAAAAAAAACAAAAACGCCCGCCCGCATGCTTTTTTGGAAAAAATGGCCTGAGAAACAGACAATCAACTTTGTATGGCCTTATCCTGCTCTTTGTCCGGATGAAGTCAGCATCTAATAACGCTAGCGGTTTCTCACAATTACTCGCAGCATTGTGATTCAATGTAACAAGTTCAAGGAAACGATAATGGATCGTATACATATCATCCATGAGTTGTTCCGAAAGGGAAGGTTATCCTCCTCCGTATCCCTTTCATCATTTGTCTAAATCAGTTTAGAATCATGGTCTCGGCATTTGAACAGGAAAATGATTGGACCGATCAAGCACCATTCAACAGCTCGAGTTTTGAGACTGACGTTGAGTGCTTCTGCCTTAGCAGGAATACTGTGATAAGCTGCGCAATTTGCGACAGCAAGTCCGTTACGGAGGCCTGAGGAGCAGCGGTCATGAATTGCTTGTCCGCCAGCTACTCCTGGGACAGTGTGTCCAAGATGGCTCTTACTGCAGACGTCCCAATGAATGAAGCCTCATCTCCTTGGCTGCTAGATGGTGCGACTTACTTCACAAAAGGTGGACCTCTTGACGATGCAGATATCCTAAGTCACTAAACCAGAGTGCGGTCGGGAGTGCTTGGTAGACGCTGAAGAAGCCAAACAGTAGCCGTCCCCAGCTAAGAATTGAAATGAGCTTACCGGACAATAGGTATGTACGTAAGCTTCGACTGATGCAAGTTCTTACCAACAACACCCGGCCCCAGATGTTGTTAAAAGAGAGAGAGGGGTCTCTCTCTTGCTCGCGGTCCTGGGAGACCTAGCCGAACGTACCTCAGAACTTGCTGACTTCTTCCTTCCATCGACACAGGGTGAGCATGATTGGAATTTACAGTGCTCGCTACACCCTTCTTTCTCTCTCGACCGCTATGGACATACCCGGCATCACACTACCCATATTCTGAGTAACAATCCGCCGGTTGAGCTAGCTGGAAACAAGGTCGTAAACAACTCTATATTCTAAGGTCTAGGAACTTGTCTTATATAATTGAGCACTTATGCCACTAGCTCTGAATACAATGCACATGTGACACATCCGGTGTCACGGTCCTCATATTCAATCTTAACCATTTCACCAGCGACAGGGAACTGAAACCACTCATCGCGGTTTATAGCCCTGTGCAATGTAAAGAGCACTTTATCCGTTATGTAGAGGAAGCCATAAGACTAGCTGACCCTGGCTGTCTATTAGACGGGACGTCCCGGCCAGGAGGCATGGACGTAAACTCCGACTGACACAAGTTCCTACCAACAACATCTGTCCCCAGATGATGCTGTAAGAGAGAGAGACTTCTCTCTCTTGCTCGCGGTCCTGGCTGACCTGGACGAGCATACCTCAGAACTTGCAGGCTTCCTCCTTCAGTCGTCGCTGGGTGAGCCTGGTTGTATATTATAGTGCTTGCTCCACCCTTTAACATCTACTAGCCCCAAGAGGACACACCCGGAGTCGCAGTTCTCAGAGGCCTGAGAAACCGCGTCATTGGTCGGGCTAGCTGGCGACAATGGACTTTATGCGGTCATGTGTGCTTTTCGAACGTAGAAGAAGCTATAAGACTAGCCGACCCTGGCAGCCTATTAGAAGGAGCGTCCTGGACAGGAAGGCATGGACATAAGCTCCAACTGACACAGGTTCCTACCAACAACCTCTGACCCCAGATGTTGTTATAAGAGAGAGAGGCCTCTCTCTTGCTCGCAATCATGGTAGACCTGGACGAGCATACCTCAGAACTTGTCTGCTTCCTCCTTCCCGTGCTTCCTCCTTTCCAACGTCGCAGGGTAAGCATGTTCGTGTTTTTATAGTGCTCGCTTATTTATTTATTTATTGGTGTTTAAGGTCACATATTTCTGCACAATGGCTAATCATGACCACGAGTTTTACGGGTGGAGGAAGCCGGAGTACCTGGAGAGAACCACCGAGCAACGGCGAGCAACTGTCAGCTCCCCAACATACTAACTCCACACAAGTGGGTTAGCATTGGTTGAAGACCGGTGCACCATCGACATGCAGTACACCTTAATACACAGCGTCACCGTGCCCCCACGAGGGAAATTGGGGGCGAAGTGTCTTGTCCAAGGACACAACGCGGTTGCCGCAGGTGGGATTTGAACCGAGGACCTCTCAGCTTGCAGCCTGTACCTCTACCAACTGAGCCACCGCACCCCCTATAGTGCTCGCTACACTCTTATTCTTCTTCTCAACTGCTATGGACATACCCGGCATCACACCACCCATATTCTGTGTGATAGATCTGCCGGTTGAGCTAGCTGGAGACAAGAGATGTAAACCCTGTATAAGGCCTAGCCCTTATCTTATATCATTGAGCACTTTTCCGCTTGCTCTAATAGTATAATGCGACGACGGAAACACACTTCCTGACAGCGTCACGAAACCACACCATGTTCTTGTTCCTCTGTAAATAGAAACTAAAAAACTACAGTGACATTTTGGCGAGGACCAGCAGTGTCCCCTCGCCGCGATAGTACCGAAAGTGTCCACTCGCCTAACACAAACCATGACACCCGTCATCAACACTGTCAAAACCTGACACATGGAGCAAGAATTAGTGGTAGTACATCGACTATACGCAAGACAACGACCATGTAAATAGAGGAAAGGCTTCCTCTATTTGCCCTACTATTAGGTAAATATTATATATAAAATCTAACATAGGTCAATTGTACCACCATCAAATCTACATAAATATAAGATAACAATAAAATACAATCGATGAAATAAATACATTCAAAAGAAAAATTCCTTCAAAAAATAAAAAAATTTTTGAAAAAATTTGTCTTATATAAGAGCCCAAGTTCCCAGAGGGAACAATGAGCCCCAAAAAAGCCTAAGTGTGGACAAAATTATAATAATATGTCATAAAATTAACTACCACACTATCAGAATATTTAATGGTACTTACAGCTGTCATTCCTTAAAAATAATAGGAAACTACCTAGAGCAATGTCAATGTAAACAACTTCAAAAAACTGGAAACAAGACCCCAGGCAACATGGCCCGAAGTCAGTAACAGAAACAAGACTATCCGATGTAAAGCAAGATCTTCATCAGAAGAAAAAACGATACATCGGATATATGATGCATGACTGAAATGTCTAAACACCCTAAGGTTGAGGACGTAACCCTGGGGATGTACAGAATATCTTCTGTATAATACGTTAAACTCCAAAAAAATTTTATAAACCAAAAAAAAAAAAAAGCTTGGAAGCTTAACTGGGGGGATCAAGGGAAGGAAGGGAAGGAATACTAAACAAACAGTGGACAGATCATTATCAATCAATGATGACGTCAGGCCCATGTCCCGAAATTGGGGAACATGAACCAATTTTTATAAATATTATAAAAGTACAGCCCTGAACGTTTCAAACCACCGTTTCTTCCTTCCTTCATCCAGTTATGTCCTTGGATCCACCAATTTAACCATTGATTTGTGTTTTTAATTGAGATTTTAAAAAGCACAAATGTCTGTTTTTTGTTATCTGACAAGGGCCAAACAAAGAATGATGTTGGCACCAGATTCGCTGACTTCCTGGCGTCTGCGCATGCACGGAGGGTAAATGTATGGAGGGCCAGATAGGACTTCTAATTTTCCGTTTTGCATGCAAATTTTGGAGATTGGGGGGCAAAATTTTTGTTTGGCCCTAAATATTTTTGAGTTAGCACCAGCTAATCTGGGACATTGGTATACAGTATAAAAATATAGAAATTTTGGGTGGGGCGAAAATTCTTACCCCTCCCATAATGACGGCAAACATAGCACCTCAAACTTCTCTTGAACAAATCTGAGTCTACACCTCAAGGGAAACTGCACACCAAATATCAAGTCTCTGCTACTGCTGGTTAATGAGAAGAAGATTTTTTAAGATTTAAGCACACTTTTCGGGCGTGGCCCTACCGAGGGGCCAGGCAAGTTGATTTGAACAAAGTCAAAAATGCGATGTCATAACAAACAATTACCTCAAATTTCACTTGAATCGGTTTAGAGGTTTTGGAGTAGAAGATGCAAACACCATGTTTACGGACGACGGACGGTGAGTGATCAATACAGCTCGCCTGACTTTCAGTCAGGTGAGCTAAAAAGATCCCTACCCACCTATCTACCCTAGTCACAAGTAATTTTTTTTTCTTCTCTTTTTGGCCTTATCTAAGTGAGGTGGGTAAATTTTTCACTATTTCAAAGTTTTTTGAAAAGTTTGGTATTGAAAGATAGTAGAAAATAATGAGAAGGAATATATTAAATTCTAATGTGTGCCTGTTGTTCTTTCAACATATTCTATCATTAACATGATAGGTGTAATCAACACACAGATGAAACGACTTGAGAACTCTTTCCAACATAATTCAGAAAGTTAAAAAATTTATAGCAATTTATATCTTTTTTATACTTACCAATGACCCAGACTCAGCTGGTGCTAACTCTTAAATTCTAGGGCCAAAGACAAATTTTGCCTCCCCCTCCAACCCCCAGTCCCCAAAATTTGCATTAAAATCCAAAAAATAGATGTCCTATGTGGTCCTCCATACTTTTGCCCACTGCGCATGCACAGTGTCCAGGAAGTACCGAAATTGGAGCCAAATCCTCATTCTAACAACCAGTACCTGGTAAGCATTATGTAATCAGCGGGGAGGTATGAGTTCCCAACTCATGGGAGGGCCATCCCCGTCTGGGTCATTGGTAAGTACAAAAAATATATAAATTACTATAAATTTTTTAACATTTTTATACTGTACCAATGACCCAGACTTAGCTAAATAGAAAAAAAGCTGGAGGGCCTAGGACATAAAGGATAATCCAACAGACTCAATTACATGTAAACAGAATTATCACCTCAGGGAGAAGAGGAGAACAGGTGTTACATGTATCTTTCTTGTTTATACCAAAAAACATCAATGATCTCTATTAACATCCAGTATAACCCATTATACTTAATTTCTTAAAGGAAAGCCTATAAATAAAGATAGACCAGAGAATGAGACTCTTTATACTCATTTAAAAGTGTCGGAGGATTGTATATTAATGCTCGTATGACACATGACAAATACAAATGCTTCACACCGAGCTACACTTGAAAAATATTACATAAATGAGATAGACATTAGCTTTACACTTTAAAACCATCCCGGCACCGACTCGGAATTACTGACTCCAGAGGAGGTGTTCCCTTGCTTTTCACTATAAAGCAGATGATATAAGGGAACACCACCAGTCCCTTCCCCTTGCTCTGGGTCAAATATCCCAGAACGAAGAGGGCAGCAGGACAGAGACACTGCCGGAACAGAAAGCCTGCATAACTATATAGTTGCAACTGTTTAGTGGACGAAATTCTGAGCAACAGATAATGGACCTAAACAACGTAGGTCGCCAGAAATGGACTCAATATTTCTAAGATAAAAATTTGTGAACGTGGAAGGCTGAGACCAATATGCAGCCTTCATCAAATCGGTAATAGCAACACTATTAGCATAAGCCCAAGATGTAGACAGCGCTATTACTTCATGCGCCTAAATCTTAAGCACATACTGCTGAGATGAAGATAATTTATCATAAGCAGTACAGATAGTTAATTGAATCCACCTTACAATAGAATGGACCGTAATGTCCTTTCTATTAGGCAACAAAGACAGAAAGAAACGCTTACGTTCCTTTCTGATAAACTCAGATCTACGTTTGTAAATATGCATATTTCTGACTGGACAAAGCAAAGGCCTATGACCGTCTGGAGACGGAAGAGCCTTAATAACAATAGATTCAGGGTACTTATTAGGGGCCTGATTGTTAGCCAAAAATCCAACATTAGTAGTCAATGTAATAGTATTACCAAAACTACGATAGTGAGAATCATCAACAGATAGTGCATAAAGCTCACTAACTCTTCTAGCAGGAGAGAAGGCTAAGAGAAAAAGCTGTCTTATAAGATAAGCACTTGAAATCCACTGTATCAAGAGGTTCAAATGGCACCTCTTTTAGCTTCAGAAGAACCCAAGCTAAATTCCACTTAGGAATTAACCTAAGGCTTCTAGGTCTATTTATCGAAAAGTTTTACACTAACTTAGATAAAGAGACATTAGATCCAATCTGTAAGCTATCATGATGAGGATAGGTACCCGATAGCATAGACTTATAACCCTTAATAGTATTTGGCTGCAGTTTTGATCTCGTCAAACAAGTAGACCACATGAAAGTGTCAATGACACTGTAGCTTAACTTGTGTGTTGTGTTTGATGAAAAGGATAATGTTCAATGTTTATGAAAGGATTATGAAATAAGACAAGAATTGTGATAATTGGGAATATGTTCACTTCTGTTCCCTGTGTGCTATGTTTATGATAAAAATAATATGAGGTGTACACTGTACTAAAGAGCTGAGTGGTGGGTTAATATGACCTCACAGTTAATATATGTGGCCCTCACAGTTAACATATATCAACAAAATTACAATGAAATTATTCCAAAATGAGTCATCCTATCAAGTTACATTAAAATCCCTTCATAAATATGGCCTGTAGACTGTGCTAAAGGTTTTCGGGCTTCGGGCCCCTGTAGCCGTCAGTTTCCCAATTGCGTCCAAAGGGGACGTTCTCATCTAGACATTATATGAAGTCAACCTACCAAGTTACAATGAAATCCCTCCATAAATACGACCTGTAGACTGTGCTAAAGGTTTTCGGGCTTCAGGCACCTGTAGACATCACATTTGACCAACCACGACCAAAAGGGGATGTCATCATCTAGGCATTATATGGAGTCAACCTAACAAGTTACAATGAAATCCTTCCATAAATACGACCTACAGACATGCTAAAGGTTTTTGGGATCGGGCAGCCATCAAGGCTGAATGATCGTGACCAAAAGGGGACGTTCTCATCTGGACACTATTTGGAGTCATCCTACCAAGCTACAATAAAATCCCTTCATAATTATGACCTGTAGACTGTTCTAAAGGTTTTCGGGCTTTGGGCCCCTGAAGCCGTCACAGTTGCCCACTCGTGTCCAAAAGGGGACGTTCTCATCTAGACATTATATGAAGTCAACCTACCAAGTTACAATGAAATCCCTTCATAAATATGACCTTAGACTGTGCTAAAGGTTTTCGGGCTTCAGGCTAGGGCAGCCATCATGGTTGAATGATCGCAACCAAAGGGGACAATCTCATCTGGGCATCATCTGGAGTGATCCTGCGAAGTTACAATGAAATCCCTTCATAAATATGACCTGTAGACTGTGTTCAAGGCTTTCGGGCTTCGGGCACCTGTAGCCATCACAGTTGACCAATCACGACCAAAAGGGGATGTCATCATCTTGGCATTATATGGAGTCAACCTAACAATGTTACAATGAAATCCTTCTATAAATATAACATTTTGCCTATGCTAAAGGTTTTTGGGCTCGGGCACCCATCAAGGCTGAATGAACACGGCCAAAATGGGATGTTCTCATCTTGACCTTATTTGGAGCCAACCTACCAAGTTACAATGAAATCCCTTCATAAATATGACCTGTAGACAGTGCTAAAGGTTTTTGGGCTTCAGGCACCTTTAGCCGTCAAAGTTGCCCAAACATGTCCAAAAGGGGACGTTCTCATCTAGGCATTATATGAAGTCAACCTACCAAGTTACAATGAAATCCCTTCACAAATATGACTTGTAGACTGTGCTTAAGGTTTTTGGGCTTCGGGTTCGGGCAGCCATCATGGTTGAATAATCGCAACCAAAGGGAACAATCTCATCTGCGCATCATCTGGAATGATCCTATGAAGTTACAATGAAATCCCTTCATAAATATGGCCTGTAGACTCTGCTCAAGGTTTTTGGGCTTCGGGCACTTGTAGCCAACACAGCTGACCAATTACGACCAAAAGGGGATGTCATCATCTAGGCATTATATGGAGTCAACCTAATAGGTTACAATGAAATCCTTCCGTAAATATGACCTTTTACCTATGCTAAAGGTTTTTGGGCTCGGGCACCCATCAAGGCTGAATGATCGCGATCAAAAGGGGACGTTCTCATCTAGACATTATTTGGAGTCATCCTACCAAGTTACAATGAAATCCCCTCATAAATATGACCTGTAGACTGTGCTAAAGGTTTTCGGGCTTCGGGCACCTTTAGCCGTCACAGTTGCCCAATCATGTCCAAAAGGGGACGTTCTCATCTAGACATTATATGAAGTTAACCTACCAAGTTACAATGAAATCCCTTCATAAATATGACCTGTAGACTGTGCTAAAGGTTTTTGGGCTTCAGGCTCGGGCAGCCATCATGGGTGAATGATCGCATGTTCTCATCTAGACATTATATGAAGTTAACCTACCAAGTTACAATGAAATCCCTTCATAAATATGACCTGTAGACTGTGCTAAAGCTTTTCGGGCTTCGGGCTCGGGCAGCCATCATGGGTGAATGATCGCAACCATAGCGGACAATCTCATCTGAGCATCATCTGGAGTGACCCTAAGAAGTTACAATGAAATCCCTTCATAAATATGACCTGTAGACTGTGCTCAAGGTTTTCGGGCTTCGGGCACTTGTAGCCATCATAACTGACCAATCACGACCGAAAGGGGATGTCATCATCTAGGCACTATATGGAGTCAACCTAACAGGTTACAATGAAATCCTTCCATAAATATGACCTTTTGCCTATGCTAAAGGTTTTTGGGCTCGGGCACCCATCAAGGCTGCATGATCGCAATCAAAATGGGACGTTCTCATCTAGACATTATTTGGAGTCATCCTGCCAAGTTACAATGAAATCGTTTCATAAATATGACCTCTATACTGTGCTAAAGGTTTTCAGGCTTCGGGCTCCTGTAGCCGTCACAGTTGCCCAATCACGTCCAAAGGGGGACTTTCTCATCTAGACATTGTATGAAGTCAACCCACCCTGTTACAATGAAATTCCTCAATAAATATGACCTGTAGACTGTGCTAAAGGTTTTCGGGTTTTGGGCTCGGGCAGTCGTCACGGTTGGCAGATCATGCCCAAATGAGGAAATTCGTATCTAGACATCATAAGGAGTCATCCTACCAAGTTACAATGAAATCCCTCCACATTAAACATGACCTGCAGACTGTGCTAAAAGTTTTTGGGTTTCGGGCTTGGGCAGCCATCACGGTTGATAGATCATGCCCAAAAGGGGACGTTCTCATCTAGGCACTATACAGAGGCATCCTACCAAGTTACAATGAAATCCCTTCATAAATACGACCTGTAGACTGTGCTAATGGTTTTCGGGTTTTGGGCTCGGGCAGCCATACCGGTTGCCCGATCGCGACCAAAAGGGGACGTTCTCATCTAGACATGACCCCAAACCTGCACATGAAATTTCGTGATGATCAGACAAGAACTGCGGGGTGTAGCCCGTGCTAAAGGAAAATGTGAACAGACGTCACAGACTCACAGACTAACAGACTTCCGCACGCGTGATGGCAATAGCTTATCTTGACTACGTCAAGTTAAGCTAAAAATTAGCAATGTCTGGAATGGAGGGATCATAAAATCAACAGAATGATCCCTACACCATCGAGAGAAAACCTTCCACTTAGCAGCATAATTTAGCGAAGAGGGGTCCTCCTGCAGTTAGAAATTGTGTCCACTGCTCGTCCTGTAAATTGCTTGCCGTGCAAGAAGGACCGCACAATGGAAATGGGTGAAGGTTGAGACCTAGCAGGTTGTGATGCAGTGTGCGCGATTTCCCCTGTGAAAGAAGGTCCTCCAATGGAGAAAGCTTCCGCGGAATGTCCCACAACAGACACCTGAGTAGATTTATCCATGGTCTCTGGGGAGACAGAGATGCTACCAATAGAATCTTGCAGTGAGATTGCTTGATTTTTAGCAATATTAGCTGAATCAACAGAGCTGGAGGATACACGTATCCTATCATTCCATCCCAAGAGATCGAGAGAGCGTCTACTGCAAACGCTCGAGGATCTGGCCATGATGACACATACATCTGCAACTGATTGTTGAGATGCGTCGCAAATAAGTCTATCATAGGATGATCCCATAGGTAGCAAATCTGATTGAATACTCGTTTGTTGAGAGTTCATTCTGACGGCAACATACGACCTTTCCGAGAAAGGGAGTCTGCTAGAACATTCAGATGACCCGGAATATGACGGACCGATAGAAGAACTTGATGCTCTAGGACAAACAGAAGGATTCTTTCCGTTAGTTTGAACAACGAAATGGAATGAGTGCCTCCCTGGTTCCGAATATACGCTACTACTGTTGAATTGTCTGACAGAATTTGAATATGCAAATTCTGAATAATGTTCATCCACTGACGTAGCGCAAGCCAATTGACATCATCTCTTGATGTTTATGCATTTATTTAGGAATTGCGGATCCCAAAGACCCTGGCACCTCGAATCTGATGGGCTCAAAGTTTGACTCGCATCCGTCAATATAGTAAAAATCGGATCCGGCAGTTGCAGTGGTACTCCCTGAGTTAACCACTGAATATCTGCCCAAGTCTGAATCTCGCGTTTCACATGATTTGATAAGACGATGTTCGTTTCGAGCGAATGAGTCTTCACACTCCAATTCTGAGTAAAAAATATCTGGAGTGGATGAGTGCGTAGCTGCCCCATCGGAATAAGATCTGCAGCGGCTCCGCACAAACCTGTCAGTCTCATGAATTCTCTCGCTGTTACTACATCTGAGTGAAGACAGAAGCGAGCATAACAACTGACTAATATCGCTCTGGTTAACGGCAGACGAATGAGATTGTTGTGCGTCTCTAAGCTCATTCCCATGTGGGTGAATGACTTGGACGGCACTAGATCCGACTTCTTTTCGTTTACTATGAAACCGAGACGTCGGAGCAATTGCCGCAGACTCTGAACATCGCTCTGAAGCGTTAACTCTGAAGAATGTCGTCCAAGTAGGCCGACGTTACCACAGACGAATGAGCTCGAAAATGAGTCATTACCAAGATCATTATTCGAGTGAAGGCCCAGAACACTAGATTCAGACCAGAGCATCATTGCACGGAACTGATAAACAACTCCTAGGACAGGGAAGCGAAGATACTTTCTAAACGTCAAATGTACCATGACGTGAAAGCACACATCCTTGAGATCTATGCTCGCAGCATAATCGTTCACTCGAATGCTCGCTCTGACCGATCGGATGGTCACCATATAAATATTTTGAGCTACGATCAGCTTGTTTATCCAGCTCAGATCTATAACTGGACGAAACGAGCCGTCTGAACCAGGAACAAGTGACTGTAGAAAACTGGAGATTCATGGTTTTCTACGACATCTATAGCGTTCTTGTCAAGAAGAGATTGAACTTCTGATAGAAGCGAATCTCTCTTCTGAACGTTCAACGGAAGCTGAGTCCAGCGTGGACTTCGAGTTAATGGAGGTTTTTCCTTGAAGGACAGTTTTAGACCTTCAGAAATAACCCCTTGCACCCATGGGTCGTCCGTAATTGACAACCAATTGGTTAAGAATCTCGACAGCCTTCCGCCCATAAACGCAATAGAGGTTTAGACCATCACCTCCTGGCCCTGCGAGGCTTGCGGGAGGAGAAACCACGTCCTCCACGACCCTCACCTCGCCCAGTCGACCTAGGGGCATCTGACCGGTTATCTCGGCCAGCATTACAACCCCTACCGGAGTCGCTACTCTGACAGTACCGGAGTAAGACGTAGAGGCTTTCTTAGATCCTCTATAGGAACTTCCCTTGGACATATTCGCCCCCGAAGTACCTGCCTTACTCCTCCCTGCTGAGTCCGACTTTTTCAAAGCGGATTTAAAAGCACAGAATCCGAAGCTTTCTTTGTAATCTGATTATAGATTATAGAAAGCTTACCGTCGAAGAGAAGCTCTCCTGAGACCGGAGCGACTGGAAGAGAGTTTTTCACCTTACTATCCACTCTTGAGGATGCAGCCAGGGCAGCATCACATCTGACTAATTCCATATTGCCACTGAAAGGGCGGAGTTATACATAGAATATGCTATGGTCCTCGAAAGAACTCTCAAGGAAGTTTTGAACATCCTGGAATTCTTTCCTTCGAGATGTAATGATAACGCTCTGGTAAGGTGATCTGCATAAGATAATGCATCTAAACTGATTTTTCTGTTAGACAAGATAGTCGTCACCAGCGTACTGGAATAAATCGACATAGACGTCAGCAATGACAACTCCAAGTGGTCTGCCTGGTCGTCTAAACGCAGAGGAACTCTCGGCACGCCCTGTCCTGCCGTTTCAAATCTATTTCTATGATTGGTGAAAGGCAGCTGTAGAGCATGAGACGATAAGAAACCTGATTTGCCAGTCTTAGAGGCTAGCTTTAATATAGCGTCATTAAGAAGTACAAATGACTGTGATATTTCTGGACTGGGTCGGAAAGTCAGGTGCAATGTCCCTATTCCGGCCCAAAAAATCTGTGTCCAGTGATGCTATCAGTTTCTTATCAGGTAACGCAGCATTTTGATCCGGAGAAACAACTTCTAAAAGGTGTTGCCGGATGAAATCTACGGTCACCTTAAGTTGTTCGGAAAGGGAAAATTTCAGCTCTGCTGATTCCCTTTTACCATCCAACTGGACCACATGAGAATCTCAGTCGTCCCTTTTCTGACTGCAGCGGAGTGAACCGACCCAGCTTCCTCAGACAGTTTCTTTTCTGAAAGAGTTTCTGCTGGCTGTTGGGATGCTGCAATGAATTGAGCTATCTGTGATAGCAAGTCCGTCACGGAGGCCTGTTGAGCCGTGGTCTTACGTAATTTAGCCGCTGGAAGCTCCTGGGACATTAATTCCTGCATACTTCTCATATGCGAACATCCTGACTGGAAAGGCCTCATGTCCTTGGCTAGCGGATGGTGTGACCTGGTCGACGTGCACTCCCTGGTCACATACCCAAGGTGCGGTCATGTGTGCTGACGTGAGGATGAGGAAGCCAATAGACAAGCCGCGTTGGACTGTCTATGCGACAGAGCGTCCCGAGCAAGAAGAGTGGACGTATGCTCCGACTAACGATCGTTACATACAACAACATCTGGGCCCAGATGTTGTTGTAAGAGAGAGGGGGCCTCTCTCTCTCGCGGTCCAGGTAGACCTGGACAAGCTAGCTACCGGACTAACTGGCTTCCTCCGCTCCATCCTCCGATCCGTCGTCGCCAGGTGTGCGTGATCCGAGATTATAGTGCTTGGAACACCCCTTCTCCTCTCCTGGACCGTAACGGACAAAACCGGCATCACAACCATTTTGTGAATGATTGCTTCACCGGGGGAGCTAGCAGGTGACAAGTGACCGTCAATCCTACGTGGGACCTTTGAGCACTTTGCCGCTAGCTCATTATTGCGACAACGTAAGCATACTTTTGAAGACATCACCCTGTTCTTGTTCCTCTGAAAAAGAGACTGAAAAAACTAGAGTGACCCTGTGGAGAGAGGACTGGCATGGACCTCACACCACTAACAATATACCGTGACACACGTCTGCAATGTTTGTCATCTGAACTGGCACACACTGAGCAAGAATTGGTGCGAGTACACTGACTACAGCAAATACAATGAACATGAGAATCAGAGGAAGACTTCCTCGATTTACAATTGAACAATATTCTTTCATTTTGAAAAAATATTAAACAGTTATCGTACTCGCACCAACCCTTGAAAACAAAGATACATAATAATAGTAATCCATTACAAACATTTCGAAAATTAATTCAAAAGGAAAAATTTTTTCGAAAAAATTTCAAGATGAGCCCAAGTTCCCAATGGGAACGATGAGCCCAAATGGATCCCAAAAAAGCCTAAGTGTGAACAAAAATTTTAAAACATGTCTAAAAATTAATGTTACACTTACGGACAATATTAATGTATCTGGCTATGAACAGAACTAATAGAAGACAAGGAATCACTGTAAGAAGTAACCGTTGTCAACATAAACAAAAGTGAATAAAAACTGGAAACAAGACTCCAGGCACTGAAAATATGGCCCGAAATCAGTAACCAATTTTAACAGTATCTGATGTAAAACAGAGGCTTCCTGAGAAGAAACTGCAGAACATCAGATGGTAGATGCATGAATGAAACGCCTAACCACCCTAGGGTGAGGACGTAACCATTGGGAAAAACAGAATAACATTCTGTTACCAAGCCAAAACTCCCAAGAAATTTCAGTAAAAAAAATTACAAAAATTATGCCAAATGCATGGGAGAATAGCAAGGGGGGTATAAAGGAAAGTGAGAGAGGAAACTCCGAACAAACTGGGGAAATTTCATAACAAGAATGTAAACATCAGGCCTATGCCCCGAAATTAGGGAACATGAAATAATTTTGCATAAAAATTATAAGTTACAGCCCTGAACACATCCTTCCACTGTTTTTTCCTCTCATCCCCTTATTTCATCCTTAGATCCACCATTTCTTTCCTGATTTTGTGTCTGGCATCATTTTAACTGATATTATAAGCACAGATATCAGTGAGATGTTGATGATTGAAGGGCCAAACAAAGAATGAGGATTTGGCTCCAATTTCGGTACTTCCTGGACACTGCGCATGCGCAGTGGCCAAAAGTATGGAGGACCACATAGGCCATCTATTTTTGGGATTTTGATGCAAATTTTGGGGATTGGGGGGGCAAAATTTGTGTTTGGCCCAAGAATTTAAGAGTTAGCACCAGCTAAGTCTGGGTCATTGGTACAGTATAAAAATATAAAGATAACCATTTTATTGTTCCTGTGTGGTTTAGTGTAGGAATGTTTCCTTCCTACCACAGGTGTCAACTTAGGCGTGAAGCAGCAAAGCGTTGATATGGAACTCTGTCAACCCAGATAGAATATATTATATGCCTGTATTGGATGAAAATAAGTAAGGGGAATTCAGTGATTTTCAGGGGAATTTCTCGACACATTACAATATTTTATATTCAGTTAACAGGGGTTTATTTTTGTACTGAAGGTATGGTAAATGGTTTTGTGTTTGGAAGTTATATTCAATTAACAGTGTCATTCAATTAAGATGTATCTGATTAAGCAGGTTTCACATTAATAACAATGTACTTCAGTGAACATTCATTATTTTTAAAGCGCTCAGAGTTATGTACTGATTTCTTGCTTCAATAGTATCAACCACACAGATTTGGTATGCACGAAAGTATTATAGGAACAAACACTTGTAAGTGGGGCTGTGAGTCTCATTATTTAAGGCCAAAGATGGCATTGAATATGAATATCTCAACTAATTCAATGTCAGAAATTACATTCATAAAATTTTATGTCATACCGATTATAAGAATTTTTCACTTGACAAACGTTTTGTTGTGCGGCATGAATGATTTGACAACCAATTAGATATTTGTTTGCAAAAACTCCAAGATGAATGGAATCAAATGTCTTATATTTTGAATCCTGAGTCAGCCACATAATAACTATTCTTCAACAAAAGGAGTCTTTACCATTTCTTTTTGATCCTTCGCATAATACATCTAGAAGACAACACATGGACAAATGTTTCTTGAATACTGTTAATAAAAGCAGAATTTTTTACCTCAAAAATACAGCTTATGACCTTGAGGACCTATGATTAGAGGCTAAAATTAACCCTTTGAACTTATAAGCCCAATTTTTCGGTCAAAGGCATAATTTTGTCCCAATTTTGTTTTTTTATAAGAGGTTTATACACAGGGCATAGATGATAAAATAATAACTCCAGTCTGCAGCCAGATGGCTGCAGACTGCAGTTATTATTTTATACTCCCTCTATACTGATATTGGGCGGCCCATCTGATTGTAAGTACACACAAAGGTGATACTATTCCAGGAAACAAGGGTTCAAAGGGTTAAAAAGACAATAAAAGTTTAATCACAATTTTTGTGAATAGTGAGCGCTGACCACAGATTGACACTACATCAGATAAAGGGTTAAATTCTATGAAATACATCACTGTATTGAAATGATTCAAACATACCTCCTTAGCTTGTTCAAATTCATATCTTTGCAGCTGTAGCTGAAAGGCAAAATTTGGACTTGCACAGCTTCTGGATTCTTTAATGATGGTGATAGCATCATGCCAACCCATGTTAGTAACAGTCATGATGTATGCTGCAGCAATTGTTACACTTCTGGACCGACCCACTAAGCTGAAATAGGATGTGCATTCAATGTATGGGGACAAATCTTATGTTTCAAATTCTGACCAGTTAGGTGACTGTCCAACGAAACAACTCCCAACAATTACCATGAATATTCAATTAAAGAGGAATTGATTTTTTTCTTGCTTCTAGTGACATATTAAGTGATTATCCTATTATATCTCATCCCTCAGAGCTAAGGGGACCCTGACCAATAAGATTTCTTTGTTTAGGGTGTTCAAGTTCACTTTCAGCATCTATGGTTATATCACAACTGCAACACAAGTATAAAGTCAATGGCAACCAACTGGTTAGGCCAATCTCACCTACTTTGGTGGACTTCAATGATAGGAATTGGCCACCATGTCCTATTTTGCCTGTGAAATAGTACAAGTTTACCACAGTAAACAAACAGTACTGAACAGAAATAATAGACTAAATGTTAATATCAAAAGAACTGATGCCAAAGAGACTGATAAAGCTTTGAATATTTCTGTTGATGCAAAACTAAACATTTGGGACAAGTTTCAGAGATATCAGTGAAGCTGAACATGAATTTCATAAATTTCATCTCGCATATTATACATAAAAGCCAGATCATAATCTGTTCTGTGGGCCTACTGCATAGAGAAGTGAATGCTTTCTTTCTTGGACATCCATTCATAACATATGGAGAGATCCATATATCTAGTTTTGCCACAAGATTTGAGTTTTCCCAATTGAATATTCAGCACGACGAAGGTTCCCTTATCAGTCACTTGGTAAGTTGAACACAGTCAGTTTACTGACATTCCTTCTTTTAATGAGAAAACATGTGGCGCATTAAATTTGTCAAGATATCCTCCACAATTCATGACAATTTCTGCCTCCTGGTGTAAAATGTCTAGGAGTTACAATTACAAACACAAACACATATAGAAAGCATCCTGATTTTTGTTTTTCTTCTCCTGTTAGGAAAGGTTAAGTCTTTTAACAGTTTATCAGCTGAATGCATTGGTTTTTCAAGAAATGCACAACTTCTCATTAACGGTTCGGAAGATATTTTGCATTTAAATTACCTCCCCATTCACAATCCTTACAATGTATACATTTTCTGGAAGCTCTCAGTGCATGCGGCCTTTCCTGTTGAAAACTAGATACAAAGTGATGGGAGCCATCACTGTGGGCCCCGCATTTGAAAGAGAGCATCTGTTTTGAGAAGCCAGTGAAATGTTGTACTGAATAGCTATTTTGGGTTCCAGGGTTCAGGGTATTTATAACATTATTATATTATTATATAAAAGAGATATTTATAATGAAAAGTCTTGTTTTCCATGCAAAGTTCCAGCAACAGCAGTCTGTGTGATGGATAAGGCGCTATAACCACAGATAATATGTGAAATTTCCAAATTCAAGGGCAATCACTTTTCAATAAATGAAATCCCATATAATATCTTCAGGCTTATTATAAATGGGCCATGAGCTGCGAAAAGGGCCCTTAGGGGTCAAAATTCGAAATTGAGTTAGAGTTTCATCTCTACTCTCCGGAAATCAAGGATTACAACAAAGTTTACTTTAGGTTCATCTGACATTTATAAATGGGTCAACGCGACGTGTAAAGTGGGATGTCCAAGAGCCCCATAACTTGAATCGACCGTTTGACATTTCAACGTAATACTTATATGATGCATATGTGCAATGTTATCTCCCGTGAAAATGTGAACGTTTAGCGAACAGTAACAAGTTATTTCTTTTTCGAAAAAAATGCAATATTTAAGAGTGAAGGAAGATAACAAACTACCATCTGAGCTTTAATTCACCGTGGATGTGGTTCAATTCATGGTGTGAGAGGAGCAATCTGCAAAGAAAGTTTTGAAAAAGATTTGTTTTCTTGAGAAGTCAGGTTTTTCATTTTTGTTTATTTTTCTGTTCATTTTTTTGTTTTTGTTCTTTGTTGGGGGAGGGGGGGGGTCTAGTTGAGGGTGATGCTTTTTGCACGTTTTTGGCTGCTTTCCATGCATCGGTAAATTGAATAAAGAAAATCCATCAACACACGACCCTCCTCACCAATATAACTAGTAGGCTGAAAACAGACAATAATACAGCAAAAAAAAAAAAAAAAAAAAGCAGAAGAAGAAACGGGACCAACAGAAATTTTACAGTGCTATCTCCAATAATGGCAATATGGGCCAATGTACACAACGTCGGAAAGGCATCAGAGCATGGATGACAAATTTTTCTCGAGAGAACTACAGTACGTGGACAGTGGATTGTAACTAAATCACCTACGGAGTGAAGTTATCACCCAAATTATCACTTTCAAATTCTGTACATATGGACATAAAACACAAGCAATGTTTCAGCTAATGGACCTCTGGGTTTAACCCGGAGGTCCACTGTCTGGAACTTTGCTTGTGATTGTGATGGTTATGCTTTCCAATAGATGTGTAATTATTGCTTGGGTGGAATCTCCACTTTGCGGGTGATTTAATGATAATACACTCTCCACGTACTGTAACACCAAATCTCCAACCAACGGTAGTGCATACTCACTCCCACCGCCGTCCAGCCAGTGTGATATATTATGCCTATAACATATCCTGTCCAACTTAATGATGACTTCAGGAAAACAATTCTCTAAGAGACTTATTCATGGATGGATTCACATACAACACTACTGCATTAAAATTCACCCTGATAATTTTGTGGTAAAATTTTATTATTCTCTATGCAGTACCAGTGACTCTTAGGTCTTCCATTTGCACAGCTCTGCATAGAGAATTATCTAAATGTACCACCCTAGCATACTATACATACATTCGTTCGTATATTTTGCCCCCCCCCCCCCAATCCTGGCTATGCTAGTGAGTATTTATCCCTAGCACCCCCACCCCCCCCCACCCCCCCTCATGCGCATAGGCCTACTCTCGGACTACTATTAAAATTATTAAACAAATACAGGCTGGGTTTTTGTTTGTTTTTTGCTAAATAATAATGTGTTACCCATTAATCATTAATTTTAAATTGTTATTTTCTCTTATTTTTTGTCTCCAACAAGCTTTAGATTAATTGATATTCACAAGACAAAGACATGATTTCTGAGTGTCATTTATGCAAAGCACATATTTCGGTTTGGAATTTAAACACCAAAATGCTTACAAAATCTTGTTTTCAATTTCTAAGCACCTCTGAAGTGCAAGGATTACGTGCAAAAGTGTTTTTTCTCGTCAGTTTGTGTCCAATTCCGGAACGTGTTAAGATATTCAGTTGCTCCAAAACACAACTTTGTGTGGAATTTCTAAACGCATTGAGTTGTGGAGAAGCGTAACTCTAAAATGCGTCTCGATTTTAAACATAACATTGAAACACGTTTGGGTCTGAACATGTAGGCCCTATATAATTCGTGGAGTGGGCCAAACAACTGGACAATTTCAATTTTAAAATGTCTTGAAATCAAATGTAGATTCAGCCAAGACCTAGGTGAGTTTCCTTCGAAAGTTGCCCGAGTGTCATTAGTCTCAATCTTTGCCGGGAGGGGTTATAAAGCTCAGTGTGTTTGACCGCATGTTGGGGTATGTGTATCAATCTCAAAACTTCTTCCCGTGGGCCTCCCACGATATAAAAGTCTGCATGTCCACCTATGTAGATTGTTCTCCTCCACCTGTCTCCATTGGTAAAATAGGACTTGGTAACCAACGCCACTGGGTGCCATCCCTCAGTAAGTGGAAAACAGAGGCATAAATGATTGGCAAGACTTGACTTAATAGTTATGTTGAGTCATGATATAGCCTTGATGCTGGCACCAATAAATAAATACATGAATCGCAAATTGTATTAAATCAAAGTTAGGTTCAGCTAATGGTCCGTATGAGACTTCTATACAAGAAACCTAAAATGGTGACTGATATATACTGTCACAAGTTTTACTCCTTTTGTCGGGAGAGGCTGTTATAGGCCACAAATAGGTCATATATCCCTTTGTTCGATGAGAAAAACTGAAACAAATATTCCCAGAGCAGTCGGTAACCTTAGGGCTGTATTTAAGAATGGGTAGACTGGGCAGACGCACAGGGCCTCACATTTGAAGGGCGCCCACATTTGGCAGGGAATTTTGTCATATTGTTCAAAATACCCATTTTCCTGTTGAAATGAATGCTATACATTCTGGAGCTCAGAATGCGTTCAGAAACTTCCTGAGAGCCTCCAGAAATCCAAATTTATCTGGGGTAACAAATACCTCCAACACTCCAGTTATGCCAGCTTTCGGACCGACATCTTCGGGATCTGGATGTTATGAGTGTAAGAAAAAATTGAGCTTCTACTCGAGGCGGCCCAGGCTACCGATAATTCTGGAACCTGACGTCTCTGGACAGGTTTGTTTTTGTTTTTTTTGGAGGGGAGGGGGGTTCACTGACACTTACTCTAAAGTTAGAAACAATGTGTGGGAACGAGCAATCGCGTATCTCATCTTGGTGACAGCATTTCTTCTATTAATTTCTCAGTATCAATCAATAAATTACATGTAGTAGGAAAAAAATTGGAGGCGTTATGATTTTTCAGCATAGTTGTCGGAGACTCTAAACACGAATCTTTTAGTGGATCGAGGAGTCAGGATCAACCAATACACGCATACATGCACAGAGAGGCACCTGTAATATTTTGTTACCTAGGTAAAACAGTGGCTGACATACGCCATCATTTTCTTTGAAATGAAATGGCATGAAAAGAAATCTTGAAGACAACAACATAATTTTAGGCAAAAACTGATTTATTTATTTGAGCTTCCATTAACAAATTATCTTGAAGTACAAACTGTCTTCCCAGTTCTAAATGTTGTTGCCATTCAGTACTTTTTGACACTTCCATTATCACTTTTTGCAGTATCACAATTCACATGTACAGTCGAAACTCGAAGTTTACGGGACCGACCTATAACTTCGACTTATCCCGGTCTTTGAGTTATGCACTTCAGATGTATTTGAGGGATTTGGAAGCCTTGAACACAAGAACACAGAAACTTGTAATCTGGATAATGGAACCACCTCCACACCTCCCAGAAAATAAATATAGAACAGCGACAGTCTATATTTCCTGGGAGGGGTGGAGAGGGACTGCTAATCCCTGATTGCTAGGACCGATTGCCAACTTCGGGCTATCTCATATATTCGAATCATCCGATTTTGAGTTATCTACTTCGACTGTAGTTTTTAGTTTTTCAAAACAACTCCCATTCCCAACCACCTCTAGCTAGTTCCAGGAGAAAAGACATCAGTGAACAAGACACGCAAAAATCCTAAACAAGCAAACAAAAACAATACTGTGGAAAATAAGTTATTTTACACAATAACATGGTAAGTATTGTTTTTGTTTCTCGGTTTTCCCAGGGGTGGGGTGGAGGGAGGGAGGGGGTGGATCAGTTGTAAAAAATAAATAAAAACACGATTTGTTGGGGGAGGTGGGCGGATAAAAACTGCAAGGTACAGGGTCCTGGGGAGAGGGGGTCTGCCTATGTTGAAGCATTTTTTCAAATCAACTTTTTTTACATTCAGTAATAGAAGACTTTTGAGCATTGTCATGCATGTCGTTAGTGATCATTTAAGAACATGACGGTTTCATTTACCTTGAAAGATATTTTTTTAAAGATTATCGTACATCAAGATTGAAAAAAAAATTGTCCCCCCTCCCGCCCCTTGCCCCCCTCCAAAAAAAAAGACAATTTTTGTTTATGCTCAATTTGTTTTTCTGGATAGTCCAAGGCAGAACATTACTTTTCGGACCTAGTGTATTATGTTTACCCCCCCCCCCCCCCCCTTCCTGCCCCCCCCCCCCCCCCCCCACCACACTCACCACGCTCACGGGTTTTCCATTCTGTGTTGTTGTGTATGCGTGTTTGTGATATTGGCATCATGCTGCAGTGAAATTACATCATCTAATTATTTCAGGCTTACATGCTGGGTACCTTACCACCCAAGCAATCGTTCGAACAAGATTATTCTTTCATGTTTCATCAGAAAAAAGAACTCAATTGTCACCAAGGGACTTCAGTTCATGAGGAATGGTGGGAGGTCAGCTGTAAAAAAAAAAATACACGAGGCCGAAAAAGCAACATTCCGCCCCTGGACTACCTAAAAATAAAATCTGAGCCATTTTGTGTGTGGTTGTGTGTGCAAAAAAATCCAATTTTGATGAGAAATATGAAAACAGAAGTAACTTTCAAAGCAATTAAAACCTATATCTTTTACCTATCATGTTCTTGAGTGACCACCAAAGATATAACAATGCTCAAAGGTCTTTTATCAGCGAAATAAATGTGGAAAAAGTGGATTTGAAAAAAATGGTTCGGCTTTGGAAACGGGGGGGTGGGGGGGGGGGGGGGGGGGGGGGAAGGATCGAGGGGGTGACCCCACGGGGCTTAGTGACTTGCAAATGTTTTTCTGACCCCCACCAGAGATTATTCCAAGGGCAAAATTTTTGGCCTTCGTGTATTTTTGTTCACAGCTGAAACAACCCCCCCCCCCCTGCCCCTCCCCCCTCCCCCCCCACCCCTGCCTCCTATGAGGACTGGAAAAAAGTAAAGGTTTTTTTTTTTAACTTTCTTCTTTGAAATGCAAATCCCTTCTTAAAACGAGTTTGGGAAAATGGTATACATTATTGGTCCCAGCAAAAATTACCAGAACCGAGAAATGTTTCTCTAACAGCTTCGAAGGAAAATAAATCACGTTCAATTTCACAGTCCAACTATGCTGTTAGAAAATAGAACACCGCAAGGCTTTGTCAGTAGTATGATCTAGTGACGTAGAGTAGAGCTTGAATACAGAACAGACAACTTCAGTCATTTTTATGCCACACGAGAACTTCAAATAAAAATAAAAACAACAACAAAAAAAAAGTTCCAACGTTAAAAATCATTTTATTCCAGGCACCTAAAATTTGTAACTTGTTTTCAGAAGGATTACCGCACGAACATGATGAATTCATGTTAGAACAAGTGACGGAAACAAAGATGATTTTGAAACCTGAGTTCTCAGCAACGTTCTTTTCGATGTCAATGGTTTAAAAATAGAAACACTCGTTGTAAACAATTCAGAGAGTGCGAAACGTCATTTAAACAGGTCAAACCAAACAGAGTGAAGCGAAAAATCAGTCGTTTCACATCTGCTGACAGCCCATCGAACTCTCTTGGAAAACAATGAAATCGGTGTGTTTTTGTCAATATATCTTTTGTGGGTGTTAATTTTCATCAGAAAATGCTGTCTGCCTCGAAGTTTTATGACATTAATGTCATCGAGTAATAGGAAACATGTAAAGTCATATGGAAACAACCAAACACTTGGATACGCCTGAGGCTGGTTTGCTACACAGTAGACAACACGTCTTCTTGAAAGTCAAGAACGCGTGTTGCACTGTCGCCTCGGCTATTTCGTTGGCAAAGAACTGTTCAATTCATCAGAATTCAAAAGGATGTTTTGAGAGTCTGATTCTATCTCTGATAAAAAACATTTATTTAGTTATGGTAACCAGTGTTAATTTATTAAATACATCAAATCAGTGCATTCCTCGTATGGAAAGAAAACAATAAAAAGCCACGTGTGTTTATAAAACTTATTTGATCACGCCCACAATTTTTACGTTGTTCGTTTTTGACGTCTTTCTCTGTTTTCAATGGATATCCTGTAAGGTCCCTTTTCGCAGCTCACGGCCCAAATGGAACACATCGGGTTCACTCTCACCGAAACTTTTTGGCAACATAAATTCAGTAGAAAAGTATACTGAACAACATATACACATGAATACATAAAGGTACAGTTTAATAATAATAGTGCTGAAACGGTTAGCCGGATAACCGGTTTGCAACCCGTTATTGGCGTAACCGGTTGGAAAAGCTGTCAACCGGTTAACTGCTATATCTGTAGTTTAGGGATACTGTCAGGAAAATAAATCGTATTGGACCGCCGAACGTTAGAATTCTTTTGCCGGCACAAGCATCGTCAAAGCTACCAAACATTTGTCCATTTACAATGATGTGTACTTGATGACTGTTGATGGGCCGATTGCTACAGTTCAATTATAGACAGGCAAAAATACATTGCCATTTGCCGGTCGAACTTCAAAGAGTCATGAAGTCTTTCATGTTTTTGAAATGAACGTCGGAAAAAGATCAAAACAATCTTTCGCTTTATTTGAAAGTCGCATGACATCATCTGTCTGCTGGTTGTATTTTAAGTTTTTTACTGCTGTTATCAGTAGTGAGGTCAATCTAGGTAGTAGATACATCCAAGTTCGAATTCCAACATCACGGTTCCAAAATTAAAATTTATTATTTATGGAGAAAAGAAAGTTTGGGGACAGTTCGTCATAAATGACGATACAGTGAGCAAAATAAGTATGCAGAGTGTAAGCTCTGCAAAACAAAGTTTGTGTACTCGGCATCAACATCGAACATGAAGCAAAACATCCAGAAAAAACATGCGTTGGAGCCCCACAAACCCGACAGCAGGTCCGCTCATTCTGCTGCTTCGACAAGCGGTGGTTCTCAGACCAGTTCTACCAGCTCTCGGAAGATTCAATCAACTTTGAACTTTACAAAACCCAAAAGCAATGTCAAAAGCTAAATGTAATGAAATAAATAGGGCAACTGTGGAATGGTGTGCAACTGATATAAGACCCTTGAGTGTTGTGAATGGAGAGGGTTTTTGCAAAGTTGTTGAACCCAAGCTATTATGTCCCCTGCCATACAACAGTGCGTATATATCTGAAGTTATTTTACGAAGGAGCTAAAGCTAGTCTCATTGAGGAATTACATATCCCCTACTGTCGCAATCACCACTGATTGCTGGACTAGTTGCGTGACAGAGAGTTATGCGACTGTGACAATCCATTACCTTGATTCAAAATGGAACATTCAGAACCACGTACTGTAACCACGTACTGTGTACGAGGGAGCTCCGTGATCGTCATACTGCAGCAAACTTGGCAGAAGTAATTCAACAAATACTTGAAGAGATTCGTATTCATGATGATAAAATATCTGCAATTACCACAGATAATGGTTCAAATATATCATGGAAAGTGTTCGTGAACTTGAATTTACACACATTCGCTGCTTTGGACGCTCCCTGCAACTGAGCGTAAATGCTGGCTTAGGCATCAGCACGATAGCCCGTGCAATTGGCGGTGCTAGGCATCTTGTTACACATTTCAAGAAGTCAAATGTTGCCATGGCAGTACTCAAAACTCGTCAGAAACAAATGAAAATACGAAAGAAGAATTTGATGCAAGACGTATCAACGCATTGGAATTCAACGTATGCAATGTTTGAGAGGAGGCTGCCAATACTTGCAGTAATTCTGGACCCTGAAATGACACGTCCATTGGATCAACATGCTTTGGAAATCAGTGACGACATTTGGCATACTATTGAAGTTGTCACGCCGGTATTGAAGCCACTCAAAATGGCCACAACTGCACTATGCAGTGATGAATTCCCAACGTTTGAGAGGAGGCTGCCAATACTTGCAGTAATTCTGGACCCTGAAATGACATGTCCATTAGATCGACATGCTTTGGAAATCAGTGACGACATTTGGCATACTATTGAAGTTATCACGCCAGTATTGAAGCCACTACAAATGGCCACAACTGCACTATGCAGTGATGAATTCCCAACGCTAAGCATGGTTTATCCAGTCATATGCGGTTTGCTCAACATACATCTTCCCGAAATTGAAGGTGATCCAAAAGTGCTCAAAGACTTGAAGTGCTTAAAGATTTACACACATTCGCTGCTTTGGACACTCCCTGCAACTCAGCGTAAATGCCAGCTTAGGCATCAGCAAGATAGCCCGTGCAATTGGCGGTGCTAGGCATCTTGTTACACATTTCAAGAAGTCAAATGTTGCCATGGCAGTACTCAAAACTCGTCAGAAACAAATGAAAATACGAAAGAAGAATTTGATGCAAGACATATCAACGCGTTGGAATTCAACATATGCAATGTTTGAGAGGAGGCTGCCAATACTTGCAGTAAATCTGGACCCTGAAATGACACGTCCACTGGATCGACATGCTTTGGAATCAGTGACGACATTTGGCATACTATTGAAGTTACCACGCCGGTATTGAAGCCACTCCAAATGGCCACAACTGCACTATGCAGTGATGAATTCCCAATGTTTGAGAGGAGGCTGCCAATACTTGCAGTAATTCTGGACCCTGAAATGACACGTCCATTGGATCGACATGCTTTGGAAATCAGTGACGACATTTGGCATACTATTGAAGTTATCACGCCGGTATTGAAGCCACTACAAATGGCCACAACTGCACTATGCAGTGATGAATTCCCAACGCTAAGCATGGTTTATCCAGTCATGTGCGGTTTGCTCAACATACATCTTCCCGAAACTGAAGGTGATCCAAAAGTGCTCAAAGACTTAAAAAAAAACTGTTTCAGCAGATTTGAAAAAACACTATGCCTTAGACAACTTGTCTGAAGAGCCAATTATCATTGCCGCTGCATTAGACCCACGGTATAAGAACCTGCCGTTTCTCAAGGACGATCAACGGAAAACCGTTTTTGATGGAACAGTTTCCCTCTTGGCAAACAACAATCCAGCGAACCAAGCCAATCTAAAAACACAGCATCGAGTACAACGTGTGACAGTGACACTGGAATGACAACATTCACAGCCAGTACAGCCTCTAGACAGTCCATGGAGTCCAGTGGAAATGATCGTAATACACTCACACAGCCTGCCGATGAAGGTCCCAGTGAAACAGCAAGTTCAACATCGACAATTATGATCGTTCGTGAGTTCTTACTGAAGGTAATGCGATCTAAACTCGAATGGTCAAACATGGCAATGAAGTTTCTGTTAGGAGAATATTACGATGAAGGCCGTGCAAGCGATAGTCAGGAATCACAGATTGATGTTCGCGATGAGTTAAAGGCATTTATGGAAACCAAAACTTCACCAAACATCTCACAAAAAGATTGGTGGCGCATGAATTCTGACAGGTTCCCTCGGATTGCAGCTCTAGCCCATAGCTATTTAGGAATACCAGGGACCACTGTTCCATCTGAGAGTGTGTTTTCAGTAGCAGGCAACACTGTCACGAAGAAACGAGGCAGCCTAGACTCTGACACAGTTGACGAGTTAATTTTCATTCACAAACATCTTCGCAAAAGGACGACATTACCAATTGGTATTGAAGAATCCGAGCCCAAACTTGACTTGATGCAGGGTGATCAGGCAAATAGTGATGTAACTGCTGCTAGTGGGTCAGTTCCAAGCTTACGATGATGCCCGGCAATCCCGGTGTAGACTAAGTTCGTCTTCATAATCAAAACTGGCAAAATACATGTATTTGTATTTTATATTTTTTAGTCAACTTTGGAATTTGGACCTTACACGGCCTACTGAATACAATACTGAGCATAGTACCAGTGGTGGTGCCATGGGAGGATCAGCTGGGGCTACAGCCCCCTCATCAGTGAGGCCTAACCTCTGTACTGCCCATCCGCCAACCCAGTATCAAGCCCTGCGGTGGAGGAGAGGCAGTACATAACCATCATACAGAGGCTAGGCCTTCCCAACAAAGGGACTGTAGCCCCAGCTGACCCTTCCCTGGTGTCACCCATGCCTACTACTATGATAGTATAGTGTGACATTTAATGCGTTGCCATTGAACTGTGTTTGAATCAAAGAAAAAAAGTATTAAGACTATCACTATTCAAGAGTTATCATGATTCATAAGTCACATGTTTGCTTTATTTGAATATTTGTTGAAATTAAATTCATAAAAAAACATTGAATGTTATGGTAAACTAGGCATTTTGTATAAACCTGAGTAATAGTCGAGTAACTAGAGTTACCAACTTAACATTGAAGTCTCTTCTCCACAAAGTACAGTGTGTCCATTTAAATGATTATGTCCTTGAATTTTGGATCCTTCCTTGGAAAGTTCTTGAATTTGTTTTTATTTGTGAAAAGTACTTGATCCCTGGTATCACCCCCCCCCCCCACCCCTCCTTGTAAAGTTCTTCAATTTGTTTTTATCCGTGAAAAGTACTTGATCCCCCCCTCCCCCCCCCCCCTCCATTGTCCCCTGATTGCAACAACCCACCATCTGCAAAGGTTTTTTAAAGCATTGCAGATGGTGCTTTACTACACTCAGGGACAATATATATCTAGCTAGTTTAGTTCTCCAAACTCAGGCATTTGAGACTGAAATTCTTTGTATTGTTCATGGTATCGTAACTTCGTAAGTTCATATGAACCTTATAATAGTCCTTGAAAATCGTGATCAGAATCCTTGAAAAGTACTTAAATAGTGCTTGAATTTGATTCTATCCTTGAAAAGTTATTGATTTTCCAACGACCCCCCACCCCCCCCCACTCCACCCCCCTCGCCCCAAACGAGAATTACCCTGCATTCTGTCTGTCAACATGCATCTCAAAAAAAAATTGATTACACCAGGAATTACTAATGCTCAAACGAATGATAACAACACAAGAATCAAGATATCCATGACAACGACAGTTACGTCACCTCCCTATTCGTAAACATGTGTTTTTTTGTGGATGGGCAAAGCAGTGTGACCGCAGTTACGATGTATTATGTGGGACAATTGCAGCCATATAAATTGTTAACGATCGTTTGCACATCGGCAATTTCTGTAATTCTGTTGGCACTCGACGGTGTTCGTTAAACTTTTTATACGGAAATCAGGTAGGTGTCTGTGTTCCGAACTGTTTCCTCACCATTTCCTTACCGATTTTGCATCGAAGACAGTGCAACAATATCAGTGGTTGAAATTAATGGTTATCCGGTTGAAATCCGGTTATGCCCGACGGTTAGCCGGTTACAAAAATGAGCCAACCGTTTCAGCACTAAATAATAATAAAGAAATATATGTATATTTGAACATCATATAAGAGTACATGTATCTTCATTGTAGAACATCATTCCAGTAACTTTATTTTTTCCTAATACTTTTAGCCCTGCCAATTGGATATATGTATAGAGAGTAAAATTCAAGCGCTCTGTAGGAGCTGATTGTTCCCACTAAGCCAGAAAAGGAGGGGATGGTTTTACTACAGCTATAAACGTATCTCTTGTATATTAATTAACAAACATGTTCTCCAGATACTTGGAGAATTTTTCTGAGTTATGAGACCTAGAAGAATATCTCTCATGTTTATACTTACATGAAATTTTGAACAACAAATGTTAAGAATAATTTCTTCTACGAGTCTTAATAAAAGAGTTCTCGGGTGAAAACATTCAAAGAATAGATGTAAAATTGTTTCTTTGGTATTTACACATAAAGAACACAGTCCCATTTCTGATAACCCACATTAAAACAATTTAGAATTTGCATATAGAATCATATGGTTAATTTTGTATTGGTAATGTCTGTGGATAAGTGTCATCTGTTGCCTGAAAAGTTTGCCTATAAAGATAATGCCACTCATTTTCTCCTATATATTAGAAAGTTAACCAGTGGTTGCCTGCATTCATGTACAGCAAAACAGCTTAGAATTTTTCTGAAGTCTAAACTAAGAAAAAAAGTTGAACAGTGCTGAACAGTGTATTAAAAATCTCCACAATGTGTAAAAACTGTCAGGGCAAGGGTAAAGGTTGACTTATATTGAAGCAACTAACACACATATGGAATTTTAAAGCCCTAGGATACCAGTGGTTGCCTGCAATCATGTATATCAAAACAGGGCAGACATTTTCCAAGTCCACACTACTCCTTAAACACTGATGACATAAAAAATTTCTATTTTTGATGATTCAAGTCCCATAATTCTGGAACGACAAATCTAAAAATTGTCAAAAAATGAAAGGGAGCTTCGTTTGATCAATCTCAGTAGTGTGTATCTAAATTATGAGAATTGGTCAAAACAAACTAAAGTAATGGTATGGCATGTGAAAAATTGTCATTTTTTTACGATTAGAGTCCCATAACTCTAGGATGACAAACCTGAAAATCGTAAAAATTGAAAGGGCTATTGCCTTTACAAATTGTAATATTGCTACAGAAGATCAATAGATTCAGTGAAAGCATTATTGCCATTTTTTAAAGATTCAAGTCCCACAACTCTGGGAAGAGAAAACAGAAAACCGTCAAAAATGAGATGGAGCTTCGTTTGATCAATTTCAATATTGTGTATAAATATTATGAGAATTGGTCAAAGAAAACTTGAGTTATCGTATGACACAGGAATATGCTGACGGACGATTACCGGTTATTTGAGCTCACAATTGGCCGATTCCAATGCCGATTACAACTGTAATACCAGGAACTACTAGTAGTATTGGGAGGTTATGAAATTTTTCCACGGTTTCGGTTTCTACTCAGTTTTTTTAAAAAAGAGTTGAGTCCGGTTTCGGTTTGTTTTTTTTTTTAGAGAAAAATATCAAAGTATTCAACACAATAAACACTTGGGTTTTTTCCCAAATATTAGTTTTAATAAAAGTTCAAAGTGCAAGTACCTTCTCCTCTCTCTAAAATTATGAGATTGTATATAGCACAGCACATGTACAGTGAACCATTAATCCAGAAGACAATGAAAAGTGTTCACAGAGCCCTGGATATACAGTTGAATAGCATTGGCAGCCCCCCACTCCCCCTCCCCCACCAAGACAAGAGAAAAATTATAAATTCATAGTAATTTGTATATTTTTTATACTTACCAATGTCCCAGACTAGCTGGTGCTTAACTCGAAGGTATCAAGGGCCAAACACAAATTTTGAACCCCCCCCAATCCCCAAAATTTGCTTGCAAAACCGAAAATTAAAAGTCCTATCTGGCTCTCCATGCATTTACTCTCCGTGCCTGCGCAGACGTCAGGAAGTGACCAGAGTTGGCGCCAACATCATTCTTTGTAGAAGAGAGTACAACATAAAAATTCAGCAAGGAGGTATGAGTGCCCACTCATGGGAGGGCCATCTCTGTCTGGGCCATTGGTAAGTATAAAAAATATACAAATTACTATGAATTTATAATATTTTTATACTGTAAACCAATGGCCCATCTAGCTGAATGGTAAAAAGGTGGAGGGCCTAGGACTTCAGAAGTAGTAGATCAACATAGTTCCAATCCTGTAATCCAAGGTGAAAGGAAATTAAAATTATTAGGAATTACATGTATTTCTCTCTATACAATAATAGAGAAGACATATCATACAAAAGGAGCCCAGTTCAAGTAATTCCGTATACTTAGCATGAAGGCCATGTTAATTGGATGTAACAACTTCCCAATTTTTAAGGTTAGCACAGACTAAGCCCCAAAAATTAGGATGGCGTATTTGAGAATGAGAGAATATCCCTCATCAACATACGCTGTATACCATAAACTCCAGCTGAATGCAGGATATAATTATGGACAAAACAGCTTCCCTCATAGTTACATATCTATCAAGCCAGAGGAGAGGTAAAAATCCCCCCCCACCTTCTTTTGAAGGAATCTTCAAAAAGAAAGAGGGGAGCGCTCTGGAATCAGTAAAAGCGGTACCAAAAAACAATATAAATATTCGTCGAACAGGCACTCAGGTATTAATTATTATTAATAAATGGTGCTTAAAGCCACTTCAGAAGTTAATAGCGACGATACTGGTAATTAATATTGCCCGCTATGTAATGTACATTTGAGCTGACCTACGCAGATAGGTCAAAAACCGGTGATATAATATATAACATACACATGTCCAACCGAACCACAATGAAAGATCTCTGGAGAGTAAACACACTTCCGACGTAACCCACAGGCGACCCTATTCAGGTGAACAATAAATTCCAGTAACAACACTTCCCGACGTGTACTATCCGATATCTATGACCGTATACACGTGTGAATATACGATTTGAGTACCAACATTAATAGAAACCTGGATCTAGAAATGGAAGTAGGTATGATTAACAGGCTCCGACACAGACTGCCCCCCAAAATAATTCATAATTTCTAAGGTCCATAACATACAATAAGCGTCAGCCTAATAAATATAACACGTGAGCATTAAAATCCTGCATGTAATCATCTGAATACCAGTTAACTGGTTATGTAACCTGCGAGGTGCCCAAAGACTAGCAAATATTTATGATGAAATATGAGCTTGTATATGACATATAGACGAAAAATCACAGGAAACCAACCAACTAAAAAGTGGATGTGCCCATGAGGTCACCATAGAACACGACCCAGCCGCCAATCGAGAAGTGAAGAAATGCATGTATGTATTTAAACTCATACGAGGCTTGCGGGAAGAAAACTACGTCTTGCCCGATAATCACCTCTAAACACATTGGCGGTGTGTGTGTGGAGGAGGAGGGGGGGGGGAATTCGAAGTCATATCGAACCCTCCGCACCCGCATTACTTAATCATTCTTGTGTTAAACATAACATAATATAGGAACCGCAATGGTTCCCTCACGTCTAACCGATTCCATTATGCCACTATAGGCGGAGAAGGACGTGAAGAACAAAAACTTCCCGATAAAGAAGGTCCTCTCGTGCAGGAAGCTTCTGGGGAACGTCCCATAACAGAAACTTAAGAAGACTGATCCAAGGTTTCTGTGATGACAGAGGTGCTACTAGTAGGATTCACAACGAGACTGTTTTATCTTAAACAAAATCTACTGAATCAACTGAATTCATCATCCCCATGAGATCAGCAGAGCATCTACTGCATACGCTCAATGGTCTGGGCATGGTGATACGAACGACGGTAACTGATTGTTCCAGTGGGGTGTTCCCTCTGGTAGCAAATCTGTCCAAATACTCGCTTGTTGAGTGACCACTCCAATTGCAACAGGCGACTTCCCGAAAGAGCGAGTCTGCTAGTACGTTCAGACGACTCGGTATATGACAGATAGAAAGATGAACATGATGATTTATGACGTATTTGGAAAATCTTCGTTAGTTGGCATAACGGAAATGAATGGGTGCCGCCCTGGATCCCGATGTACGCTACTACTGTTGAGTTATCCAACCAAATTGAACATGGACATCTGTTATTATGTGAATCCAATGTTGTAGCGCTAGTTATAATTAACATCATCTCATTGATGTTTATGTGTTTCTCCTGAAACCGAGGGTCCCAAAGACCCTGACACTTCAAGACTGCAGGACTTAGGGTCGCGCCCCGAACCCGTCTGACTCACGTCATAATCGTGAAAGCTGGATCCGGCAGTTGCAGCGTAACTCCCTGAGTTAACCACTGAATATCTGCCCAATTTGAACCCATGTTTTACTAGGTCCGTTAAAACAATACTGGTTCAAACGAAATCATCTTCACACTGCAGTTCTGAGTAAAGAATATCTGGAGAGGACGTGTGCGCAGACGGCCCATAGGAATGAGATCCACAGCTGCTCCGCACAACTCCAACAGTCACATGAATTCCCTCACTATAAATGCGTCTGAGTGTAGACAAAAGCGAGCATAACAACTGACTAACTTAGCTCTGGGTAACAGCAGACGAACCAGATTGTTGTGAGTCTCAAAGCTCAATCCCAAGTGAATAGACGACTTGTACGACTTTTTCTCGTTTACGATGAAACCGAGACGTCGGAGCAATGGAAGCAGACTCTGAACATCGTTCTGAAGAATAATTCTGTTGTCGTATCCCTGTAGAAGGTTGTCCAAGTAAGCCGACGTTACCACAGACAAATGAGCTCAATAAGCCTATTGTTCTGAACTGATACACCTTCCCTTGTATGGTGAACCGCAGGTACTTTTAGAATGCCGGATGTACCAGGACATGAAAGTATTGATTCTTAGATCTATGCTTGCCGTATAGTTGATCACTCAAACGCTCGCTTTTACCGACTGAATGATTTCCATAAATAAACTTTTAGAGCCATGATAAACTTGTTATCCAGCTCAAGTCTATTACTGGTCGGAACAAGCCATCTGGCTTTGGTACGAGGAACAGGTGACTGTAAAAATCTTGAAAATCCTGATTCTCGATGACCTATATTGCTTCCTTTGATAAGAGAGCTTATATCTCCGGTAGGAGAAACTCTCCTATGCAAGAATTTGATGGAAGATTTGTCCAACGCGGACAACTTGTTAGTGGGTTTTTAACTCGGAATGATAGCCGTAAGCCGTCTGAGACTACACTTCTCACCTACTGATCTTCCGTTATAGTTATCCAGTATTCTGCGGAGCTTGATAACCTTCTGCCAACTGGCCAGCAATAGAGGTCTAAACCATCACCTGTATGACCTGCAAGGCTTATGGGAGGAGGAACCACGTCCTCCCCGCGAAAAACCTTGTCTCATCGGCCTAGGGACGTCTGACCTATAGTCCCGATCAGACCTATGCCCCTTTCCCGAGTCGCTATACTGACGACCTCCAGATTACAAGAGGGTTTCTTGTACCCTCGTGAGGAGTTTCCATTTGACAATTTTTGTCTGGAATGCCCTCCTTTACTCTTAACTGCTGAAGCAGAATGTTGATACGCCGACTTCAAAAGCAGAGCACTAGACACTTTCTTAGTAGCCTGTTCATAGACTAATGAAAGATAGTCGTCGTTAAAATAAAATGTCCTGAAACCGGAGCGACTCTGAGAGTGCTTTTCACCTTGTCATCTTATCAGTGATGACGATGCAAGGGCAGCATCACGTCTGATTAACTCCAGATTAGCCACTGTCAGGGCGGAGTTATACGTGGTATACATAATTGCCCTGGAAAGAACTCTTACGAGAGGTACGAACGTCCTCAAATTCCTTTCCCTTGAGATGTTGCGTCATAGCTCTTGTAAGGTGATCTGTGTAAGACATAACGTCCAAATTTGAAGAAATTGCTGTCTCAATTGTGTCTGAGCGAATAGTGAATGATACAGGTAAGGATTCCTCTAGATCCCCGGCCTGCTGATCCAAAAGCAGAAGAACTCTCTGAACATCTTCCTGGACCGTTTTTAACTGAACGTGGTCCAAAAAACAGAATGTATACGGAAGATGAAGATAAGAAACCGCTTTCTTTCTCACACTCAAGAGGATAAATACGGCGTCATCTATATGGCCGAAGGCCTACGACACCTGCATAAACTGAACCGGAAAAGAAAGGACTTCCTCCTTTGTCCGGATAAAATCTGCGCCTAACGACGCCAGCAGTTTCTCTCTTGTCGCAGCATTCTGATTCGGTTGAACATAAGCAGGTTAGTATTGATGGATGAAAGCCATTGCAACCATGTACTGTTCCGAAAGGGAAGGGTAATCCTCTTCCTTATCCCTTTTACCATCCCAGAGAATCAGTTGCGAATCTCGGTCCATTGCATCTGCGTGAACAGCCGACTGGACCAACCCAGCAACGTCCAACAGCTCAGATTCTGAGTCTGATGGAGGCTGCATCTGCACTTGCTGCAATTAGATGCGCAATCTGCGACAGTAAGTCCGTCATCGAGGCCTGAGGAGCAGCGGATTTCCGTTCCTTAGCCACATGCTGCTCCTGGGATGGTGTGTCGGAAACGGATCCTTTTTCCGACCGTCCTGATGATCAAGGCCTCGACCCCCTAGCTACCAGAGGTCCGACTTCACGGGTGAGGAGAGGTTCCTTCTTCGTGCAGCAGGCTGGATATCCGAAGTCGGGTAGCTAGGATGCAGTCATGTGTGCTTAAATAATGTAGCGCAGGAAGCCGTGATTGAAGCCAACCCCGGCTGCAGACTAGACAGAGCGTCCCGAGTGGCGGGCGGACATATGCTCCATCTCGTGCAAGTTTCCAACCAGAAAACTTCATTTTGGCCTTGTGAAACATAGCGGAGGAAGCATTGACTGAAGCCGATCCCGGCTGCAGACTAAACAGAGTGTCCTGAGTGGAGGGCGGACATATGCTCTGGCTTGTGCAAAACAACATCTGACACCAGACGTTGCTATATTAGAGAGGGGGGCCTCTCCCGCTCGCGGTCTATCAGACCTCGCCGAGCACCAGAACTTGCAGACTTCCTCCCTATTTCCGTTGTCGCTGGGTGAGCATTTATATTATAGTGCTCGCTCTACCTAATCCACTTCTTAGACCGCAACGGACTACCTGTCCTCACGACATGCACAGACGGAGTACCGCTTCACCGGTCGAGCTAGCTGCTTGCAAGAAATTAACACCTTTACCAAAGGCCCTAACTCTTGTAATAATGAGCACTGCAGCTAGCTCTATATGCTCCATGGAGCGCGCCGACGGTAGCACACTTGGATGGGTGTCAGAATATCATCACCATGTTCATGTTCCTCTGAAATAGAAACTGACAGAATGAATGAAAATGCTGTAAGAGGCTCTGAACCTTAGAACCTCACCGCCAACAACGTACCGCGACACCCAACTCCAACATCAGTCATCCCAGTGCTACACAAGAATGACAAGAGACCGCAGGAGTGTATCAACCAAAGTCGATATCAGTCCTCCAAACTCCACAACAATAGATATATATATAACTGAAAAGCATGAATAACAATCATAATTAAATTCAAAATATTTTTTTTTTTTAAAATGCCCAAGTTCCCAAAGGGAACATGAAGAGCCCAAGGGCATCCTGATAGAGCCTAAGTGTGGACAAAATCCAAAATTTTATGAGCTACACTACCGGAATAATAATCCATGTATTCTACAGTATATTACAGTAATAGAATACAAGAAACTACCTAAATGTTAAAAAATTTATAGTAATTTATATATTTTTTATACTTACCAATGACCCAGACTTAGCTAGTGCTAACTCTAAAATATTTAGGGCCAAACACAAATTTAACTCCCAATCCCCAAAATTTGCATCTAAAACCGAAAATTACATGTCCTATATGGTCCTCCATACTTTTACTCCACTGCGCATGTGCAGTGTCAAGGAGGTCTCGAAATTGGCGCAATTATCATTCTTACGAGTGCCTGGTAAGCGTTATGTACTCAGCGGGGAGGTATGAGTTCCCAACTCATGGGAGGGCCATCCCCATCTGGGTCATTGGTAAGTATAAAAAATAAATAAATTTTTTAACATTTTATACCGTACCAATGACCCAGACTTAGCTGAATAGAAAAAAGGTTGGAGGGCCTAGGACATAAAGAAAATCCAATAGACTCAACTACATATACAGAATTATCCCCTCGAGGAGAAAGGAGAAATAGGCTTTACATGTATCTTTCTATTTGCACCAAAACGAGAAAGACACAACACCATTCTGTACTTGAGCAAAATAACATCAATGATCTCTATTAACCTCCAATATAACCCGTTATGCTAATTATTTTTAAAGGAAAGCCAATAAATAAAGAAAGTCCAGAGAAATGAGACTCTTTATACTCATTAAAAGTGTCTGAGGATTGTATATTAACGCCTGTATTACATGTGACATATACAAATGCTTCACACCGAACTACACTTTAAAAATATTACATGGACGAGTAAACATTAGCTTTACACTTTAAAATCATCCCAGTACCGACTGGAATTACTGACTCCAGGGGAGGTAGTCCTTTGCTTATCACTATAAAGCAGGTGACCTAAGGGAACACCTGCCCCCCCCCCCCCCCCCCGGCACACCCCTTCCCCTTGCCCTGGATCAAATACTGCAGAGCGAAGAATGCAGCAGGACAGACACACTGCCGGAACTGAAAGCCTACACAACTATAGTTGCAACTGTTTAGTGGATGACATTCTGAGCAACAGATAACGAACCTAAACAATGCAGATCTCCAGAAATGGACTCAATATTTCTAAGGTACAGATTCGTGAAAGTGGAAGGCTGAAACCAATATGTAGCCCTCATTAGATCTGTAATAGCAACACTATTAGCGTAAGCCCATGATGTAGAAAGAACTGTTACTTCATGAGCTGAAATCTTATGCACAGACTGCTGAGTTGAAGATATTATCATAAGCAGTACTGATAGTTAATTGAATCCATCTAGCCATAGAATGGACCGAAATGTGGAGGAAGCTTCCATGGCATGTCCCACAACAGACACGTGAGTAGATTAATCCACGGTCTTTGTGGAGATAGAGATGCTACCAACAGAATTTTGCATTGAGATTATTTAACTTGAGTAATATCTGCTGAATCAACGGCGCAGAAGGATACGCATATCCTATTATTCCATCTCACGAGATCGATAGTACGTCTACTGCAAACGCTCGAGGATCCGAACATGGTGACACATACGTCTGCAACTGATTGTTGAGATGCGTCGCAAATAAGTCCATCATTGGCCGCTCTCATTGGTAGCAAATCTGATTGAATACTCGTTTGTTGAAAGTCCATTCTGACGGCAAGAAGCGGCCCCTCCATGAAAGGGAGTCTGCTAATACGTTCAGATGACCTGGAATATGACGGACCGATAGGAGAACTTGATGTTCTAGTACAAACAGAAGGATTCATTCCGTTAACTTGAATAACAAAATGGAATGAGTGCCTCCCTGGTTCCTAAAATACGCTAATACCGTCGAATTGTCGGACAGAATTTGCACATGAGCATTCTGAATAACGTTCATCCAATGACGTAGCGCAAGTCAAAATGACATCAAATCTTGATGTTTCTGTGCTTGATTAGGAACTACGGATCCCAAAGACCCTGCCACTTCAAATCCGTTGGGCTCAATGTTGCGTTCCAACCTGTTTGACTGGCATCCGTCAAAACTGTAAAACTCGAATCTGGCAATTGCAGTGGAACTCCCTGAGTTAACCACTGAATATCTGCCCACGTCTGAATCTCTTATTCACTTGATTTGACAAAAGGATGTCCGTATCGAGCGAAAGAATCTTCACCCTCCAATTCTGGGTCAGAAGAAATTGGAAAAGGATGGTTGTAGAAACCTGGAAATTCCTGGATTTTTACGATCTCTATTGCGATCATTCCAGAAGAGACTGGACTTCTGATGGAAGCGATCCTCTTTCCTATGGACTTGACGGAAGCTGAGTCCATCTTGGACTTCGAGTTAACAGAGGTTTTCGTTTGAAGGACAATTTAGTCCTTCCGAAATCACCCCCTCGAATCTAAGGGATGCCCGTAATCTACCCCCAATTGATTGAGAAACTCAGGCCTGTCCTACCTTTCTCTGCTGAATCCGACTCTATGGAAGCGGATTTGAATAGCAGAGAGTCTGAAGCTTTTCTTAGTTATCTGATCATAGATTGCGGAAAGCTTGCCGTCGAAGAGAAACTCTCCGGAGATCGGAGCGACTCTGAGAGAGTTTTTCACCTTACTATCCACACGCGTGGATGTAGCCAGGGCCGCGTCACGTCTAACCAACTCCATATCGCCACTAAAAGGGCGGAGTTATACATGAGGCCCTTGAAAGAACTCTTAAGGAGGTTGTACATCCTGGAATTCTTTTTCCTTTGAGACGTAATGATAATGCTCTGGTAAGGTGATCTGCGTACGATGATGCTTCTAAGCTAACCCTGCTAGACGATATTGTCATTTCCAACATCATGGTTGGAATTGACATGACGACGGTATAGACAATACTAGGTCTTTGGCCTGGTCGTCAAGACACAGAGAAACTCTTGGAATGCTCTGTCCTGCCGTTTCGAAATTATTCCTTGAATTGATGAAAGACATTTCTGGACTATGTCGGAAACTGAGGGACGTGTCCCTAAACCGATTAAGAATTCTGAGTCCAGTGGTGCTGTCAGTCTCTTATCCGGCAACACATTATATTGGTCCGGAGGAACGTCAGATGATAATGCCAGATGTACTCTACGGCAGATGTACTCCTCCGTATTCCTTTCACTATCCTGTCGGACCACTTGTAATTCTTGGTCGTCTGTGCCTGAACCTGCAGCGGAACGTACCAACCCAGCTTCCTCGGATAATTCCTGATCCGACAGAGTTATTGTCGGTTGCTGGGATGCTGCGATAGTTTGTGCTATCTATGATAGCATGTCCGTCACGGAGTCCTATGGAGCTGCGGTCTTACAGGATTTAGCCGCTGGAAGCTCCTTGGACGTTAACTCCTGCATACTTCTTATATGTGAACGTCCAGAGTTTGAAGGCCTCGTATCCTTGGCTACCGGATGGTGTGACCTGGTCGCCGTAGAATCCCTGGTCGGCGATGTTGGTTGAATATTACTGGTCACGTAGTCAAGGTGTGGTCGCGTGTGCTGCCATGAGGATGAGGAAGTCGAAAGAGCAGTCTCTCAGGACTGTCTATATATATTTTTTTTTTTTTTATTGATGTTTAAGGTCACATATTTATGCACAATGGCTAATCATGACCGTGACAGTTTTACAGGTGGAGGAAGCCGGAGTACCCGGAGAGAACCACCGAGCAACGACGAGCAGCTGCCAGCTCCCCAACATCGTAACTCCACACTGCAGCACAGGCAGGGTTAGATTGGTTGAAGACATGCATACCATCGACATGCAGTACGCCTTAGTACACGGCGTCATCGTGCCCCCACGCGGGCAATGGAGATGAAGTGTCTTGCCCAAGGACACAATGCGGTTGCCGCAGGTGGGATTCGAACCGAGGACCACTGTCTATATAACGGAGCGTCCCGAGCGGTGGACGTATGCTCCGACTGAGGAACGTTTTGTACCACAACATCTGGGCCCAGATGTTGTAGTACGAGAGAGGGACCTCTCTCGCTCGCAACCCGGATGGACCTGGACGAGCTAGGAACCAGACTAATATACTTCCTCCGTACCAGCCTCGAATCCATCGTCACTGGGTGTGCACATTGTATTTTATAGTGCTCGCATCACCCAAATCTCCTTCCTGGGCCGCAACGGATGAACCCGGATGCTGAGCCATGCGATGAATGGTCACTACACCGGGCGAGCTAGCGGACGCCAATGCCGTCGATCCTACTTGGGACCGCTTAGGCCATTGATGTATCTGCATGAGCACTTTTACCGCTAGCTCTTCATTTGACTGTGACGATGGAAGCACGCTTACGAAGACATCACGGTAACATCCCCTTGTTCATGTTACTCAATGAGACCTGTGGAGTCACGGTCCTACGAAATTATCCGCTGAAGCTCCAGGGACGTTCATTCCTGCATTTATATAATATGCGAACATCCCAACTGGAAAGGCCTCGTGTCCTTGGCTAGCAGATGGAGTGACCTGGTCGACGTGTATTCCTTGGTCGGCGAAGCAGGAGCACCAGGAACATTCAATCCTGCATTTATATAATATGCGAACGTCCCCTGGAAATCTGTGGTCACATAGCCAAGGTGCGGTCATGTGTGCTGACGTGAGGATGAGGAAGCCAATATAACAGCCACGTTGGACTGTCTATGCGACGGAGCATCCCGAGCAGGAAGAGTGGACGTAAGCTCCGACTAACGAACAAACATACAACAATATCGCGGTACAAATGTTGATGTAAGAGAGAGGGTCCGGATGGACCTGGACGAACTAGCTACCGGATTGACAGGCTTCCTCCGGACTATCCTCGGATCCGTCGTTGCTGGGTGTGCACATTTGATGTTTTATAGTGCTCACATCACCCAATCTGCTTCATTGGGCCACAACGGACGAACCCGGATGCCAATCCATTTGACACCGGGCGGATTAGCGGGCGATCAATGCCTTCGATCCTACTAGGGAACTGCTGGCAATTGTTGTAATACATTGAGCACTTCCTGCTAGCCCTAATATTGCAACGACGGAGACACACTTGTTGAAGACATCACGGAAACATCACTCTGAATTCTGAAAAAGAGACTGATAAAGTAGAGTTACCCTGCGGAGAGAGGACTGGAATGGACCTCTCACCGCTAACAAAATACCGTGACACACGTCTCCAACGTTGTCATTCCAATCAACACACACGGAGCATGAATTAGTGTGAATACATTGACTATAAGAAACACAATGAACCTGAGAATTAGAGGAACATATCCTCGCATTATAATTTGAACAATATTTTTTCATCAAGAAAAAATATAGACAGTCATATTACTCGCACTAACCCTTGAAATAAAGATACATAATATAATATAACATTTCGAAAGAAAATAATTTCCAAAAAAAAAAAATTTTGAAAAAATTTTCAGAAGAGCCCAAGTTCCCAATGGGAACAGTGAACCCAAATGTATCCCAAAAAAGCCTAAGTGTGGACAAAAATTTTAAAACCATTTCAAAAAATTAATGTAACACTTACGGACAATACTAATGCATCTTGCTATGAACTGAACTAAGCAGAGGACACGAAATCAATATCAGAAGTAACAGTTGTCAACACAAAAAAAAGTGTACACAACCGGAAACATGACTCCAGGCACTGATAAACATGGCCCGAAATCAGTCACCAATTTACACACTATCTGATGCAAAACAGAGACTGCCAGAGAAGAAACTGCAGAACATCAGATGGTAGATGCAGACCAAAACTCCTAAACACCCAAGGGTGAGGACGTAAACATGGGGAAAAAACAGAATATTATTCTGTTACCAAGCCAAAACTCCCAAGAAATTTTAGTAATGAACATTACAAAAAATATGCCAAACGCATGGGAGAATAGCTAGGGGGGAATAAAGGAAAGGGAGAGAGGAAACATTGATCAAACAATGGAACATTCATAGCAAGAATGACCACAACAGGGTCATGCCTCGAAAATAGGTAACATGAAATAATTTCGTAAAAAAAATTATAAGTTACAGCCCTGAACATTTCCTTCCACTGTTTCTTCCTCTCCTCCTTCTATTTCCTCCTTATATCCACCATTCCTCTCGTAATTATGTGTCTGGCATCATTTACACTGAGATTTACAAGCACAAATATCAGTCAGTTGTAACTGAATTGAGGGCCAAACAAAGAATGATAATTGCGCCAATTTCGAGACCTCCTTGACACTGAGCATGCGCAGTGGAGAGAAAGTATGGAGAACCATATAGGACATGTAATTTTTGGTTTTAGATGCAAATTTTGGGGATTGGGGAGTAAAATTTGTGTTTGGCCCTAAATATTGTAGAGTTAGCACCAGCTAAGTCTGGGTCATTGGTACAGTATAAAAATATGAGAACGTTGAAAATGTAAACAACGTCAATGTGAACAAAACATCAGGCACACAAAAAGGCCCAAAATCAGATCCAATTGAAATGCTATCAAATGCAAAGCTAGATCTTCATATGAAGAAAAAACGATATCAGTCCTCCAAACTCCACAACAATATATATATATAACTGAGATGCATGAATAATAGCAATCATAATTAAATACAAAATATGTTTTGTAAACAAAATTTTTTTTTGAAAAATGCCCAAGTTCCCATGTATTCTACAGTATATTACAGTAATAGAATATAAGAAACTTCCTAAATATGAGAACATTGAAAATGTAAACAACGTCAATGTAAACAAAACATCAGGTCCACAGAAAGGCCCAAAATCAGAACCAATTGAAATGCTATCAAATGCAAAGCTAGATCTTCATATGAAGAAAAAACGATACATTGGATAGAAGATGCAAGACTAAATGGCCTCACACCGCTAGGGTGAGGACATAACCCTGGGGAAGAAACAGAATAATATTCTGTAATAATTGTTAAACTCACAAGAAATTTAATAAAACAATTCAATAAAAAACATCCAAAAAGCTTAAGTGTTTAACAGGAAGGATTCATGGAAGGATAGGGAAGGAATACTTAACGCACAGAGGAATAATCATTTTTAAAAATGATGACGTCAGGCATATGTCCCAAAATTGGGAAACATGAAATAATTTTATAATTATTATAAAGTTACAGCCCTGAACGTCCAAAACCACTGTTGAACACTTCCTTCATCCAATAACAGCCTTGTATCCACCAATTCTTGCATTGATTTGTGCCTGGCATCCTCAAAAAATAGGCCGATGAAATCATCAGATGTGTACCCATACGCGCAACTAGTAGAAAGCTGTATGACGGAGGGCCACCACGGATGCCAACATTATGTACACCATACAAGGGATGGGTACATATAGAAATGGATTGGAGGAGTTTCCAATTTAATGGATAAAGGGTTAATATCTCCAGATCAAATTATCAGATTTACATAAAAAACTATACAGCACAGCACATCAGTAATCTGAATAAATATATAAAGTAACATGACAATCGGATTGATCTTTTTTGAGTTATCTCATGCCAAAGGGATTGGAGGAATTTTCAATTTGAAGGATAAAGGGTTAATATCTCCGGATCAAATTATCAGATTAACATCAAAAACTACACAGCTCAGCACATCAGTAACCTGAACACAATTATAAAGTAACTTGACAATCCAAGCAATATTTTTCAAGTTATCAAATGCCAAAGGGAATGGAGGAATTTTCAATTTGAAGGATAAAGGGTTAATATCTCAGGACTAAAATAACAGATTTACACCAAAAACTATACAGCTCGGTACATCAGTAACCTGAACAGAAATATAAAGTAACATGACAATCCAAGCAATATTTTTCAAGTTATCGAATGCCAAAGGGATTGAAGGAATTTTCAATTTGAAGGATAAAGGGTTAATATCTCAGGATTAAATTATCAGATTTACACGAAAAACTATACAGCTTGGCACATCAGTAACCTGAACACAAATATAAAGTAACTTGACAATCCAAGCAATATTTTTCAAGTTATCGAATGCCAAAGGGATTGGAGGAATTTTCAATTTGAAGGATAAGGGGTTAATATCTCAGGATCAAAATAACAGATTTACACCAAAAACTATACAGCTCGGCACATCAGTAACCTGAATACAAATATAAAGTAACTTGACAATCCAAGTAATATTTTTCAAGTTATCGAATGCCAAAGGGATTGGAGAAATTTTCAATTTGAAGGATAAAGGGTTAAGATCTCAGGATCAAAATAACAGATTTACATCAAAAACTACACAGCTCGGCACATCAGTAACCTGAACACAAATATAAAGTAACTTGATAATCCAAGCAATATTTTTCAAGTTATCGAATGTCAAAGGGATTGGAGGAATTTTCAATTTGAAGGATAAAGGGTTAATATCTCAGGATCAAATTATCCGATTTACACCAAAAACTATACAGCTCGGCACATCAGTAACCTGAACACAAATATAAAGTAACTTGACAATCCAAGCAATATTTTTCAAGTTATCGAATGCCAAAGAAATGGATACGGACGCCAGACGGACAGACAGATAGATGGACAGATGGACGGAGAGACAGACAGACGGATGGACAAAGGATGGACGAACGACAGATGGTCACCCCGGATGCCGGCATTATGTGTACCATACATAGTATGGGTACACATAAAAAGGAGATTTTAAAGTACAGATGTCATTTCATTGTTGATGACTTTTAGGGCCAAACAAAGAATGATGTTGGTGCTAATTCCGGTCACTTCCTGACCTCTGTGCATGCACGTAGAGTAAATGTATGGAGGGCCAAATAGGACTTTTAATTTTCGGTTCTGCAAGCAAATTTTGGGGGTTGGGAGTTCAAAATTTGTGTTTGGCCCTTGATAACTTTGAGTTAAGCACCAGCTAGTCTGGGCCATTGGTTTACAGTGTAAAAATATGCTGAAGATGTAATGTTGTGAAATGTCAGGCCAAAGAAAAGAAATCCCTTTGTTTGGGGTACCCCAACCGACCCTAAACAATTATGTCGACTCTAAAAATTTTACAAAGTAAAAGTTGCTCATTTAGGCCATTGTGACCCATTTTTATCAGATTTCAACTGTGAATTTGAAACCTATTTTAAGGTTAAATCGTTCAAAAATACATGTAGAAAGAAATATATCAGACAGTATACCGGTAAATGCGGAGCAAGAGGTAAGTTTGAGTCCCGCAAAAGAAACCACATTTGATAAATTGATCATTTTTGTGATCCAGTGTTTTACCGTTGGTGTTGAAGGTCATGAAAATTGATGAATATCGTGTTGAGTTTCGTGTATTGATACTGAAAGCCCTGAATCTTTGCCTGCAGTCTTGAAAATGTTATTGGTGCAAGTGTAGTGTACAACCATTTTTTTTTTAATTCCATTCAAACATATACATATAAATTACTGATAGTGGCCAGCAGATGCATGGATATGCATTCAAGTGAAGTTTGTGGTCATTTTGGTAATTCGATGTTTGTTTTATTTTTGTCCAAAGCCAGGTGGCGCTTTCAATCTCACACTGAATGGGGTGATTTTATCATTTCATTCATTTGTCATCCGAACGAAAGTTTATTTAATACGTAAATACAATCATATTAAGGGACCAAAAAAGTTATTAATTAGGCCTACTGGGCTCTGATTTTTTTCTGTGATTTCCGCCCTTTTTATTTAACACATTACACAAAGTGATAGCATTCAAGGTTGTGCAGTTAAACAACAATGCGTGTCCCGACTGATGGTTATCTCACATTCAGGTCGGTTGGTGTTTTAAGATAACCGAAACTGAGTTGTATTTTCGGTCAACCTCCCAGCACTAACTACTAGACAAGTCAAGGATTTAAAGAACTACATTAAATTGAATATATTTCAGTTTTTACAGTCCGAGCTACAATCTGTTCAACCTAATCAGCAGCATCACTTTTGATCTTGAAGTCGGTCAAAAACTGACATCATTCAAAAGAAATAGACACTACTGTTGCTCTTTTAGCTGTAGACACTGTCGGAAGCTGCTTTGAAACAATGACATCCAGTTGGCTTGTTTCAAAGCCATTTGCGACAAGGTATCCACAGCATTTCCTTTTGAATGGCACTCACCAATCGGCATCAAAGACATGTATGCGGTGCATGTGGTTGGGATGAATGCAATATACGCGAACTTGTGACTCATTAAAATTTTGAATTCCTCACGTTCAGTTGATAAACTTTTCATGCAAAAGAAACATTGAGACTCCTTAAGATTTTGTTTTCCTCACGTTCAGCTGATATACTTTTTATGCAGTAAAATGCCAGATAGTAGTGACAAAATGAAAAAGCAAAGCAAACTGTGGGAGTATTTTACAATATCAGCTCCTGATGACCCAAAAGTGACATGTACTATATGTGATGCAAAAATATCACGAGGAGGCAGCAAAGCGAAGTCATTTACAACTACAAATCTCTGAAACCATTTGCATAAGTTTGCACACAAAATCTTTCAAAGAATCTGAGCAGGTGGAAATAGAATAAAATGAAAGTGTCAATGACACTGTAGCTTAACTTGTCTGTGTGTTATGTTTGATGAAGAGGATAATGTTCAATGTTTATGAAAGGATTATGAAATAAGACAAGAATTATGATAATTGGGAATGTTAATTTCTGTTCCCTGTATGCTATGCTTTCAATAAAAATAATATGAGCTGTAGACTATACTAAAGGGGTGGTTTAATGTGGCCCTCACAGTTAATGTATGTGGCCCTCGCAGTTAATGTATGTGGCCCTCACAGTTAATGTATATCAATGAAAGCTACCAATTTACAGTGAAATTATTCCAAAACGAGTCATCCTATCAAGTTACAATGAAATCCCTTCATACATACGGCTTGGAGACTGTGCTAAAGGTTTTTGGGCTTCGGGCCTCTGTAGCTGTCACAGTTAACCAATCGCGACCAAAAGGGGATGTTCGCATCTAGACATTATATAGAGTCAACCTACCAAGTTACAATGAAATCATTCCATAAATACGACTTGTAGACTGTGCTTAGGGTTTTGGGCTCGGGCAGTTGTCACGGCTGACAGATTGCGACCAAATGGGGAAGTTCTCATCTAGACATTATCCGGAGTCATCCTATCAAATTACAATGAAATCCCTCCATATTAAATAAGACGTGTAGACTATGCTAAAAGTTTTTTGGTTTCTGTCTTGGGTAGTCGTCACTGTTGACAAATTATGACCAAAAGCGTCCGTTCTCATCTAGATATTATACAGAGGCATCCTACCAAGTTACAATGAAATTCCTTGATAAATGCGACTTGTAGACTGTGCTACAGGTTTTCGGGTTTTCGGCTTGGGCAGCCACCACGGTTGACTGATCGCGACCAAAAGGGGACGTTCTCATCTAGAAATGACCTCAAACCTGCAAGTGAAATTTCATGATGATCAGATAAGAACTACGGGGTATAGCCTGTGCTAATGGAAAATGCGAACAGACTAACAGACTTTGTCAAGTTAAGCTAAAAAAACGAAAACTCAAAAGAATATTCTACACCATAAATTACCTCAGAGGCGAAGCATGTTTATTAGGAGAAACTAAATGACATTTACGAGAAAACCAACCCATGGGCACAAACCAATCAACAGACAATTGATAACAGGAAACTAGAAAAACTGTGAGCACTGCTCACTAAATTATATCACCCACTCCCACCAAGAAACATTTTACAACAGTAAAAGTGTGTTTAATGTAGAGAGCACAAACACTGAATCCCCCCCCAACACACACACCTCCACCCCGAAGTTTGAATTGAGAAAGCCCATTTTTCAATATGTGAAACTGTAAAAATGAAAATATCTGAAAACAAAATAGAAGGTACACATCTTCACTGTATGTAAAAGAATGTTTGAGGGTTTCATTGAAATCCATTCTTTAGTTTAAAAGAGGTCATGGATAGCAAATGTCAATGGTTTAAGAGGAATTGTGGATAGCAGATCTGTTCAGAATGTCAACTGAATTTGACAAAGTTCATTTTTTCAATATGGGAAACTGTAGAAATGAAAATATCTGAAAACAAAATAGGAGGTGTACATCTTCAATGTATGTAAAAGAATGTCTGAGAACTTCAATGGAATCCGTTCACGGGTTTAAGAGGAGTTGCGGATAGCAGATGTGTACCCCCCCTAAAGCGTAACGGACGGACAGATGGATGGACGGACCAGGTGAACACTATATACCACCCACTTTTCAAGGATAGCAGATGTGTACATCATTAAAGCATAACGGATAATGGATAACGGATGGATGGACCGACAGACATCGAAATATCTGAAAGAAAAATAGGAGGTGCACATCTTCAATATATGTAAAAGAAGGTCAGCGAGTTCTAATGGAGTTTGTTCAATGGTTTAAGAGGAGTAGCGGATAGCAGATCTATACCCCTCTCTACTAAAACCTGAATTGACAAAAACCAATGTCTGAGAGTGTCAATGAAATTCGTTCACTGGTTTAGGAGGAGTTGTGGATAGCAGATGTGTACCCCCCTAAAGCGTAACGGATGGACAGATGGATGGGCGGACCAAGTTAACACTATATACCACCTACTTTTCAAGTGGGTGGTATAACTAGGGGAAATGATCACACTGGATCTAGAACCATTCTCAATTACAAGCCAAGTTGCCCCACTGGAACCGCAATATTCTTTTCCATCAGGTGATCACTTAAGTAGCACTGTCATCTCAAAAATATTTAAGAATGTTGCGGCTAAAGTCAAACAGGAGCTTAGGACGGCTGAGGACATAGGTATCACAACTGACAGATGGTCCTGTAGTGTTGGGGTGAATTCACTGATGAGTTTAACAGGACATTGGGTATACGCGACATTCAATAGAAAACAGTGTTTTGAATGCTGCTTCATTTGAGGGGAGTCACACTGGAGAGGCAATTTGCTATGAGGTTAATAGAATGCTTAAGTAGTGAGACATTCATAAAGAAAAGGTTGTGACAATTGTTCATGATAATGCAGCTAATGCAATTGCTGGATGGGAGCATACAGGACTTGACCACATTGGGTGCTTCATTCACACCCTGCAACTAGTGATCAATGATGCTATACATGCTCAGAGATCGGTTAACGAAATGATGGCACTCATGCATACGATAGCCAGGCATTTCAGTCAATCACCACTTTTCGACCACCACCTAAAGAAAATACAGAACAAGCCAAGACCAATACCGGGTCTGGACCTGCGTCGCTGCATGCAATTGAATCGGCAAACAGGAAGTGGCTGCACGGCAGATCTGAAAATTGCATACACGATACAACTGATCATTATCAGGCTCCAGATGAAATATAAAATCAATCCCTTGCATAGAAGCCAAGAAAAGTTTGACGAAAAATTTCAATGTTCAGTGGGTACAGTAAAATTTCAAAGTATCGGCAAACAGGAAGTGGCTGCACGGCAGATCTGAAAATTGCTTACATGATACAACTCATCATTATGAAGTAGCAGACCAAATATAAAATCAATCCCTTGCATAGAAGCCGGGAAAACCTTGACCGAAAATTTCAATGTTTAGTGGGTACAGTAAAATTTCAAAGTATCAGCAAACAGGAAGTGGCTGCACGGCAGATCTGAAAATTGCTTACACGATACAACTCATCATTATGAAGCAGCAGACCAAATATAAAATCAATCCCTTGCATAGAAGCTAAGAAAACCTTGACGGAAAATTTCCATGTTCAGTGGGTACAGTAAAATTTCAAAGTATCGGCAAACAGGAAGTGGCTGCATGACGAATCTGAAAATTGCTTACACGATACAACTCATCATTATGAAGCAGCAGACCAAATATAAAATCAATCCCTTGCATAAAAGCCGAGAAAACCTTGACGAAAAATTTCAATGTTCAGTGGGTACAGTAAAATTTCAAAGTATCGGCAAACAGGAAGTTGCTGCACGGCAGATCTGAAAATTGCTTAAACGATACAACTCATCATTATGAAGCAGCAGACCAAATATAAAATCATTCCATTTCATAGAAGCCAAGAAAACTTTGACGGAAGAAGTGTTTCGGACGGACTGACGGACGGATGGACTGACGGACGGAGTCGAGCGGTTACTAGACCTGCTCTGCCGCTGGTGACGCAGGTAAAAAACATGGTCTACAAGAGCATCACATCATGAAACAGTTCGATCTGTATGTTGCAGCGTATGGTTGAGCAACGTTTAGCACTCGTTGAGTATGGAAGCGACCATGCCATCACAGTATTAACTTCAATTCAATGGACTCTAGCACAGAAGCTGGTAGACTCTCTTCACTGATTTGAACAATTCAACAAAGAGGTGTCAGAAGTTCAAGCATCTTGCTCAATGGTGATTCTGTCAGTTATAATGTTACAATGAGCACTTGGAAAGCACAAAACAGACAAGGGGATTCAAACTCTCACCAAAACCATGAGGGAGTCATTGTGTCAGCGAATCGAGGACAATGAATCCAACAAGATGCTTTTGTTATCAACTTTTCTCGACCCATGGTATAAAGATGTATTTTTCATGAACAAGAACATGTCTACATCAAAGCTTTTAGAAGAATGGCTCAGAGAAGATACAGAAAAACGGCATAAATCGGAAATCCAACAAACTGTCGAATCAGGTGAACCAAGTCAGTCCAGCCAACAAACCACATCGAAAGAAAAAGCTGATGTTGAAGTCACAGATATGAAAACTCAATCCAAAGTTTCTAAAGTTAAATGCTTATTGGATGATGATTATGAGCAATTGATGAAAGAAAGAGGTGCTTCCTCAAGATTAACAAAGAATCTCTGGAACTGGAAGAAGCTGGAATACATAAATCATCGCCCATCATCCAAGTTCTGAAGACCCTCTTGTCTGGTGGCAAACGAATATGATGCGATTCCATCTAATAGCCCCTATTGCAAGGAAATTCCCTCAAGACGTGTCACAAATGAGCAGTTGTTTGGTGAAGTAAGGGGACCTTATGACGTGAAATGCAAATCATTTGTTGCCCGAAAAAGTGGAAATGCTTCTCGTTATCCAAGGGAATTTTGTCACTGTTAGAGTTCCAATATTGACTATATATGTGACAGATGGGACTTCATGACTTTGTGCTTTGTGAATGATTCAACTGGAAACTAACCAAATCGGATTGGAATTTAATAAAGAATAATGCAAGTAGCATTCAAAAGTTTAAGTTTCACATTCAAATGCATGTCAAAACGTTTGCGTCTTTGTGACAAAAAGTATTAATTTCAAACCTTTTTTTTCATTTTCAGCCATTCCCCACCCAACCCTCTCTTGCACACAAAATATAGCCCAGTGATCGATGCTTACAATTGAGCATACTTGTGGCAATCACCAGTTCATACTGAAAATGTGATGACTGAACTCCATTGACTCAGATCACAGTAAAATTACCATTCACATGCACTTGGGCAGTACATGTGTCTCTGTGCATTTCGAGTCAAAACAATGTTGTTGCTGATATGAAATGGTTATTGCTGCAAGTACGATCAACTGTAAGCGTTATATGTTGTTTAACTTTTATGTCCTGTAAAGGGGTGTCTAGAGAGATTAAGAATACACATTGTGGTTGTTTCTGAACTTTATTGAATGGTATCATTGACACCATTTTACATTGACAACTGAACAATTGCAAAGGTAATGAAATGCGTTTTATGAAATAACACAAAAGGCCTGGCAAGCAGATGAATTGATGTTCCAGGAGCTGTTGCTATTGTCATCCGATTGCCCACAATCAGCCAATTGTGGTGGCCAGTTCCGATCATCTGTTGTACACTAGTATTTTTTTTTTAGGATTAAAGTCCCACAACTCCAGAGTGACAAACCTGAAAATCGTAAAAATTGAAGAGCCGTTGCCTTCACTGATTGTAACATTGCTACGAAAATTTCCGGAGATTCAATAAAAGCATTATTGAGTTATCATACATGTTAAAAATTGAAAAAAAATTTAAGATTCAAGTTCCATAACCCTGTAAAAAAACACAGATAACCATCAAAAATGAAAGTGAGCTTTGTTTGATCAATTTCAATATTGTGTAAAATATGAGAATTGGTCAAAGGAAACTTGAGTTAGCATTTGACATAGGAATATGCTGACAGACAGATGGGCAGATGGACAGACAGAGTGATTACTATAGGGCTTCTGCCAAAATTCGGCGGGGGCCCTCTTAATACACAATGAAAATCTTACAATTTTTTTTTTAATGAGCTCAGCTAAATGACACAGTTGAATGTTAAAATGAAAGTGTCAATGACACTGTAGCTTAACTTGTGTGTTGTGTTTGGTGAAAGGATAATGTTCAATGTTTATGAAAGGATTATGAAATAAGACAAGAATTGTGATAATTGGGAATATGTTCATTTCAGTTCCCTGTATGCTATGTTTATGATAAAAATAATATGAGGTGTACACTGTACTAAAGAGCTGAGGGGTGGGTTAATATGACCTCACAGTTAATGTATGTGGCCCTCACAGTTAACGTATATCAACAAAAGTTACCAAGTTACAGTGAAATTATTCCAAAACGAGTCATCCTATCAAGTTACATTAAAATCCCTTCATAAATATGGCCTGTAGACTGTGCTAAAGGTTTTCGGGCTTCAGGCCCCTGTAGCCATCAGTTTCCCAATTGCGTCCAAAGGGGACGTTCTCATCTAGACATTATATGAAGTCAACCTACCAAGTTACGATGAAATCCCTTAATAAATATGACCTGTAGACTGTGCTAAAGGTTTTTGGGCTTTGGGCTCTGGCAGCCATCATGGTTGAATGATCACAATCAAAAGGGGACATTCTCATCTGGGCATCATCTGGAGTGATCCTACAAAGTTACAATGAAATCCCTTCATAAATATGACCTGTAGACTGTGCTCAAGGTTTTTGGGCTTCGGGCCCCTGAAGCCGTCACAGTTGACCAATCACAGCCAAAAGGGGATGTCATCATCTAGGCATTATATGGAGTCAAACTTACGGGTTACAATGAAGTCCTTCCATAAATATGACCAATAGACTATGCTAAAGGTTTTGGGGTTTTGGGTTCGAGCAGCCATCAAGGCTGAATGATCGCGACCAAAAGGGGACGTTCTCATCTAGAAATTATTTAGAGTCATCCTACCAAGGTACAATGAAATCCCTTCATAAATATCACCTGTAGACTCTGTTAAAGATTTTCGGGCTTTGGGCCCCTGTAGCCAACAGAGTTGCCTAATGGTGCCCAAAAGGGGCTGTTCTCATCTAGACATTACATGAAGTCAACCTACCAAGTTACAATGAAATCCCTTCATAAATATGATCTGAAGACTGTGCTAAAGGTTTTCGAGCTTTAGGCTTGGGCAGCCATCATGGTTGAATGATCGCAACCAAAAGAGGACATTCTCATCTGGACATCATCTGGAGTGATGCTATGAAGTTACAATGAAATCCCTTCATAAATATGACCTGTAGACTGTGTTCAAGATTTTCGGGTTTCAGGCACCTGTAGCCATCACAGTTGACCAACCACGACCAAAAGGGGATGTCATCATCTAGGCATTATTATAAGTTACAATGAAATTCCTTCCATAAATACGACCTACAGACATGCTAAAGGTTTTTGGGCTCGGGCAGCCATCAAGGCTGAATGATCGTGACCAAAAGGAGACGTTCTCATCTGGACACTATTTGGAGTCATCCGACCAAGCTACAATGAAATCCCTTCATAATTATGACCTGTAGACTGTTCTAAAGGTTTTTGGGCTTTGGGCCCCTGAAGCCATCACAGTTGCCCAATCATGTCCAAAAGGGGACGTTCTCATCTAGACATTATATGAAGTCAACCTACCAAGTTACAAGAAATCCCTTCACAAATATGACTTGTAGACTGTGCTAAAGGTTTTCGGGCTTCGGGCTCGGGCAGCCATCATGGTTGAATGATCGCAACCAAAGGAGACAATCTCATCTGGGCATCATCTGGAGTGATCCTGCGAAGTTACAATGAAATCCCTTCATACATATGACCTGTTGACTGTGCTCAAGGTTTTCGAGCTTCGGGCACCTGTAGCCATCACCGTTGACCAATCACGACCAAAAGGGGATGTCATCATCTTGGCATTATATGGAGTCAACCTAACAGGTTACAATGAAATCCTTCTATAAATATAACCTTTTGCCTATGCTAAAGGTTTTTGGGCTTGGGCACCCATCAAGGCTGAATGATCACGGCCAAAATGGGACATTCTCATCTAGACATTATTTGGAGTCATCCTACCAAGTTACAATGAAATCCCTTCAAAAATATGACCAGTAGACAGTGCTAAAGGTTTTCAGGCTTCGGGCACCTTTAGCCGTCAAAGTTGCCCAATCATGTCCAAAAGGGGACATTCTCATCTAGACATTATATGAAGTCAACCTACCAAGTTACAATGAAATCCCTTCATAAATATGACCTGTAGACTGTGCTTAAGGTTTTCGGGCTTTGGGCTCAGGCAGCCATCATGGTTGAATGATCGCAACCAAAGGGGACAATCTTATCTGGGCATCATCTGGAGTGATCCTACGAAGTTACAATGAAATCCCTTCATAAATATGACCTATAGACTGTGCTCAAGGTTTTTGGGCTTCGGGCACTTGTAGCCATCACAGCTGACCAATCACGACTAAAAGGGGATGTCATTATCTAGTAAGGCTTCCACGTTTACATGTGTAAACGTGAACGTTTCGTTTATGGGCATTAAACGTTTACAGTTCTGGTAAACGTGTACACAGGAAAAAAATTTCCAACTTTGCAATGCAATATTTTGGTAATGCTTCAGAAAAACTGTGTACTGGTTCCGACTAGCGCCGCCGCCACAGTAACCGAACGAAATTATCTTCAAATCATGTGATATCATATGTGACACAGTCACGTGAGCCGCATGGCACGTGCTTATCTTTGGTGTTTCCTTCGAAACATGTGTGGGATGTTTTTGTTTATTCGGATTTACATATATATTCCCAAAGTGATACACAATTGTTCTCGATGATTTCGTTCACTTGACATGGATTATTAATTTATTATTCACACATGGGATGATCTTGGGATCGATTTATGGAGTTTGACAGACAGACTGGCACTTGCGTGTTTGAAAATTTGGATTCCCCTGCATGGTTTGTAGACTTTGTTTATTTTTGCGACATTGCATTCCACTCTCAAGTCCGGTATTGTCACTATTGTATGCCATGGCAACTCGCTCCAACATTACTGTTTGAAAAAACACAAGGAATTTCACCCCGAACCCACCAGAATGAGCTCAGAGACCCCGATAAATTTCAAAATTTACCTGGGGGAGAATCCCCCAGACCCCTCAATAGACCGAGCGACTTTGCCTTCGGCATCTACATGCTGTGATCGTTCGTCTACGTCGTTTTTGGACGAACTGTAAATCGGCTGTCTCAATAACATAAATTGTATGCCCTGTACGCAAAGATATGATGAACTTACTGTGTATTATTACACACTTCTATCAAATATTGACTACTTGCATTGTTACTGTTAGTATGTGTAAACGTTTCCGTTTCGTTTACAGACAGTCGTTTAAACGTTTACAATTTTGTTTAAACGTGGAAGCCTTATTATCTAGGCATTATATGGAGTCAACCTAATAGGTTACAATGAAATCCTTCCATAAATATGACCTTTTACCTATGCTAAAGGTTTTTGGGCTCGGGCACCCATCAAGGCTGAATGATCGCAATCAAAATGGGACGTTCTCATCTAGACATTATTTGGAGTCATCCTACCAAGTTACAACGAAATCCCCTCATAAATATGACCTGTGGACTGTACTAAAGGTTTTCGGACTTCGGGCACCTTTAGCCGTCACAGTTCCCCAATCATATCCAAAAGGGGACGTTATCATCTAGACATTATATGAAGTTAACCTACCAAGTTACAATGAAATCCCTTCAAAAATATGACCTGTAAACTGTGCTAAAGGTTTTCAGGCTTCAGGCTCGGGCAGCCATCATGGCTGAATGATCGCAACCATAGGGGACAATCACATCTGGGCATCATCTGGAGTGATCCTAAGAAGTTAACATGAAATCCCTTCATAAATATGACCTGTAGACTGTGCTCAAGGTTTTCGGGCTTCGGGCACTTGTTGCCATCACAACTGACCAATCACGACCAAAAGGGGATGTCATCATCTAGGCATTATATGGGGTCAACCTAACAGGTTACAATGAAATCCTTCCATAAATATGACCTTTTGCCTATGCTAAAGGCTTTTGGGCTTGGGCACCCATCAAGGCTACATGATCGCGATCAAAATAGGACGTTCTCATCTAGACATTATTTGGAGTCATCATACCAAGTTACAATGAAATTCCTTCATAAATATGACCTCCAGACTGTGCTAAAGGTTTTCGGGCTTCGGGCCCCTATAGCCGTCACAGTTGCCCAATCACGTCCAAAAGGGGACTTTCTCATCAAGCCATTGTATGAAGTCAACCCACCAAGTTACAATGAAATTCCTCAATAAATATGACCTGTAGACTGTGCTAAAGGTTTTCGGGTTTTGGGCAATTTCCCCATTGATCATGCCCCAATGGGGAAATTCTCATCTAGACATCATAAGGAGTCATCCTACCAAGTTACAATGAAATCCCTCCACATTAAACATGACCTGCAGACTGTGCTAAAAGTTTTTGGGTTTCAGGCTTGGGCAGCCATCACGGTTGATAGATCATGCCCAAAAGGGTACATTCTCATCTAGGCATTATACAGAGGCATCCTACCAAGATGCAATGAAATCCCTTCATAAATACGACCTGTAGACTGTGCTAATGGTTTTGGGGTTTTGGGCTCGGGCAGCCATACCAGTTGCCCGATCGCGATCAAAAGGGGACGTTCTCATCTAGACATGACCCCAAACCTGCATATGAAATTTCGTGACAATCAGACAAGAACTGCGGGGTGTAGCCCGTGCTAAAGGAAAATGTGAACAGACGTCACAGACTCACAGACTAACAGACTCAGAGACTAACAGACTTCCGCACGCGTGATGGCAATAGCTTATCTTGACTATGTCAAGTTAAGCTAAAAATAGGTTGAAATTTTCTCATTCTGGGGATAAACTTACAATTTTCATGCAGCTCTATCGATAAAACTATGTTATAGGAATTCTTTATTCCCTCAGTGAGGTTTTTTTTACAACATAAGATGTACATTCTGGCAAAAAGATAAGAGCAACATGAAGTGTGGTATATGCCCCTGACAATGTCGTAAAAGGGGAGGTGAGTCTTAGAAAATGCATCGGACAGAACCCCCATTTGAAAATGACTATAAGTAAACAGCACTTAAATTGTGGAGCCCTGGATATCATCAGACAAGCCCTAGTACCAAAGACCATAATTAGCAAAGAGTAGCAAAGAAATTACAAGATGGCTGCCATGGAAGGCATAATCAATTGGCCACTGGTGGCCATCTTGGTCCAGGTGACTGGTCCAAAATTGACAGAAAGCTTTCTCCAGACACCAACAATGCATAATCAAAAAATGAAATTGACTTGAGTCAGCATTCATTAGTTATTGGACCGAAACCGAATTCAATATCGTCACCATTGCATTGTTATCTAATCCAAAATTGAAAGAATTCTTCCCCTAGAGACCAATAATGCATAACCAAACAATGACAATGATTCGAGTCAGTATTCATTAGTTATTGGACAGAAACCAAATTCAAGATGGCCACCATGTAAGCTATAATGAATTGGCCACTGGTGGTGATCTTGGTCCAGCTGACTGGTACAACATTGAAAGGAAGCTTCCTCTAGACGCCAACAATGCATAATTAAAAAATAATGAAAGTGTCAATGACTCTGCAGCTTCACTTGACTGTGTGTTGTGTTTGATGAAAAGGACAATGTTCAATGTTTATGAAAAACGACAAGAATTGTGATAATTGAGAATATGTTAATTTATGTTCCCTGTATGCTATGTTTTCAATAAAAATAATTTGAGGTGTAGACTGTACTAAAATTGAGGGGGTGGGTTAATGTGGCCCTCACAGTTAATGTATGTCAACCAAAGATAGCTGAAGTGAAACTATTCCAAAACGAGTCATCCTGTCAAGTTACAAAGAAATCCCTTCATAAATATAACTCGTAGACTTTGCTAAAGGAATCTTGGTCACATGATGGCCAGGCAGTTACAGTTGACCAAAATAGGACAGTCCCATCTGGATATCATACCAAGTTATCCTACCAAGTTACAATTAAATCCCTTTATAAAAGAACCTGTAGACAGTACTAAATTAATCCAGGTAGCATGACCAGGTGGTGGTAACGGCAGACTGATCATGACCAAAATAGGAAAGTCTCATCTAGACATCATATCGAGTTATCCTTCCAAGTTACAATGAAATCACTTCATAAATATGAATTGTAGACTGTGCGAAACAAATCTAGGTCACAGGCCTGTGCAGCCATCACAGTTGACCGATCACGGCCAAAATGGGACCTCCTCATCCAGACATTATACTGAGTCATCCAACCAAGTTACATTGAAATCCCTTCATAAATACAACTTGTAGACTGTGCTAAAGGTTTTTGGGTTTCAGGCTTTGGGCAGCCATCACAGTTGACAGATTGCGACCAAAAGGGGATGTTCTCATCTAGACATGACCTTAAACCTGCATCTGAAATTTCATGACAATTGGACAAGAACTTCGGGGTCTAGACTTTGTTAAAGGAAAATGTGAACAGACTCACAGTATTCTGCATGTGTGATGGCAATAGCTTATCTTGACTTTGTCAAGTTAAGCTAAAAAATTTAATTTTCGAAGTCGAAAAAATAATAGCAAACAAATTTAATTATTTTTTCAATCTTTACCTCAAAAACTTAGTTTATGACGCTTCATTGGAACAAGCTTGTTGAGCTTATTCCGATGAGGGAGTCATAAACTATGTTTTTCAGGCATAAAAATTTATAGTAATTTATATATTTTTTATACTTACCAATGACCCAGACTTATCTGGTGCTAACTCTAAATTTTTCAGGGCCAAACACAAATTTTGCCCCCCAATCCCCAAAATTTGCATCCAAATCAAAAAATCCAATGTCCTATATGGTCCTCCATACTTTTGCCTACTGCGCATGCGCAGTGTCACGGAAGTACCGAAACTGGCGCCAAATCCTCATTCTTACAACCAGTGCCTGGTAAATGTTATATGATCAAGGGAGAGGTATGAGTTCCCAACTCATGGGAGGGCCATCCCCGTCTGGGTCATTGGTAAGTATAAAAAATATATAAATTACTATAAATTTTTTCATATTTTTATACTGTACCAATGACCCAGACTTAGCTGAATAGAAAAAAGGCTGGAGGGCCTAGGACATAAAGGAAAATCCAATAGGCTCAATTACATATACAGAATTATCACCTCAATGAGAAAAGGAGAAACAGGATTTACATGTATCTTTCTTGTTTGTACAAAATAAGAAAGACACATTACCAATCCGTAATTGAGCACAATAACATCAATGATCTCTATTAACATCCAGTGTAACCCATTATACTAATTTCATAGAGAAAAGCCAATAAATAAAGATAGTCCAGAGAATGAGACTCTTTATACTCATTTAAAAGTGTCCGAGGATTGTATATTAATGCTCGTATGACACGTGACATATACAAATTCTTCACACCGAGCTACACTTTAAAAATATTACATAAATGAGATAGACATTAGCTTTACACTTTAAAAGCATCCCAGCACCGACTCGGAATTACTGACTCCAGAGGAGGTATTCCCTTGCTTTTCACTATAAAGCCGGTGATATAAGGGAACACCATCCCCCCCACCCCTTTCCCCTTGCGCTGGGTCAATCACCCCAGAACGAAGAGGGCAGCAAGACAGAGTCACTGCTGGACCAGAAAGCCTGCATAACTATAGTTGCAACTGTTAAGTGGATGACATTCTGAGCAACAGATAACGGACCTAAACATCTAAGCTCGCCAGAAATAGACTCGATATTTCTAAGGTAAAAATTCATGAACGTAGAAGGCTGAGACTAGTATGCAGCCTTCATCAGATCCATAATAGCAATACTATTAGCATAAGCCCAAGATGTAGACAGCGCTCTAACTTTGTGCGCTGAAATCTTAAGTACAGACTGCTGAGTTGAAGATAATTTTTCATAAGCAGTACAAATAGTCAACTGAATCCACCTAGAAATAGAATGGACCATAATGTCCCTTCTATTTGGAAGCAGAGACAGAAAGAAAGATTTTCGTCCCTTTCTGATAAACTCGGCTCAGCGTTTGTGAATACACATAGCTCTAACTGGACACAGCTAAGGCCTATGGCCATCTGAGGATGGAAGAGCCCTAATAATAATCGGCTCTGGGTACTTATTAGGTGCCTGATTCTTAGCCAAAAATCCCACATTGGTAGTTAAAGTAATAGTATTACCAACACTACGATAGTGAGAATCATCAACAGATAGAGCATGAAGCTCACTAACTCTTCAAGCAGAAGAGAAGGCTAAGAGAAAAGTTGTCTTATAAGATAAGTATTTGAAGTCTACCATGTTAAGGGGTTCAAATGGCGCTTCTTTGAGCTTCAGAAGAACCCAAGCTAAATTCCACTTAGGAATTAACCTAAGGGTTCTGGGTCTATTTATCGAAAAGTTTTTAATAACTTTGATAAAGAGACATTAGATCCAATTTGTAAGCTATCATGATGAGCATAAGTATCTGATAGCATAGACCTATAACCCTTAATAGTTACTGGCTGCAGTTTGATCTCGTCAAACAAGTAGACCAAAAAATTAGCAATGTCTGGAATGGAGGGATCATAAATATCAATAGAATGATCCCTACACCAACGAGAGAAAACCTTCCACTTTGCCGCACAGTTTAGCAAAGAGGAGTCCCTCCTATAGTTAGAAATTGCGTCCACTGCTCGTCCTGTAAATTGCTTGCCTTGCAAGAAGGACCGCACAACGGAAATACGTAAAGGTTGAGACCTTGCGGGTTGTGATGCAGTGTGTGTGATTTCCCCTGTGAAAGAAGGTCCTCCCATGGAGGAAGCTTCCGAGGAATATCCCACAACAGACACCTGAGTAGATTTATCCATGGTCTCTGGGACGACAGAGATGCTAGCAACAGAATCTTGCAGTGAGATTGCTTGATTTTTAGCAATATCTGTTGAATCATTCTGTCCCAAGAGATTGAGAGAACGTCTACTGCGAACGCTTGAGGATCTGGGCATGGCGACACATACGTCTGCAACTGATTGTTGGGATGCGTCGTAAACAAGTCTATCATTGGACGATCCCATTGGTAGCAGATCTGATTGAATATTCGCTTGTTGAGAGTCCATTCTGACAGCAACATGCAACCTTTCCTCGAAAGAGAGTCTACTAGAACGTTCAGATGACCCGGAATATGACGGACCGACAGAAGAACATGATTCTCTAGGACAAACAGAACGATTCTTTCTATTAAGTTGAATAATGGAATGAAATGAGTGCCTCCCTGGTTCCAATTGAACGCTACTATTGTCGGACAGTATTTGAACATGTAAATTCTGAATTATGTTCATCCAATGACATAGCGCCAGCCAAATTGACATCATCTCTTTGATGTTTATGTGCTTGTTCAGGAACTGTGGATCCCAAAGACCCTGGCACCTCGAATCTGTTGGGCTCAATGTCGTGCCCCAACCTGTTTGACTCGCATCCTTCATAATGGTAAAAACCGGATCTGGCAGTTACAGTGGAACTCCCTGAGTCAACCACTGAATATCTACCCAAGTCTGAATCTCTTGTTTAACTTGACTCAACAAGACGATGTTCGTTTCAAGCGAATGAATCTTCACACTCCAATTCTGAGTGAAAAATATCTGGAGTGGACGAGTGCGTAAGCGCCCCATCTGAGTAAGGCCCCGGCTGCTCCGCACAAACACGTCAGTCGTATAAACTCTCTCGCTGTTACTACATATGAGTGTAGACAAAAGCGAGTATAACAACTGACTAATTTCGCTCTGAGTAAAGGCAGACAAACCAGATTGTTGTGCATCTCGAAGCTCATTCCCAAGTGAATGAACGACTTGGACGGAACTAGATCCGACTTCTTTTCGTTTACTATGAAACTGAGACGTCAGAGCAATTGAAGCAGACTCTGAACATCATTCTGAAGTGTTAATCTGTCGCCATATCTCTGAAGAATGTCGTCCAAGTAAGCCGACGTTACCGCAGATGAATGAGCTCGGAAATGAGTCATTACCGAGTTCATTATTCAAGTGAAAGCCCAGGGCGCTAGATTCAGTCCGAAGCACATTGCTCGGAACTGATAAACGACTCCTAGGACGGCGAAGCGAAGGTACTTTCTGAACGTCGGTTGTACCATGACATGAAAGTACGCATCCTTGAGATCTATGCTCGCAGCATAATCGTTGACTCAAATGCTTGATCTCACCGATCGAATGGTCTCCATATAAAACTTTGGAGCCACGATCAGCTTGTTTATCCAGCTTAGATTTATAACTGGATGGAACGAGCCATCTGGTTTTGGTACCAGGACCAGGTGACTGTAAAAACCGGGAGATTCTTGGTTTTCTACGATCTATATAGCGTTCTTCTCCAGAAGAGATTGCACCTCTGATAGAAGCGAATGTCTCTTCTGAGGGCTGGATGGAAGCTGAGTCCATCGTGAACTTCGTGTTAACAGAGGTTTTTCCCTGAAGGACAGTTTTAGACCTTCCGAAATAACCTCCTGTACCCATCAGTCATCTGTAATTGACAACCAATTGGTTAAAAATCTTGACAGCATTCCGCCCACTGGAGCGCAATAGAGGTTCTGACCTTCACCTCCTAGACCTGCGAGGCTTGCGGAAGGAGAAACTACATCCTCCCCTTCCAGCACTTCGACCAGTCGACCCAGGGGCATCTGACCGGTTGTCTTGGCCAGCATTACGTCCCCTACCTGAGTCGCTACTCTGACGGTCTCTGGAGTAAGAGCTAGAGGATTTTTCAAATCCTCTATAGGAGCTTCCCTTGGACGTACTCGCTCCAGAAGCTCCTGACTTACTCCTCTCTACTGAGTCTGGTTTCTTAGAAACAGACTTGAAGAGTCGAGAATCTGAAGCTTTCTTGGTAATCTGATCATAGATTGATGAAAGCTTACCATCAAAGTGAAATTCTCTTGAAACCAGAGCGACTCAAAGAGAGTTTTTCACCTTAGAATCCACCCTAGTGGATGAAGCCAGGGCAGCATCACGTCTGACTAACTCCAAATTTGCCACTGAAAGGGCAGAGTTATATGTGGAAAATGCGACTGCCCTAGAAAGAACTCTCAAGAAAGTTTGAACTTCCTGGAATTCTTTACCATCGAGACGTTGCGCTAACGCTCTGGTAAGGTGATCTGCATATGATAAGGCATCTAAACTGGCTCTGTTAGTCGTCTCCAATGTACTGGAGAGAATTGACATAGACGCCGGCAAAGAAAATTCCAAGTCTCCGGCCTGGTTGTCCAAGCGCAGAGGAACTCTCAGAAGGCTCTTTCCTGCCATTTCAAATTTATTCCTATTGTTGATGAACGACAGATGTAGAGCATGTTGCGATAAGAAACTGGATCTGCCTGTCTTAGAGGCTAGCCTAAAGATAGCGCCATTCAGCAATTCAAACGTCTGTGAGACACTGCTGGACTGGACCGGAAACTCAGGAACATCATCCTTAGTCCGGCCAAAAAAGTCTGTATCCAGTGACGCTATCAGTCTCTTATCTGGTATCGTAGCTCTCTGGTCCAATGGAACAACCTGTGGAAGGTGTTGACGGATAAAATCTACCGCCACCTTCTGCTATTCCAGAAGGGAAAAATCCAGCTCCGCAGATTCCCTTTCACCATCCGACTGGACCAGATGCGAATCTCGGTCGTCCCTGTCTGACACTGCAGAGGAATGTACCGACCCAGCTTCCTCTGACAGTTCCTGATCTGAAAGCGTTTCCGAAGGTTGCTGGGATGCTACGATAAGTTGTGCTATCTGTGATAGCAAGTCCGTCACGGAGGCCTGTGGAGCTGCGGTCTTACATTGTTTAGCCGCTGGAAGCTCCTGGGACGGTACCTCTTGCATAATCCTTTTATGCGTATGTCCCGACTGGTGAGGCCTTGTATCCTTGGATATCGGATGTAGTAACCTAGACGACATGGAATCCTTTGTCAGTGAAGCAGGCTGGATATCTGAGGTCACGAAGCCAAGGTGCGGTCGTGTGGAAGAGGAAGCCAATAGACTAGCCGACCCTGGCTGTCTATGCAACAGAGCGTCCTAAGCAGGAGGAGTGGACGTATGCTCCGGCTCACAAACGTTATGCACAACAACATCTGGCGCCAGATGTTGTTGTAAGAGAGAGGGGCCTCTCTCGCTCGCGGTCAGGGTAGACCTGAATGAGCTAGCTACCGAACTGACTGGCTTCCTCTGATCCATCCTCCGATCCGTCGTTGCAGGGTGTGCGTGATCCGAGCTTATAGTGCTCACAACACCCTTTCTTATCTCCTGGACCGCAACGGACATACCCGGCATCACATCACCCACATACGAGTGAGGATCCACCGGTCAAGCTAGCTGACGACAAGGTCGTCAATCCTACTAAGGATCTAGGCACTTGTCTGATTTCCCTGAGCACTTTTGCCGCTAGCTCTTCATTGATTTGCGATGACGGCAGCACACTTCCGGAGGACATCACGGAAACATCACCCTGTTCTTGTTCCTCTGAAAAAGAGACTGAAAAACTAGAGTGACCCTGTGGTGAGAGGACCGGCATCGAACTCTCACCACTAACAATATACCGTGACACACGTCTCCAACATTTGTCATCCAAACTGGCACAAACTGAACAAGAATTAGTGCGAGTACAGTGACTACAGCAAATGAACATGAGAATCGGAGGAAGACTTCCTCGAATTACAATTTGAACAATATTCTTTCATAATTAAAAGAAATATTATACAGCCGTAGTAATCACAGTAACCCTAAAAAATACAAAGATACATAATAATTATAATACAATCCATAACAAAATTTTGATAAATAATTCAAAAGAAAATTTTCGAAAAAATTTTGACATGAGCCCAAGTTCCCAATGGGAACAATGAGCCCAAATGGATCCCAAAAAAGCCTAAGTGTGGACAAAAATTTTAAAACATTTCTAAAAATTAATGTTACACTTACGGATAATAATAATGAATCAGACTATATAATAAACCTTACAGAAGACAAGGAATCACTAACAGAAAGTAACCGTTGTCAACGTAAACAAAAGTCAATAAAAACCGGAAACAAGACTCCAGGCACTGAAAAACATGGCCCAAAATCAATAACCAATTTAAAACACTATCCGATGTAAAACAGAATCTTCCACAGAAGAAGCTGCAATACATCAGATGGTAGATGCATGACCAAAACACCTAAACACCCCAAGGGTGAGGACATAACCATGGGGATAACAGAATAAACATTCTGTAACTAAGCTAAAACTCCCAAGAAATTTCAATAAAAAAATTTCAAAAATTATACCAAAAGCATGGGAGATTAGCAAGGGGGGTTTCAAGGAAAGGGAGAGAGGAAACACTTTACAAACAGTGGAGATTTCATAGCAAGAACGAAAACATCAGGCCCATGCCCCCAAATTAGGGAACATGAAATAATTTTACAGTCCTGAACACATCCATCCACTGTTCCTTCCTCTCATCCTCTTATTTCATCCTTGGATCCACCATTTCCATCATGATTTTGTGTCTGGCATCATTTTAACTGAGATTATAAGCATAGATATCAGTGAGATGTTACTGAACAAACAAAGAATGAGGATTTGGCACCAGTTTCGGTACTTCCTTGACACTGCGCACGCGCAGTAGGCGAAAGTATGGAGGACCATATAGGACATTGGATTTTTTGATTTGGATGCAAATTTTGGGGGTTGGGGGGGGGGGGGGGCAAAATTTGTGTTTGGCCCTGAATAATATAGAGTTAGCACCATCTAAGTATGGGTCATTGGTAGAGTATAAAAATAGAAATTTTTAGTTAAGAATTCTTTTCGCATGTCTTGTCTTCTATTTATGCATGTTAGGTATAGGGTTAATACCTTTATGCATTTTATATGGAGCTCTGCTAAAACAGTCAAAACTAGAACTATCACTGAAAGTGATTAATACCTCCCTTTTCTGGCTTACTTGAATGCATCTCTGAATATTGAGCTTGAAAAACCAATAATAAATCCAAGTTTATGGGAGATAACTTGGTTAAAATTGTCGCAGATCAAAAATTTTGGAATATGCGTATGCCCACTTGTTAAGTCATAATGTTTGAGAAGTTAAATCAACACTGGTTCATTAATGAAGGTGTGCCACACACAAAAATCTCATGTCCAAATCTATATTAAATCTTCCGAGTTGAAGGGCAAATAATGTCATAAAAATTACCACAGATGGATAATTTGGAAATATGCACATGTTCACTCATTAGTGACCATGTTTAAGAAGTTTCATTGAAATCGGTTCGATAATGTAGGAGAAGATACGAACACAAGAATCTCATATGAAGATCCATAATAAATCTAAGTTTAGGGGAGATAACCTGGTTAAAATTGTCGCAGATGGAAAATTTAAAAATATGTGCATGTTCACTTGCTAGTCAAAATTGAGAAGTTTCATCAAAATTGGTTCAAAAATATAGGAGGAGTTGCGCACACAAGTTCGGACAGATGGACAGGGTGATGACAATATAGCACTCCCTTCTCTGAAGTGTGGGAATAATTATGTTTTTTTTTCCAAAAATGAATGTGAAATGTATTTGAAAATAATTTCTGTAACTCACCACTAAATGAAAGACCTTCAAACATTTTAGAGTGAATAAATTATACCAACCAGTGAACTAAAACATTGTTTCCTTTAAGTCTGTTGCTGTGTATAAATGCAATGCATTGGTCAAAGTACTGGCTGAGATCCTGCCATGCTACATCAAGTGCAGTAATAAACAAGTACTTCTTTTTCTGTGAAGAAGAAAAAATTATATATAGAATATACCCATAGTACCAAATGTTCACCATGAGTTGTGAAGTGGTGTTAACTGCAAGCCTTCGGCAAGCGGTAAACACCACTTCACTACAAGTGGTGAACATTTGATACGCCAAGCTACTTTGGGTATATTTTATTTATACCATGATCGTCAGATTATTAAGAGTCGCTATTATTTTTTCTGGATTTTACAGAGCACCAGACGTATATACGAGCGAATCTGTTTTTGTTTACATGAGCATCGGCGGGCGGTACTTCCGCTGTCAATTTTATCGCCGAAACGAAATGAAAAAAGAAACTGAGCCTTTTTCATTTTAATAACATAATAACATACTATTTCGAGTTATGCATGCTTTATTAAAATGAGACAATGCATGTTTGTCAATTTTTGGCATCTTATGAGGTAAACCTATTTAAAAACGTAATAAATAATTGCCACTTCCATTTCACTCTTCGCAAGGCGACATGCAATAAATTTAGACAAGTTTGCATTCAGGTCGACATCACCAAAGTTCAACGGGGATGTAGTTCTACTGTTGGTGTAAATTTTTACTATTGAAATCCCTTTGCTGGCGTGTTCATCATGGTTGGTGTGTAAAGTTAAAATTTATGTCATAGGCTTTTTATATATAGTAGAATAGGTAATCATGGTATAAACATTTATATTCACTAATTCAAAAGCAGTATATAGTACGGTGATCACAAAAGTGGCAACTTTCTCAAATAAATCATGTTCTGGTCATGACACACTTGCCCCATAGCGCATGATTAAATACTGTAAAATAAAGAAAAACAAGTCAAATAAAACAAATGAAAATACTATCTGAAATTCAATGTTCTCACATTTCTTTTTCAGACACTTGCCCCATAGGGCATGATTAAATACTGTAAAATAAAGAATGAAAGTGTCAATGACACTGTAGCTTAACTTGTGTGTTGTGTTTGATGAAAGGATAATGTTCAATGTTTATGAAAGGATTATGAAATAAGACAACAATTGTGATAATTGGGAATATGTTCATTTCTGTTCCCTGTATGCTATGTTTTTGATAAAAAAAATATGTGTACACTGTACTAAAGAGCTGAGGGGTGGGTTAATATGACCTCACAGTTAATGTATGTGGCCCTCACAGTTAACGTATATCAACGAAAGTTACCAAGTTACAGTGAAATTATTCCAAAACGATTCATCCTATCAAGTTACATTGAAATCCCTTCATAAATATGGCCTGTAGACTGTGCTAAAGGTTTTCGGGCCCCTGTAGCCGTCAGTTTCCCAATTGCGTCCAAAGGGGATGTTCTCATCTAGACATTATATGAAGTCAACCTACCAAGTTACAATGAAATCCCTTCATAAATATGACCTGTAGACTGTGCTAAAGGTTTTCGGGCTTCGGGCACGGGCAGCCAACATGGTTGAATGATCGCAATCAAAGGGGACAATCTCATCTGGGCATCATCTGGAGTGATCCTACGAAGTTGCACTGAAATCCCTTCATAAATATGACCTGTAGACTGTGCTCAAGGTTTTCGGGCTTCAGGCACCTGTAGCCATCACAGTTGACCAATCACGACCAAAAGGGGATGTCATCATCTAGGCATTATATATAGAGTCAACCTAACAGGTTACAATGAAATCCTTCCATAAATATGACCTTTTGCCTATGCTAAAGGTTTTGGGGCTAGGGCACCCATCAAGGCTGAATGATCGCGATCAAAATGGAGCGTTCTCATCTAGACATTATTTGGAGTCATCCTACCAAGTTACAATGAAATCCCTTCATAAATATGACCTTTAGACTGTGCTAAAGGTTCTTGGGCTTCAGGCACCTGTAGCCGTCATAGTTGCCCAATCAGGACCAAAAGGGGACTGTCTCATCTAGACATTATATGAAGTCAACCCACCAAGTTACAATGAAATCCCTTCAAAAATATGACTTGTAGACTGTGCTAAAGGTATTTGGGATTCGGGCTCGGGCAGCCATCATGGTTGAATGATCACAACCAAAAGGGGACATTCTCATCTGGGCATCATCTGGAGTGATCCTACAAAGTTACAATGAAATCCCTTCATAAATATGACCTGTAGACTGTGCTCAAGGTTTTCGGGCTTTGGGCCCCTGAAGCCGTCACAGTTGACCAATCATGACCAAAAGGGGATGTCATCATCTAGGCATCATATGGAGTCAAACTAACAGGTTACAATGAAATCCTTCCATAAATACGACTTATAGACTATGCTAAAGGTTTTGGGGTTTTGGGCTTGGGCAGCCACCAAGGCTGAATGATCGGAACTAAAAGGGGACGTTGTCATCTAGACATTATTTGGAGTCATCCTACCAAGGTACAATGAAATCCCTTCATAAATATCACCTGTAGACTGTGCTAAAAGTTTTCGGGCTTCAGGCCCCTGTAGCCGGCACAGTTGTCTAATGGTGTCCATAAGGGGCTGTTATCATCTAGACATTATATGAAGTTAACCTACCAAGTTACAATGAAATCCCTTCATAAATATGAACTGAAGACTGTGCTAATGATTTTTGGGCTTTGGGCTCGAGCAGCCATCATGGTTGAATGATCGCAACCAAAAGGGGACATTCTCATCTGGGCATCATCTGGAGTGATCCTACGAAGTTAGAATGAAATCCCTTCATAAATATGACCTGTAGACTGTGCTCAAGATGTTTGGGCTTCGGGCACTTCTAGCCATCACAGTTGACCAATCACGACCAAAAGGGGATGTCATCATCTAGGCATTATATGGAGTCAACCTAACAGGTTACAATGAAATCCTTATATAAATACGACCTATAGACTATGCTAAAGGTTTATGGGCTCGGGCAGCCATCAAGGCTGAATGATCGCGATCAAAAGGGGACGTTCTCATCTAGACATTATTTGGAGTCATCCTACCAAGCTACAATGAAATCCCTTCATAATTATGACCTGTAGACTGTTCTAAAGGTTTTCGGGCTTCGGGCCCCCTGTAGCCGTCATAGTTGCCCAATCATGTCCAAAAGGGGACATTCTCATCTAGACATTATATGAAGTCAACCTACCAAGTTACAATGAAATCCCTTCATAAATATGACCTGTAGACTGTGCTAAAGGTTTTCGGGCAAGGGCAAGGGCAGCCAACATGGTTGAATGATCGCAATCAAAGGGGACAATCTCATCTGGGCATCATCTGGAGTGATCCTACGAAGTTACACTGAAATCCCTTCATAAATATGACCTGTAGACTGTGCTAAAGGTTTTCGGGCTTCAGGCACCTGTAGCCATCACAGTTGACCAATCACGACCAAAAGGGGATGTCATCATCTAGGCATTATATAGAGTCAACCTCACAGGTTACAATGAAATCCCTCCATAAATATGACCTTTTGCCTATGCTAAAGGTTTTGGGGCTAGGGCACCCATCAAGGCTGAATGATCGTGATCAAAATGGAGCGTTCTCATCTAGACAATATTTGGAGTCATCCTACCAAGTTACAATGAAATCCCTTCATAAATATGACCTTTAGACTGTGCTAAAAGTTCTTGGGCTTCGGGCACCTGTAGCCGTCATAGTTGCCCAATCAGGACCAAAAGGGGACTGTCTCATCTAGACATTATATGAAGTCAACCCACCAAGTTACAATGAAATCCCTTCAAAAATATGACCTGTAGACTGTGCTAAAGGTATTTGGGATTCGGGCTCGGGCAGCCATAATGGTTGAATGATCACAACCAAAAGGGGACATTCTCATCTGGGCATCATCTGGAGTGATCCTACAAAGTTACACTGAAATTCCTTTATAAATATGACCTGTAGACTGTGCTCAAGGTTTTCGGGCTTCGGGTACCTGTAGCCATCACAGTTGACCAATCACGACCAAAAGGGGACGTCATCATCTAGGCATTATATAGACTCAACCTAACAAGTTACAATGAAATCCTTCCATAAATACGACCTATACACTATGCTAAAGGTTTTTGGGCTCGGGCAGCCATCAAGGCTGAATGATCATGACCAAAAGGGGACGTTCTCATCTAGACATTATTTGGAGTCATCCTACCAAGCTACAATGAAATCCCTTCATAATTATGACCTGTAGACTGTGCTAAAGGTTTTTGGGCTTGCGCCACCTGTACCCTTCATAGTTGCCCAATGAGGACAAATGGAGACTGTCTCATCTAGACATTATATGAAGTCAACCCACCAAGTTACAACGAAATCCCTTCAAAAATATGACCTGTAGACTGTGCTAAAGATATTCGAGCTTCGGGCTCGGGCAGCCATCATGGTTGAACGATCACAACCAAAAGGGGACATTCTCATCTGGGCATCATCTGGAGTGATCCTACGAAGTTACACTGAAATCCTTTTATAAATATGACCTGTACACTGTGCTCAAGGTTTTCGGGCTTCGGGCACCTGTAGCCATCACAGTTGACCAATCACGACCAAAAGAGGATGTCATCATCTAGGCATTATATGGAGTCAACCTAACAAGTTACAATGAAATCCTTCCATAAATACAACCTATACAATATGCTAAAGGTTTATGGGCTCAGGCAGCCATCAAGGCTGAATGATCGCGACCAAAAGGGGACGTTCTCATCTAGACGTTATTTGGAGTCATCCTACCAAGCTACAATGAAACCCCTTCATAATTATGACCTGTAGACTGTTCTAAAGGTTTTCGGGCTTGTAGCCATCACAGTTGCCTAATCGTGTACAAAAGGGGACGTTCTCATCTAGACATTATGTGAAGTCAACCTACCAAGTTACAATGAAATCCCTTCATAAATATGACCTGTAGACTGTGCTAAATGTTTTGGGGCTTGGGGCACGGGCAGCCATCATGGTTGAATGATCGCAACCAAAGGGGACAATCTCGTCTGGGCATTATCTGGAGTGATCCTACGAAGTTACACTGAAATCCCTTTATAAATATGACCTGTGGACTGTGCTCAAGGTTTTCAGGCTTCGGGCACCTGTAGCCATCACAGTTGACCAATCACGACCAAAAGGGGATGCCATCATCTAGGCATTATATGGAGTCAACCCATCATCTAGGCATTATATGGAGTCAACCTAACAGGTTACAATGAAATCCTTCCATAAATATGACCTTTTGCCTATACTAAAGGTTTTTGGGCTCGAGCACCCATCAAGGCTGAATGATCGCGATCAAAATGGGACGTTCTCATCTAGACATTATTTGGAGTCATCCTACCAAGTTACAATGAAATCCCTTCATAAATATGACCTGTAGACTGTGCTAAAGGTTTCCGGGCTTTGGGCCCCTGTAGCCATCACAGTTGCCCAATCAGGACCAAAAAGGGACTTTCTCATCTAGACATAATATGAAGTCAACCCACCAAGTTACAATGAAATTCCTCAATAAATATGACCTGTAGACTGTGCTAAATGTTTTCGGGTTTTGGGCTCGGGTAGTCGTCACGGTTGACAGATCATGCCCAAATGGGGAAATTCTCATCTAGACATCATAAGGAGTCATCCTACCAAGTTACAATGAAATCCCTCCATATTAAACATGACCTGCAGACTGTGCTAAAAGTTTTTGGGTTTCGGGCTTGGGCAGCCATCACGGTTGACAGATCATGCCCAAAAGGGTCCGTTCTCATCTAGGCATTATTCAGAGGCATCCTATCAAGTTACAATGAAATCCCTTCATAAATACGACCTGTAGACTGTGCTAATGGTTTTCGAGTTTTGGGCTTGGGCAGCCATACCGGTTGACTGATCGCGACCAAAAGGGGACGTTCTCATATGAACCCAAACCTGCATATAAAATTTTGTGACGATCAGACAAGAACTGCAGGGTGTAGCCTGTGCTAAAGGAAAATGTGAACAGACTCACAGACTGACAGACTAATGCGAGGTGTAGCCCGTGCTAAAGGAAAATGTGAACAGACTCACAGACTAGCAGACTTCCACACGCGTGATGGCAATAGCTTATCTTGACTATGTCAAGTTAAGCTAAAAACAAGTCAAATAAAACAAATGAAAATACTATCTGAAATTCAATGTTCTCACATTTCTTTTTCAGTCAAAGTTTGGGCCAAGATCCTACCATGCTACATCAAGCACAGAAATATGCAAGTACCACGTTTTCTGCAGAGAAGAAAAAATTATACATATATTAGGCCTAAACAAGAGCAACACAAAGCGTGGTGTTAAATATTGAACTCAGTAGGCAGATTGATTTGCTGACAACTGTATTCCTGTAAAGGCAGGAAGTGATGTCATATACCATGGACAGGAAGTTGTGTGTTTTTAAAGGGAGTCTTTGAAGTAGAAATGTCAGTCAGGTGGAGGCAATTTCCAAGTGGATGTGACATATGTGAGTATTCTCAAGTAACAATTGGTAGCAGAGCAAACAACAGAATGGCACAACAGAGCTTTAAAATTCCTCCTAAGCTTGGAGATGATACAGATTATGAAAAGTGGAAAAATGAACTTAAAATGTGGGAGCTTGTCAATGACTCGGCCAAATCAAAACAAGCCTTAGCTGTAGCATTAAGGGCCTATATAAGTAATGAAATTTTTTTATTTTGAAAATTCTCACCTCTGATATTCCTTCAATTCAAATTAACTATACACAAAATGTACATCAAAATGAATGTTGGGATGTATAGAACACGAAACACATACGTAATCAATTCATTGAGTCGACTGTAGGCACCACTAGTTCCTGGAAGTCTGCTGCCGTATTCGCACCAGAACTGATAATTTAATAATATTTCACGAAAACAACTTGTGGCCAAATGTGCTTTATATATCCAAGAACAAAGCTAGGGGATAAAAATTCTTCAAAACACGGCGACAGAGCTACATTGGGGAAAATTCCAAAGCCTTTGCTTTTGTTTACGTATGAGTCTACTTTCGATTTCCGGTCGACGTCATCGGACAGAAAAAGCATGTAAAAACAATGCCATCTAAAAATCAAATAATGAAAAGGATCGCCTTCATACAGTATACTGTTATTAGATAGAGATTGCACAGTTGCCATATTCAGTGCAAGGTATCATGATACCTGTTGAAATTTCTTAGAATTACGATTTTGTTTTTGGATGAAAATTTGTGTTAACGAGTGATTTGCACATGTCTGTCGAGCATGGAAACCATCTTCAATAAAAAATGCAGACAGTGTTGTCCTTTTCCAAAATGCAGTCCTACCGCTGTATTCGAACGTGTTTTGAATGCCTAGCTTTGTTCTTGGATATAAAGTTGTTCTGATGAAATATTATTTTATTATCAGTTCTGGTGCGAATACAGTAGCAGACTTCCAGGAACCAGTGGTGCCTACAGTCAACTCGATGAGCTGATTACATATGTGTTTCGTGTTCTATACATCCCAACCTTCATTTTGATGTATAATTTGTGTATATTTAATCTGAATTTAAGGAAATATGAGAGGTGAGAATTTCAAAATAAACAAAATTCCATTACTTATATAGGCCCTTAAGTTTAACAGGCAAGGCAAGGGATGCAGCATTGGAGGTGCCAGCAGAAGAATTGAACACTGATAGTGGTATAGACAAACTAATTGAACAGTTAGATAAATTATTCAAAAAGGATGTGATAGACAATGCTTATGAAGCATATACAAACTTTGAAAGTTTTTGTAGGACAAGTGAAATGACTATGTCAGAGTATATCATTGAATTTGAACAGAAGTATGCTAAATCAAAAAAGTATGAAATGACTCTCCCCACTACAGTGCTTGCTTTCAAGTTATTGGATAATGGTCAGCTGTCAGTACAAGATCGCCAACTTGCTCTTACAGCATGTACAGAATTGAAATTCGATGTTATGAAGTCAGCCTTGAAAAGGATATTTAACAGTGAGCATCACCATGGTGCATCTTGTAGTACTGATAAAACACATGTTAAGTTAGAACCTGAATCTGTTTTTGCTACTGAAAAACTAAGAACATTTTGAAAACAGGACATCTCTTCTCGAGCGGCTGATGTGCAAAAGGAGACAAATCCTTTGAACAAGTTTAGTAAACGAACCAAGTGTGCTGTATGTGGAATGGGCAAAAGATTGCCCTGATAGAGTTTCAATGAATTTTGAAAAAAAATCAAACATATATAAATCTTCTGCTAATATTACTTTGTTTACAAAAGAGGTCTCAAATCAGGTCTTTGTTATAGAATCGTATGGATGTGCTGTAATTGACACTGCCTGTACAAAGACTGTATGTGGCAAAAAATGGCTAGTAAACTTTTTTATTGAATTACTTGATGAAGAAGATAAAAACTCTGTTCTGATTCAAGTCACCAAGAGTTCAGGTTCGGTGATGGTAGTACTCATGTATCGGAAAATATAGTTTCAATACCTGTCCAGATAGGTGATACAAAATGTTTTATTTCTACCGAAGTCGTAGACTGTGACATTCCTTTATTATTAAGTAAAGACTGGCTTAAAAAGGCAAAAGCAGTTCTTGATGTCAGTGCAGATAGAGCAACAATGTTTGGTAACGAGATAAAGTTGAACTTTACTTCTAGTGGGCATTACTGTATTAATTTGTAGAAGAACTGGTCTGGAAACTATGAAGACACCATTTTGTCTTTAGTGAATGAAGTAATGAATATTCAGATTATTGAAGATGCTAGTTCAAAAGAAAAACCTTTAAAACTTCATAAGCAATTTGGGCATGCTTTGGCTGAAAAAATTTCAATATTATTAAGAGATGCGGGAGTAAAACAAAAAGAAGTTTTTAAGACTCTTGATGATATTGTTAAGAAATGTAAAGTGTGCATGAAATATAAGCATTCTCCACCCTGTCCAGCTATATCTTTACCACTTTCCAGATCATTCAATCAAATGATAGCTGTCGATCTTCATGAACTTGATCGCAATACTTGGTACAAGCATGTAATTGATTTATTCACTAGATACAGTGCAGCTTCTGTCATATATAATAAACAGTCATCTACAATTGTAAAGAACTTTTTACAGATATGAATTGCTGTCCATGGTGCCCCAAACTTTATTCTATCTGACAATGGACGAGAATTTGATTCATCAGTGTTTCGTGACTTTTGTGAAAACTTCAATATTACTGTGAAGATGACAGCAGAGGAAAGTCCATGGAGCAATGGTGTTTTAGAGCACCATAATCGAACAATTAATGAGATTTTAAATAAAGTTAAATGTGATAATAAGTTGTCTGGGAAACAGCATTAGCTTGGGCATTAAATGCTAAAAATAGTCTCAGTAATAATCAGGGATTCAGTCCTAATCAGCTTGTATATGGACAGAACTTGAACTTTCCTTCTGTGTTACATGATAAACTACCTGCACTAGAAGGCACATTAATCAGTGAGTTTGTTGCTGAACACTTGACGGATCTCCATGCAACAAGAAAAGCATTCATAGAAACTGAGTCCTCAGAAAGATAAGAAGAGCACTACGCAAGCAAACAAGAAATAATGATGACACTTTCAAAACTGGAGATGTTGTGTTCTACAAAAGAAATGGATGTGATGAGTGGAAAGGTCCCGCTACTGTAATTGGGGAAGATGGAGTTGTAGTATTTGTTCGTCATGGTGGAACGTATGTGCGGGTACATAAATGTTGACTTTTTAAAGGAAGTGAGTATTTCAGGGATATTCCTATTGAAAAAGACATTGTAACATCAACAAGAGGCCCCACGGGGCCTGAAGCACTCATCTTGTACAGAACACAATTTAAACAGAGTCCAAGAATGAGTCTACATTAAGCAAGCCATCTCCATAGGCTACACTGTCAATCCTTGAGTCCCTCAGGAGTGACAAAAATAATCTGGGCATCATGCCTTTTCTTCAGTTGATCATAAGTAAAATGTAGAGCTCCCCTATGAAGCCCCTTGATACAACCTATGTGGATTAATCTTAGTACCTCTAGAGGGTACTGAAAACAAAATTTTTAATTCTTCAGCAAAATGGCCAATTCCGGCTCCCATAGAGAGCCCAAATATTAACCCAGGCTCTTGATTTGAACACAGTTAAATCTGACTTCCCTAGAGATGTTGTGTACCGAATATGAAAGCATTCTGACTGTTGGATCTGAAGAAGAGAAATTGTAAAGAAATTTCTTCGAATTGCACTAAATTCAAATTTGGGCTACCATAGCGAGCCCAAATATTGACCTATGGATCCGATTTGAACAAACTTGAATCTGACCCTCCTAGAGATGTTGTATACCAAATGTGAAAGCATTCTGACAAGTGAATCTGAAGAAGAAGATTTTTGAAGAAATTCCCTCATATTGTACTAAGTTAAATTTCATGTTCCCATATGGAGCCCAAATATTAACCTAGGCACTCGAATTGAACAACCTGGAATCTGACCCCCCTAGAGATGTTGTATACCAAATATAAAAGCATTCCGACTGGTGGATCTGAAGAAGAAGATTTTTAAAGAAATTTTCTCATATTGCACTAAGTAAAAATTTGGGCTACCATAGTGAGCCCAAATATATACCTAGGAATTTGATTTGAACAAACTTGAATCTGACCCCCATAGAGATGTTGCATACCAAATATCAAAGCATTCTGACTGATGGATCTGAAGAAGAAGATTTTTTTAAATTACCCTCCATATTGAACAAAGATAAAATTTGGGCTTCCATAGGAAGCCCAAATATTAACCTAGGGACTTGGTTTGACCAATCTCTAGAATCTGACCCTCATAACAATGATGTATACCAAATATTAAAAGATTCTGACTGGTGGTTCTGAAGAAGAAGATTTTTAAAGAATATTCCCCATATTACCCTATGTTAAAACTTCGGGATCCTGTAGAGAGCCCAAATATGAACCAATGAGCTTTATTTCTACAAACTTTTATCTGACCCCCCTATGAATGCTGTATACCAAATATCAAAAGATTCTGATGATTGGTTCTGGAGAAAAGATTTTTAAAAATTTTTGCAAATATGCTGACTCAGCATTTTTTCGATGCCCATTACAGAACACCCTAACATAACCGATGGCAATTTGTTTTTACCATTCAATTCTACTGGTCGTAAGGATACTTCATACCAAATAAAAGCTCTCTGTTCCATGGGGTTTGGGAAATATGGGCGTTTCAAAATATTTCTATTTTTAGCTCCCAGGGTTCCCATGGGGATGCGGGAATTTTTTTTTTTGCATGGGTCAAGTACTTATGACCCAATACTACCACAAACCAAATTTGGTTCAAACCGGACCATCGGTTCAGAAAATAGAAATTTTGGGCGGGGCTGTCAGCTCCCCAACATCGTAACTCCGCACTGCAGCACAGGCAGGGTTAGATTGGTTGAAGACATGCGTACCATCGACGTGCAGTATGCCTTAGTATGCCTTAGTACACGGCGTCATCGTGCCCCCACACAATAAAGTTCTGTCGAGAGCTGGTAAGGCTACAGGCCGTAACAAAACTTGGTACAATGTCGAATATTTATCTCCAGAGACCATGTGTGGCATGAAACAGTCTATTGACTTGGAAACTGTTAATAAACTGCAATTACTAAATGATGCATGTACAAACAACCAAGAAAATGAAGAAAGAGTGTTACTTACAAATGAGATTTCTTTTGATGAAGCAAAACAAGATGAACTTGAAAAGTGGTTGGAATATGATGTTTATGAAGAAGTTCCAGATAATGGACAAAATGGTATTTCTACTAGATGGATTTGTAGCATGAAGGAGGTGCAAAATGGGAAGAAAGTGAAAGCTTGTCTTGTTGCAAGGGGTTTTGAAGATGCTGAGAAAGATAACATTCAGAAGGACTCACCAACTTGTTCCAGAGAAGGTTTAAGAATTGTTTTCGCAATAATAGCAAACAATATGTGGATTCCTAAATCAATGGACATTAAGTCTGCATTTCTGCAGGGTTCTCTAGTATCGAGAAACATATTTTTGCGACCTCCAAAAGAAGCTAATAAACTTGGTATAGTTTGGAGACCTCGAAAGTGTGTCTATGGACTTGGTGAAGCCTCACTCAAATGGTATTTAAAGGTAAAAGAAGTTTTGCTTTTGTCTGGAGCAACTATCTCAACAGTTGACCCTGCAATTTTCTTTTGGAAAGATGCCGATGACAGCAGTTTGATCAGAGTCTTGGCTTCACATGTTGATGATTTCATATATGCTGGATAAGAGTCCTTCAAAGACATTGTGTCAGATATAAAATTGAAACTCCATGTGGGCAGTGAAGAAACAAACTGTTTCAAGTATATTGGACTTAAAGTAACCGCCGAAAACAATTTTATAACTGTTGATCAACAAGATTATATTGCATCTTTGAGTCAAATAACTGTTCCTAAAACAAGAAATCAAGACAAGCATTCTCCTCTTAACTCTATTGAAAAAGACATATTGAAGTCAAAAAACGGACAGATATTAAGGGTTGCAAACCAGACAAGGCCAGATATTCTTTTTGAGGCTTGTAAAATATCCTCTCATATGAAACATGCCACATTAGAAGACTTGCTGAAAGCCAATAAAATTATAAGAAACATGAAGTCAGAGTTGGTGAAAATAAAGTTTCAACGACTTGGTAATAGTGACTCTCTCAAACTGACCATATATAGTGACGCATCTCTTGGAACGTTATCAGATGGTGGAAGTCAAGGAGGGCATTTAATATTTTTGGTTGGGAAAGATGGCTGGCTGTTTCTCCTCAATTGCATGGCAGTCTAGAAGAATAAGAAGAGTGGTGAGAAGTACATTAGCTGCTGAGGCATTGTCTTTGTCTGATGCTATCGATAATGGAATATTTCCAGCAGAACTTTACTGTCAGCTGCAGTTTCAAAATCCAGACCATTTAAAAATTTAATGTATACCAGATAATAAATCTCTATATGATGCTATATATTCTACAAAGTTGGTGAATGACAAGAGACTTAGAATTGAAATAAGCAGCATAAAGGAACAAATACAGCTAAAGAAAATAAAATCCTTGACTTGGATGAAGGCTCAAAATCAATTAGCGGACTGCTTGACGAAAAAAGGCAGCTCTTCTCTAGCACTACTTAGAGTGCTAGAGACTGGTGTACTTGATCATTAAACTGAGATCCACATGTAGACTGTATATAGTGTAATTAGAAGTTTGAATGTACAGTACAGTTCAACAATTTTATTTTAAGAAGAGAGGGAGATTGTTAAATATTGAACTCAGTAGGCAGATTGATTTGCTGACAACTGTATTCCTGTACAGACAGAAAGTGATGTCATATGCCATGGACAGGAAGTTGTGTGTTTTTAGAGGGAGTCTTTGAAGTAGAAATGTCAGCCTGGTGGAGGCAAGTGTCCAAGTGGATGTGACATATGTGAGTATTCTCAAGTAACACGTGGCATATGTCCCGATAGTATCGTAATGCCATGGCGGCCATACTGAATTGGTTAGCTTGACCAAAATCGAAAGGAAGCATTGTCTAGTCATCCACACAAGTAACCCCTACAATTATAATTTGATCAAATAAGCTGTTCTTTAGTTATTAACCAAAAGTTAACAGACGGATGATGGATGGACGGACAAATAGATGAATCGATAGACAGACAGACTTATGGACAATGGTGAAAACATTATGCCCCTCAGAGGGTTGGAGGCAAAAAAAGTTAAAAATCTGTCTCTAAGACCCTCCGCATGGTCCCCTTGGCTGCTGCATAATCTCTTTTCATAACCAATGCAAACTTAAAATGAAAGTGTCGATGACACTGTAGCTTAACTTGTTGTGTTTGATGAAAAGGATAATGTTCAATGTTTATGAAAGGATTATGAAATAAGACAAGAATTGTGATAATTGGGAATATGTTAATTTCTGTTCCCTGTATGCTAAGTTTTCAATAAAAATAATATAAGGTGTCGACTGTACTAAAGAATTGAGGGGTGGGTTAATGTGGCCCTCAAAGTTAATGTATGTGGCCCTCACAGTTAATGTATGTCAATGAAAGTTACCAAGTTACAGTGAAATTATTCCAAAACGAGTCATCCTATCAAGTTACAATGAAATCCCTTCATAAATACGACCTGTAGACTGTGCTAAAGGTTTTCAGGCTTCAGGCACCTGTAGCCATCACAGTTGACCAATCACGACCAAAAGGGGATGTCATCATCTAGGCATTATATAGAGTCAACCTCACAGGTTACAATGAAATCCCTCCATAAATATGACCTTTTGCCTATGCTAAAGGTTTTGGGGCTAGGGCACCCATCAAGGCTGAATGATCGCGATCAAAATGGAGCGTTCTCATCTAGACATTATTTGGAGTCATCCTACCAAGTTACAATGAAATCCCTTCATAAATATGACCTTTAGACTGTGCTAAAGGTTCTTGGGCTTCGGGCACCTGTAGCCGTCATAGTTGCCCAATCAGGACCAAAAGGGGACTGTCTCATCTAGACATTATATGAAGTCAACCCACCAAGTTACAATGAAATCCCTTCAAAAATATGACCTGTAGACTGTGCTAAAGGTATTTGGGATTCGGGCTCGGGCAGCCATAATGGTTGAATGATCACAACCAAAAGGGGACATTCTCATCTGGGCATCATCTGGAGTGATCCTACGAAGTTACACTGAAATTCCTTCATAAATATGACCTGTAGACTGTGCTCAAGGTTTTCGGGCTTCGGGTACCTGTAGCCATCACAGTTGACCAATCACGACCAAAAGGGGACGTCATCATCTAGGCATTATATGGACTCAACCTAACAAGTTACAATGAAATCCTTCCATAAATACGACCTATACACTATGCTAAAGGTTTTTGGGCTCGGGCAGCCATCAAGGCTGAATGATCACGACCAAAAGGGGACGTTCTCATCTAGACATTATTTGGAGTCATCCTACCAAGCTACAATGAAATCCCTTCATAATTATGACCTGTAGACTGTGCTAAAGGTTTTTGGGCTTGCGCCACCTGTACCCTTCATAGTTGCCCAATGAGGACCAAATGGAGACTGTCTCATCTAGACATTATATGAAGTCAACCCACCAAGTTACAATGAAATCCCTTCAAAAATATGACCTGTAGACTGTGCTAAAGATATTCGAGCTTCGGGCTCGGGCAGCCATCATGGTTGAACGATCACAACCAAAAGGGGACATTCTCATCTGGGCATCATCTGGAGTGATCCTACGAAGTTACACTGAAATCCTTTTATAAATATGACCTGTACACTGTGCTCAAGGTTTTCGGGCTTCGGGCACCTGTAGCCATCACAGTTGACCAATCACGACCAAAAGAGGATGTCATCATCTAGGCATTATATGGAGTCAACCTAACAAGTTACAATGAAATCCTTCCATAAATACAACCTATACAATATGCTAAAGGTTTATGGGCTCAGGCAGCCATCAAGGCTGAATGATCGCGACCAAAAGGGGACGTTCTCATCTAGACGTTATTTGGAGTCATCCTACCAAGCTACAATGAAACCCCTTCATAATTATGACCTGTAGACTGTTCTAAAGGTTTTCGGGCTTGTAGCCATCACAGTTGCCTGATCGTGTACAAAAGGGGACGTTCTCATCTAGACATTATGTGAAGTCAACCTACCAAGTTACAATGAAATCCCTTCATAAATGTGACCTGTAGACTGTGCTAAATGTTTTGGGGCTTGGGGCACGGGCAGCCATCATGGTTGAATGATCGCAACCAAAGGGGACAATCTCGTCTGGGCATTATCTGGAGTGATCCTACGAAGTTACACTGAAATCCCTTTATAAATATGACCTGTGGACTGTGCTCAAGGTTTTCAGGCTTCGGGCACCTGTAGCCATCACAGTTGACCAATCACGACCAAAAGGGGATGCCATCATCTAGGCATTATATGGAGTCAACCCATCATCTAGGCATTATATGGAGTCAACCTAACAGGTTACAATGAAATCCTTCCATAAATATGACCTTTTGCCTATACTAAAGGTTTTTGGGCTCGAGCACCCATCAAGGCTGAATGATCGCGATCAAAATGGGACGTTCTCATCTAGACATTATTTGGAGTCATCCTACCAAGTTACAATGAAATCCCTTCATAAATATGACCTGTAGACTGTGCTAAAGGTTTCCGGGCTTTGGGCCCCTGTAGCCATCACAGTTGCCCAATCAGGACCAAAAAGGGACTTTCTCATCTAGACATAATATGAAGTCAACCCACCAAGTTACAATGAAATTCCTCAATAAATATGACCTGTAGACTGTGCTAAATGTTTTCGGGTTTTGGGCTCGGGTAGTCGTCACGGTTGACAGATCATGCCCAAATGGGGAAATTCTCATCTAGACATCATAAGGAGTCATCCTACCAAGTTACAATGAAATCCCTCCATATTAAACATGACCTGCAGACTGTGCTAAAAGTTTTTGGGTTTCGGGCTTGGGCAGCCATCACGGTTGACAGATCATGCCCAAAAGGGTCCGTTCTCATCTAGGCATTATTCAGAGGCATCCTATCAAGTTACAATGAAATCCCTTCATAAATACGACCTGTAGACTGTGCTAATGGTTTTCGAGTTTGGGGCTTGGGCAGCCATACCGGTTGACTGATCGCGACCAAAAGGGGACGTTCTCATATGAACCCAAACCTGCATATAAAATTTTGTGACGATCAGACAAGAACTGCAGGGTGTAGCCTGTGCTAAAGGAAAATGTGAACAGACTCACAGACTGACAGACTAATGCGAGGTGTAGCCCGTGCTAAAGGAAAATGTGAACAGACTCACAGACTAGCAGACTTCCACACGCGTGATGGCAATAGCTTATCTTGACTATGTCAAGTTAAGCTAAAAACAAGTCAAATAAAACAAATGAAAATACTATCTGAAATTCAATGTTCTCACATTTCTTTTTCAGTCAAAGTTTGGGCCAAGATCCTACCATGCTACATCAAGCACAGAAATATGCAAGTACCACGTTTTCTGCAGAGAAGAAAAAATTATACATATATTAGGCCTAAACAAGAGCAACACAAAGCGTGGTGTTAAATATTGAACTCAGTAGGCAGATTGATTTGCTGACAACTGTATTCCTGTAAAGACAGGAAGTGATGTCATATACCATGGACAGGAAGTTGTGTGTTTTTAAAGGGAGTCTTTGAAGTAGAAATGTCAGTCAGGTGGAGGCAATTTCCAAGTGGATGTGACATATGTGAGTATTCTCAAGTAACAATTGGTAGCAGAGCAAACAACAGAATGGCACAACAGAGCTTTAAAATTCCTCCTAAGCTTGGAGATGATACAGATTATGAAAAGTGGAAAAATGAACTTAAAATGTGGGAGCTTGTCAATGACTCGGCCAAATCAAAACAAGCCTTAGCTGTAGCATTAAGGGCCTATATAAGTAATGAAATTTTTTTATTTTGAAAATTCTCACCTCTGATATTCCTTCAATTCAAATTAACTATACACAAAATGTACATCAAAATGAATGTTGGGATGTATAGAACACGAAACACATACGTAATCAATTCATTGAGTCGACTGTAGGCACCACTAGTTCCTGGAAGTCTGCTGCCGTATTCGCACCAGAACTGATAATTTAATAATATTTCACGAAAACAACTTGTGGCCAAATGTGCTTTATATATCCAAGAACAAAGCTAGGGGATAAAAATTCTTCAAAACACGGCGACAGAGCTACATTGGGGAAAATTCCAAAGCCTTTGCTTTTGTTTACGTATGAGTCTACTTTCGATTTCCGGTCGACGTCATCGGACAGAAAAAGCATGTAAAAACAATGCCATCTAAAAATCAAATAATGAAAAGGATCGCCTTCATACAGTATACTGTTATTAGATAGAGATTGCACAGTTGCCATATTCAGTGCAAGGTATCATGATACCTGTTGAAATTTCTTAGAATTACGATTTTGTTTTTGGATGAAAATTTGTGTTAACGAGTGATTTGCGCATGTCTGTCGAGCATGGAAACCATCTTCAATAAAAAATGCAGACAGTGTTGTCCTTTTCCAAAATGCAGTCCTACCGCTGTATTCGAACGTGTTTTGAATGCCTAGCTTTGTTCTTGGATATAAAGTTGTTCTGATGAAATATTATTTTATTATCAGTTCTGGTGCGAATACAGTAGCAGACTTCCAGGAACCAGTGGTGCCTACAGTCAACTCGATGAGCTGATTACATATGTGTTTCGTGTTCTATACATCCCAACCTTCATTTTGATGTATAATTTGTGTATATTTAATCTGAATTTAAGGAAATATGAGAGGTGAGAATTTCAAAATAAACAAAATTCCATTACTTATATAGGCCCTTAAGTTTAACAGGCAAGGCAAGGGATGCAGCATTGGAGGTGCCAGCAGAAGAATTGAACACTGATAGTGGTATAGACAAACTAATTGAACAGTTAGATAAATTATTCAAAAAGGATGTGATAGACAATGCTTATGAAGCATATACAAACTTTGAAAGTTTTTGTAGGACAAGTGAAATGACTATGTCAGAGTATATCATTGAATTTGAACAGAAGTATGCTAAATCAAAAAAGTATGAAATGACTCTCCCCACTACAGTGCTTGCTTTCAAGTTATTGGATAATGGTCAGCTGTCAGTACAAGATCGCCAACTTGCTCTTACAGCATGTACAGAATTGAAATTCGATGTTATGAAGTCAGCCTTGAAAAGGATATTTAACAGTGAGCATCACCATGGTGCATCTTGTAGTACTGATAAAACACATGTTAAGTTAGAACCTGAATCTGTTTTTGCTACTGAAAAACTAAGAACATTTTGAAAACAGGACATCTCTTCTCGAGCGGCTGATGTGCAAAAGGAGACAAATCCTTTGAACAAGTTTAGTAAACGAACCAAGTGTGCTGTATGTGGAATGGGCAAAAGATTGCCCTGATAGAGTTTCAATGAATTTTGAAAAAAAATCAAACATATATAAATCTTCTGCTAATATTACTTTGTTTACAAAAGAGGTCTCAAATCAGGTCTTTGTTATAGAATCGTATGGATGTGCTGTAATTGACACTGCCTGTACAAAGACTGTATGTGGCAAAAAATGGCTAGTAAACTTTTTTATTGAATTACTTGATGAAGAAGATAAAAACTCTGTTCTGATTCAAGTCACCAAGAGTTCAGGTTCGGTGATGGTAGTACTCATGTATCGGAAAATATAGTTTCAATACCTGTCCAGATAGGTGATACAAAATGTTTTATTTCTACCGAAGTCGTAGACTGTGACATTCCTTTATTATTAAGTAAAGACTGGCTTAAAAAGGCAAAAGCAGTTCTTGATGTCAGTGCAGATAGAGCAACAATGTTTGGTAACGAGATAAAGTTGAACTTTACTTCTAGTGGGCATTACTGTATTAATTTGTAGAAGAACTGTTCTGGAAACTATGAAGACACCATTTTGTCTTTAGTGAATGAAGTAATGAATATTCAGATTATTGAAGATGCTAGTTCAAAAGAAAAACCTTTAAAACTTCATAAGCAATTTGGGCATGCTTTGGCTGAAAAAATTTCAATATTATTAAGAGATGCGGGAGTAAAACAAAAAGAAGTTTTTAAGACTCTTGATGATATTGTTAAGAAATGTAAAGTGTGCATGAAATATAAGCATTCTCCACCCTGTCCAGCTATATCTTTACCACTTTCCAGATCATTCAATCAAATGATAGCTGTCGATCTTCATGAACTTGATCGCAATACTTGGTACAAGCATGTAATTGATTTATTCACTAGATACAGTGCAGCTTCTGTCATATATAATAAACAGTCATCTACAATTGTAAAGAACTTTTTACAGATATGAATTGCTGTCCATGGTGCCCCAAACTTTATTCTATCTGACAATGGACGAGAATTTGATTCATCAGTGTTTCGTGACTTTTGTGAAAACTTCAATATTACTGTGAAGATGACAGCAGAGGAAAGTCCATGGAGCAATGGTGTTTTAGAGCACCATAATCGAACAATTAATGAGATTTTAAATAAAGTTAAATGTGATAATAAGTTGTCTGGGAAACAGCATTAGCTTGGGCATTAAATGCTAAAAATAGTCTCAGTAATAATCAGGGATTCAGTCCTAATCAGCTTGTATATGGACAGAACTTGAACTTTCCTTCTGTGTTACATGATAAACTACCTGCACTAGAAGGCACATTAATCAGTGAGTTTGTTGCTGAACACTTGACGGATCTCCATGCAACAAGAAAAGCATTCATAGAAACTGAGTCCTCAGAAAGGATAAGAAGAGCACTACGCAAGCAAACAAGAAATAATGATGACACTTTCAAAACTGGAGATGTTGTGTTCTACAAAAGAAATGGATGTGATGAGTGGAAAGGTCCCGCTACTGTAATTGGGGAAGATGGAGTTGTAGTATTTGTTCGTCATGGTGGAACGTATGTGCGGGTACATAAATGTTGACTTTTTAAAGAAAGTGAGTATTTCAGGGATATTCCTATTGAAAAAGACATTGTAACATCAACAAGAGGCCCCACGGGGCCTGAAGCACTCATCTTGTACAGAACACAATTTAAACAGAGTCCAAGAATGAGTCTACATTAAGCAAGCCATCTCCATAGGCTACACTGTCAATCCTTGAGTCCCTCAGGAGTGACAAAAATAATCTGGGCATCATGCCTTTTCTTCAGTTGATCATAAGTAAAATGTAGAGCTCCCCTATGAAGCCCCTTGATACAACCTATGTGGATTAATCTTAGTACCTCTAGAGGGTACTGAAAACAAAATTTTTAATTCTTCAGCAAAATGGCCAATTCCGGCTCCCATAGAGAGCCCAAATATTAACCCAGGCTCTTGATTTGAACACAGTTAAATCTGACTTCCCTAGAGATGTTGTGTACCGAATATGAAAGCATTCTGACTGTTGGATCTGAAGAAGAGAAATTGTAAAGAAATTTCTTCGAATTGCACTAAATTCAAATTTGGGCTACCATAGCGAGCCCAAATATTGACCTATGGATCCGATTTGAACAAACTTGAATCTGACCCTCCTAGAGATGTTGTATACCAAATGTGAAAGCATTCTGACAAGTGAATCTGAAGAAGAAGATTTTTGAAGAAATTCCCTCATATTGTACTAAGTTAAATTTCATGTTCCCATATGGAGCCCAAATATTAACCTAGGCACTCGAATTGAACAACCTGGAATCTGACCCCCCTAGAGATGTTGTATACCAAATATAAAAGCATTCCGACTGGTGGATCTGAAGAAGAAGATTTTCAAAGAAATTTTCTCATATTGCACTAAGTAAAAATTTGGGCTACCATAGTGAGCCCAAATATATACCTAGGAATTTGATTTGAACAAACTTGAATCTGACCCCCATAGAGATGTTGCATACCAAATATCAAAGCATTCTGACTGATGGATCTGAAGAAGAAGATTTTTTTAAATTACCCTCCATATTGAACAAAGATAAAATTTGGGCTTCCATAGGAAGCCCAAATATTAACCTAGGGACTTGGTTTGACCAATCTCTAGAATCTGACCCTCATAACAATGATGTATACCAAATATTAAAAGATTCTGACTGGTGGTTCTGAAGAAGAAGATTTTTAAAGAATATTCCCCATATTACCCTATGTTAAAACTTCGGGATCCTGTAGAGAGCCCAAATATGAACCAATGAGCTTTATTTCTACAAACTTTTATCTGACCCCCCTATGAATGCTGTATACCAAATATCAAAAGATTCTGATGATTGGTTCTGGAGAAAAGATTTTTAAAAATTTTTGCAAATATGCTGACTCAGCATTTTTTCGATGCCCATTACAGAACACCCTAACATAACCGATGGCAATTTGTTTTTACCATTCAATTCTACTGGTCGTAAGGATACTTCATACCAAATAAAAGCTCTCTGTTCCATGGGGTTTGGGAAATATGGGCGTTTCAAAATATTTCTATTTTTAGCTCCCAGGGTTCCCATGGGGATGCGGGAATTTTTTTTTTTGCATGGGTCAAGTACTTATGACCCAATACTACCACAAACCAAATTTGGTTCAAACCGGACCATCGGTTCAGAAAATAGAAATTTTGGGCGGGGCCAAAAATCTTACCCCTCCTATTACAAAGCCAAATATTTCTTTACAAACTTCGTTTGAACAAACTTGATTCTACACCTCATATGGAAGCTACATAGCAAATATCAAGTCATTGTACACACTGGTTCTTGAGAAGAAGATTTTAAAAATATTTTGGAGCATTTTCCCCCACTCCCTCCCTATGGGGCTGGGCATGCTGAGTTGAACAAAAATGAAATGCCCCTTTGGAACCATCACTCACACAAACTTTCAATTGAATTGGCCCAGTGGCTTTGGAGGAGAAGACCAAAACATGGTGTTGACGGACGACGGACGGGAAGCGATTAGATTAGCTCAGCTTGACTTTGTCAAGATGAGCTAAAAATGCAAACAGCATCCATTAATGATAATTATGATACTTGTGATGATATAAGTGATCAGGATGATCAAAATGATGTTATTTCTTCTACTGAGAATGTAATTGTCGATAAAGAAGTTGATAGGGATCTAGTAATCTAAACAAAACTGTACTAAAACCAACAGTAGGAGATGTATTGACATTTGAGAATCCAAATGATCTCCAAGAGAATATTAATAAAGTTCTGTATTTATTTATTTATTGATGTTTAAGATCACATACTTATGCACAATGGCTAATCATGACCATGACAATTTTAAGGGTGGAGGAAGCCGGAGTACCCGGAGAGAACCACCGAGCAACGACGAGCAGCTGTCAGCTCCCCAACATCGTAACTCCGCACTGCAGCACAGGCAGGGTTAGATTGGTTGAAGACATGCGTACCATCGACGTGCAGTATGCCTTAGTACACGGCATCATCGTGCCCCCACACAATAAAGTTCTGTCGAGAGCTGGTAAGGCTACAGGCCGTAACAAAACTTGGTACAATGTCGAATATTTATCTCCAGAGACCATGTGTGGCATGAAACAGTCTATTGACTGTTAATAAACTGCAATTACTAAATGATGCATGTACAAACAACCAAGAAAATGAAGAAACAGTGTTACTTACAAATGAGATTTCTTTTGATGAAGCAAAACAAGATGAACTTGAAAAGTGGTTGGAATATGATGTTTATGAAGAAGTTCCAGATAATGGACAAAATGGTATTTCTACTAGATGGATTTGTAGCATGAAGGAGGTGCAAAATGGGAAGAAAGTGAAAGCTTGTCTTGTTGCAAGGGGTTTTGAAGATGCTGAGAAAGATAACATTCAGAAGGACTCACCAACTTGTTCCAGAGAAGGTTTAAGAATTGTTTTCGCAATAATAGCAAACAATATGTGGATTCCTAAATCAATGGACATTAAGTCTGCATTTCTGCAGGGTTCTCTAGTATCGAGAAACATATTTTTGCGACCTCCAAAAGAAGCTAATAAACTTGGTATAGTTTGGAGACCTCGAAAGTGTGTCTATGGACTTGGTGAAGCCTCACTCAAATGGTATTTAAAGGTAAAAGAAGTTTTGCTTTTGTCTGGAGCAACTATCTCAACAGTTGACCCTGCAATTTTCTTTTGGAAAGATGCCGATGACAGCAGTTTGATCAGAGTCTTGGCTTCACATGTTGATGATTTCATATATGCTGGATAAGAGTCCCTCAAAGACATTGTGTCAGATATAAAATTGAAACTCCATGTGGGCAGTGAAGAAACAAACTGTTTTAAGTATATTGGACTTAAAGTAACCTCCGAAAACAATTTTATAACTGTTGATCAACAAGATTATATTGCATCTTTGAGTCAAATAACTGTTCCTAAAACAAGAAATCAAGACAAGCATTCTCCTCTTAACTCTATTGAAAAAGACATATTGAAGTCAAAAAACGGACAGATATTAAGGGTTGCAAACCAGACAAGGCCAGATATTCTTTTTGAGGCTTGTAAAATATCCTCTCATATGAAACATGCCACATTAGAAGACTTGCTGAAAGCCAATAAAATTATAAGAAACATGAAGTCAGAGTTGGTGAAAATAAAGTTTCAACGACTTGGTAATAGTGACTCTCTCAAACTGACCATATATAGTGACGCATCTCTTGGAACGTTATCAGATGGTGGAAGTCAAGGAGGGCATTTAATATTTTTGGTTGGGAAAGATGGCTGGCTGTTTCTCCTCAATTGCATGGCAGTCTAGAAGAATAAGAAGAGTGGTGAGAAGTACATTAGCTGCTGAGGCATTGTCTTTGTCTGATGCTATCGATAATGGAATATTTCCAGCAGAACTTTACTGTCAGCTGCAGTTTCAAAATCCAGACCATTTAAAAATTTAATGTATACCAGATAATAAATCTCTATATGATGCTATATATTCTACAAAGTTGGTGAATGACAAGAGACTTAGAATTGAAATAAGCAGCATAAAGGAACAAATACAGCTAAAGAAAATAAAATCCTTGACTTGGATGAAGGCTCAAAATCAATTAGCGGACTGCTTGACGAAAAAAGGCAGCTCTTCTCTAGCACTACTTAGAGTGCTAGAGACTGGTGTACTTGATCATTAAACTGAGATCCACATGTAGACTGTATATAGTGTAATTAGAAGTTTGAATGTACAGTACAGTTCAACAATTTTATTTTAAGAAGAGAGGGAGATTGTTAAATATTGAACTCAGTAGGCAGATTGATTTGCTGACAACTGTATTCCTGTACAGACAGAAAGTGATGTCATATGCCATGGACAGGAAGTTGTGTGTTTTTAGAGGGAGTCTTTGAAGTAGAAATGTCAGCCTGGTGGAGGCAAGTGTCCAAGTGGATGTGACATATGTGAGTATTCTCAAGTAACACGTGGCATATGTCCCGATAGTATCGTAATGCCATGGCGGCCATACTGAATTGGTTAGCTTGACCAAAATCGAAAGGAAGCATTGTCTAGTCATCCACACAAGTAACCCCTACAATTATAATTTGATCAAATAAGCTGTTCTTTAGTTATTAACCAAAAGTTAACAGACGGATGATGGATGGACGGACAAATAGATGAATCGATAGACAGACAGACTTATGGACAATGGTGAAAACATTATGCCCCTCAGAGGGTTGGAGGCAAAAAAAGTTAAAAATCTGTCTCTAAGACCCTCCGCATGGTCCCCTTGGCTGCTGCATAATCTCTTTTCATAACCAATGCAAACTTAAAATGAAAGTGTCAATGACACTGTAGCTTAACTTGTTGTGTTTGATGAAAAGGATAATGTTCAATGTTTATGAAAGGATTATGAAATAAGACAAGAATTGTGATAATTGGGAATATGTTAATTTCTGTTCCCTGTATGCTAAGTTTTCAATAAAAATAATATAAGGTGTCGACTGTACTAAAGAATTGAGGGGTGGGTTAATGTGGCCCTCAAAGTTAATGTATGTGGCCCTCACAGTTAATGTATGTCAATGAAAGTTACCAAGTTACAGTGAAATTATTCCAAAACGAGTCATCCTATCAAGTTACAATGAAATCCCTTCATAAATACGACCTGTAGACTGTGCTAAAGGTTTTCAGGCTTCAGGCACCTGTAGCCATCACAGTTGACCAATCACGACCAAAAGGGGATGTCATCATCTAGGCATTATATAGAGTCAACCTCACAGGTTACAATGAAATCCCTCCATAAATATGACCTTTTGCCTATGCTAAAGGTTTTGGGGCTAGGGCACCCATCAAGGCTGAATGATCGCGATCAAAATGGAGCGTTCTCATCTAGACATTATTTGGAGTCATCCTACCAAGTTACAATGAAATCCCTTCATAAATATGACCTTTAGACTGTGCTAAAGGTTCTTGGGCTTCGGGCACCTGTAGCCGTCATAGTTGCCCAATCAGGACCAAAAGGGGACTGTCTCATCTAGACATTATATGAAGTCAACCCACCAAGTTACAATGAAATCCCTTCAAAAATATGACCTGTAGACTGTGCTAAAGGTATTTGGGATTCGGGCTCGGGCAGCCATAATGGTTGAATGATCACAACCAAAAGGGGACATTCTCATCTGGGCATCATCTGGAGTGATCCTACGAAGTTACACTGAAATTCCTTCATAAATATGACCTGTAGACTGTGCTCAAGGTTTTCGGGCTTCGGGTACCTGTAGCCATCACAGTTGACCAATCACGACCAAAAGGGGACGTCATCATCTAGGCATTATATGGACTCAACCTAACAAGTTACAATGAAATCCTTCCATAAATACGACCTATACACTATGCTAAAGGTTTTTGGGCTCGGGCAGCCATCAAGGCTGAATGATCACGACCAAAAGGGGACGTTCTCATCTAGACATTATTTGGAGTCATCCTACCAAGCTACAATGAAATCCCTTCATAATTATGACCTGTAGACTGTGCTAAAGGTTTTTGGGCTTGCGCCACCTGTACCCTTCATAGTTGCCCAATGAGGACCAAATGGAGACTGTCTCATCTAGACATTATATGAAGTCAACCCACCAAGTTACAATGAAATCCCTTCAAAAATATGACCTGTAGACTGTGCTAAAGATATTCAAGCTTCGGGCTCGGGCAGCCATCATGGTTGAACGATCACAACCAAAAGGGGACATTCTCATCTGGGCATCATCTGGAGTGATCCTACGAAGTTACACTGAAATCCTTTTATAAATATGACCTGTACACTGTGCTCAAGGTTTTCGGGCTTCGGGCACCTGTAGCCATCACAGTTGACCAATCACGACCAAAAGAGGATGTCATCATCTAGGCATTATATGGAGTCAACCTAACAAGTTACAATGAAATCCTTCCATAAATACAACCTATACAATATGCTAAAGGTTTATGGGCTCAGGCAGCCATCAAGGCTGAATGATCGCGACCAAAAGGGGACGTTCTCATCTAGACGTTATTTGGAGTCATCCTACCAAGCTACAATGAAACCCCTTCATAATTATGACCTGTAGACTGTTCTAAAGGTTTTCGGGCTTGTAGCCATCACAGTTGCCTAATCGTGTACAAAAGGGGACGTTCTCATCTAGACATTATGTGAAGTCAACCTACCAAGTTACAATGAAATCCCTTCATAAATATGACCTGTAGACTGTGCTAAATGTTTTGGGGCTTGGGGCACGGGCAGCCATCATGGTTGAATGATCGCAACCAAAGGGGACAATCTCGTCTGGGCATTATCTGGAGTGATCCTACGAAGTTACACTGAAATCCCTTTATAAATATGACCTGTGGACTGTGCTCAAGGTTTTCAGGCTTCGGGCACCTGTAGCCATCACAGTTGACCAATCACGACCAAAAGGGGATGCCATCATCTAGGCATTATATGGAGTCAACCCATCATCTAGGCATTATATGGAGTCAACCTAACAGGTTACAATGAAATCCTTCCATAAATATGACCTTTTGCCTATACTAAAGGTTTTTGGGCTCGAGCACCCATCAAGGCTGAATGATCGCGATCAAAATGGGACGTTCTCATCTAGACATTATTTGGAGTCATCCTACCAAGTTACAATGAAATCCCTTCATAAATATGACCTGTAGACTGTGCTAAAGGTTTCCGGGCTTTGGGCCCCTGTAGCCATCACAGTTGCCCAATCAGGACCAAAAAGGGACTTTCTCATCTAGACATAATATGAAGTCAACCCACCAAGTTACAATGAAATTCCTCAATAAATATGACCTGTAGACTGTGCTAAATGTTTTCGGGTTTTGGGCTCGGGTAGTCGTCACGGTTGACAGATCATGCCCAAATGGGGAAATTCTCATCTAGACATCATAAGGAGTCATCCTACCAAGTTACAATGAAATCCCTCCATATTAAACATGACCTGCAGACTGTGCTAAAAGTTTTTGGGTTTCGGGCTTGGGCAGCCATCACGGTTGACAGATCATGCCCAAAAGGGTCCGTTCTCATCTAGGCATTATTCAGAGGCATCCTATCAAGTTACAATGAAATCCCTTCATAAATACGACCTGTAGACTGTGCTAATGGTTTTCGAGTTTTGGGCTTGGGCAGCCATACCGGTTGACTGATCGCGACCAAAAGGGGACGTTCTCATATGAACCCAAACCTGCATATAAAATTTTGTGACGATCAGACAAGAACTGCAGGGTGTAGCCTGTGCTAAAGGAAAATGTGAACAGACTCACAGACTGACAGACTAATGCGAGGTGTAGCCCGTGCTAAAGGAAAATGTGAACAGACTAACAGACTAGCAGACTTCCACACGCGTGATGGCAATAGCTTATCTTGACTATGTCAAGTTAAGCTAAAAACAAGTCAAATAAAACAAATGAAAATACTATCTGAAATTCAATGTTCTCACATTTCTTTTTCAGTCAAAGTTTGGGCCAAGATCCTACCATGCTACATCAAGCACAGAAATATGCAAGTACCACGTTTTCTGCAGAGAAGAAAAAATTATACATATATTAGGCCTAAACAAGAGCAACACAAAGCGTGGTGTTAAATATTGAACTCAGTAGGCAGATTGATTTGCTGACAACTGTATTCCTGTAAAGACAGGAAGTGATGTCATATACCATGGACAGGAAGTTGTGTGTTTTTAAAGGGAGTCTTTGAAGTAGAAATGTCAGTCAGGTGGAGGCAATTTCCAAGTGGATGTGACATATGTGAGTATTCTCAAGTAACAATTGGTAGCAGAGCAAACAACAGAATAGCACAACAGAGCTTTAAAATTCCTCCTAAGCTTGGAGATGATACAGATTATGAAAAGTGGAAAAATGAACTTAAAATGTGGGAGCTTGTCAATGACTCGGCCAAATCAAAACAAGCCTTAGCTGTAGCATTAAGGGCCTATATAAGTAATGAAATTTTGTTTATTTTGAAAATTCTCACCTCTGATATTCCTTCAATTCAAATTAACTATACACAAAATGTACATCAAAATGAATGTTGGGATGTATAGAACACGAAACACATACATAATCAATTCATTGAGTCGACTGTAGGCACCACTAGTTCCTGGAAGTCTGCTGCCGTATTCGCACCAGAACTGATAATTTAATAATATTTCACGAAAACAACTTGTGGCCAAATGTGCTTTATATATCCAAGAACAAAGCTAGGGGATAAAAATTCTTCAAAACACGGCGACAGAGCTACATTGGGGAAAATTCCAAAGCCTTTGCTTTTGTTTACGTATGAGTCTACTTTCGATTTCCGGTCGACGTCATTGGACAGAAAAAGCATGTAAAAACAATGCCATCTAAAAATCAAATAATGAAAAGGATCGCCTTCATACAGTATACTGTTATTAGATAGAGATTGCACAGTTGCCATATTCAGTGCAAGGTATCATGATACCTGTTGAAATTTCTTAGAATTACGATTTTGTTTTTGGATGAAAATTTGTGTTAATGAGTGATTTGCGCATGTCTGTCGAGCATGGAAACCATCTTCAATAAAAAATGCAGACAGTGTTGTCCTTTTCCAAAATGCAGTCCTACCGCTGTATTCGAACGTGTTTTGAATGCCTAGCTTTGTTCTTGGATATAAAGTTGTTCTGATGAAATATTATTTTATTATCAGTTCTGGTGCGAATACGGTAGCAGACTTCCAGGAACCAGTGGTGCCTACAGTCAACTTGATGAGCTGATTACATATGTGTTTCGTGTTCTATACATCCCAACCTTCATTTTGATGTATAATTTGTGTATATTTAATCTGAATTTAAGGAAATATGAGAGGTGAGAATTTCAAAATAAACAAAATTCCATTACTTATATAGGCCCTTAAGTTTAACAGGCAAGGCAATGGATGCAGCATTGGAGGTGCCAGCAGAAGAATTGAACACTGATAGTGGTATAGACAAACTAATTGAACAGTTAGATAAATTATTCAAAAAGGATGTGATAGACAATGCTTATGAAGCATATACAAACTTTGAAAGTTTTTGTAGGACAAGTGAAATGACTATGTCAGAGTATATCATTGAATTTGAACAGAAGTATGCTAAATCAAAAAAGTATGAAATGACTCTCCCCACTACAGTGCTTGCTTTCAAGTTATTGGATAATGGTCAGCTGTCAGTACAAGATCGCCAACTTGCTCTTACAGCATGTACAGAATTGAAATTCGATGTTATGAAGTCAGCCTTGAAAAGGATATTTAACAGTGAGCATCACCATGGTGCATCTTGTAGTACTGATAAAACACATGTTAAGTTAGAACCTGAATCTGTTTTTGCTACTGAAAAACTAAGAACATTTTGAAAACAGGACATCTCTTCTCGAGCGGCTGATGTGCAAAAGGAGACAAATCCTTTGAACAAGTTTAGTAAACGAACCAAGTGTGCTGTATGTGGAATGGGCAAAAGATTGCCCTGATAGAGTTTCAATGAATTTTGAAAAAAAATCAAACATATATAAATCTTCTGCTAATATTACTTTGTTTACAAAAGAGGTCTCAAATCAGGTCTTTGTTATAGAATCGTATGGATGTGCTGTAATTGACACTGCCTGTACAAAGACTGTATGTGGCAAAAAATGGCTAGTAAACTTTTTTATTGAATTACTTGATGAAGAAGATAAAAACTCTGTTCTGATTCAAGTCACCAAGAGTTCAGGTTCGGTGATGGTAGTACTCATGTATCGGAAAATATAGTTTCAATACCTGTCCAGATAGGTGATACAAAATGTTTTATTTCTACCGAAGTCGTAGACTGTGACATTCCTTTATTATTAAGTAAAGACTGGCTTAAAAAGGCAAAAGCAGTTCTTGATGTCAGTGCAGATAGAGCAACAATGTTTGGTAACGAGATAAAGTTGAACTTTACTTCTAGTGGGCATTACTGTATTAATTTGTAGAAGAACTGTTCTGGAAACTATGAAGACAACATTTTGTCTTTAGTGAATGAAGTAATGAATATTCAGATTATTGAAGATGCTAGTTCAAAAGAAAAACTTTTAAAACTTCATAAGCAATTTGGGCATGCTTCGGCTGAAAAAATTTCAATATTATTAAGAGATGCGGGAGTAAAACAAAAAGAAGTTTTTAAGACTCTTGATGATATTGTTAAGAAATGTAAAGTGTCCATGAAATAAGCATTCTCCACCCCGTCCAGCTATATCTTTACCACTTTCCAGATCATTCAATCCAAAGGATAGCTGTCGATCTTCATGAACTTGATCGCAATACTTGGTACATGCATGTAATTGATTTATTCACTAGATACAGTGCAGCTTCTGTCATATATAATAAACAGTCATCTACAATTGTAAAGAACTTTTTACAGATATGAATTGCTGTCCATGGTGCCCCAAACTTTATTCTATCTGACAATGGACGAGAATTTGATTCATCAGTGTTTCGTGACTTTTGTGAAAACTTCACTATTACTGTGAAGACGACAGCAGAGGAAAGTCCATGGAGCAATGGTGTTTTAGAGCGCCATAATCAAACAATTAATGAGATTTTAAATAAAGTTAAATGTGATAATAAGTTGGTCTGGGAAACAGCATTAGCTTGGGCATTAAGTGCTAAAAATAGTCTCAGTAATAATCAGGGATTCAGTCCTAATCAGCTTGTATATGGACAGAACTTGAACTTTCCTTCTGTGTTACATGATAAACTACCTGCACTAGAAGGCACATTAATCAGTGAGTTTGCTGCTGGACACTTGACGGCTCTCCATGCAACAAGAAAAGCATTCATAGAAACTGAGTCCTCAGAAAGGATAAGAAGAGCACTACGCAAGCAAACAAGAAATAATGATGACACTTTCAAAACTGGAGATGTTGTGTTCTACAAAAGAAATGGATGTGATGAGTGGAAAGGTCCCGCTACTGTAATTGGGGACGATGGAGTTGTAGTATTTGTTCGTCATGGTGGAACGTATGTGCGGGTACATAAATGTTGACTTTTTAAAGAAAGTGAGTATTTCAGGGATATTCCTCTTGAAAAAGACATTGTAACATCAAAAATGCAAACAGCATCCACTGATGATAATTATGATACTTGTGATGATATAAGTGATCAGGATGATCAAAATGATGTTATTTCTTCTACTGAGAATGTAATTGTCGATAAAGAAGTTGATAGGGATCTAGTAATCTAAACAAAACTGTACTAAAACCAACAGTTGGAGATGTATTGACATTTGAGAATCCGAATGATCTACAAGAGAATATTAATAAAGTTCTGTATTTATTTATTTATTGATGTTTAAGATCACATACTTATGCACAATGGCTAATCATGACCGTGACAGTTTTACGGGTGGAGGAAGCCGGAGTACCCGGAGAGAACCACCGAGCAACGACGAGCAGCTGTCAGCTCCCCAACATCGTAACTCCGCACTGCAGCACAGGCAGGGTTAGATTGGTTGAAGACATGCGTACCATCGACGTGCAGTATGCCTTAGTACACGGCGTCATCGTGCCCCCACGCAATAAAGTTCTGTCGAGAGCTGGTAAGGCTACAGGCCGTAACAAAACTTGGTACAATGTCGAATATTTATCTCCAGAGACCATGTGTGGCATGAAACAGTCTATTGACTTGGAAACTGTTAATAAACTGCAATTACTAAATGATGCATGTACAAACAACCAAGAAAATGAAGAAACAGTGTTACTTACAAATGAGATTTCTTTTGATGAAGCAAAACAAGATGAACTTGAAAAGTGGTTGGAATATGATGTTTATGAAGAAGTTCCAGATAATGGACAAAATGGTATTTCTACTAGATGGATTTGTAGCATGAAGGAGGTGCAAAATGGGAAGAAAGTAAAAGCTTGTCTTGTTGCAAGGGGTTTTGAAGATGCTGAGAAAGATAATATTCAGAAGGACTCACCAACTTGTTCCAGAGAAGGTTTAAGAATTGTTTTCGCAATAATAGCAAACAATATGTGGATTCCTAAATCAATGGACATTAAGTCTGCATTTCTGCAGGGTTCTCTAGTATCGAGAAACATATTTTTGGGACCTCCAAAAGAAGCTAATAAACTTGGTATAGTTTGGAGACCTCGAAAGTGTGTCTATGGACTTGGTGAAGCCTCACTCAAATGGTATTTAAAGGTAAAAGAAGTTTTGCTTTTGTCTGGAGCAACTATCTCAACAGTTGACCCTGCAATTTTCTTTTGGAAAGATGCCGATGACAGCAGTTTGATCAGAGTCTTGGCTTCACATGTTGATGATTTCATATATGCTGGATAAGAGTCCTTCAAAGACATTGTGTCAGATATAAAATTGAAACTCCATGTGGGCAGTGAAGAAACAAACTGTTTTAAGTATATTGGACTTAAAGTAACCTCCGAAAACAATTTTATAACTGTTGATCAACAAGATTATATTGCATCTTTGAGTCAAATAACTGTTTCTAAAACAAGAAATCAAGACAAGCATTCTCCTCTTAACTCTATTGAAAAAGACATATTGAAGTCAAAAAACGGACAGATATTAAGGGCTGCAAACCAGACAAGGCCAGATATTCTTTTTGAGGCTTGTAAAATATCCTCTCATATGAAACATGCCACATTAGAAGACTTGCTGAAAGCCAATAAAATTATAAGAAACATTAATTCAGAGTTGGTGAAAATAAAGTTTCAACGACTTGGTAATAGTGACTCTCTCAAACTGACCATATATAGTGACGCATCTCTTGGAACGTTATCAGATGGTGGAAGTCAAGGAGGGCATTAAATATTATTGGTTGGGAAAGATGGCTGGCTGTTTCTCCTCAATTGCATGGCAGTCTAGAAGAATAAGAAGAGTGGTGAGAAGTACATTAGCTGCTGAGGCATTGTCTTTGTCTGATGCTATCGATAATGGAATATTTCCAGCAGAACTTTACTGTCAGCTGCAGTTTCAAAATCCAGACCATTTAAAAATTTAATGTATACCAGATAATAAATCTCTATATGATGCTATACATTCTACAAAGTTGGTGAATGACAAGAGACTTAGAATTGAAATAAGCAGCATAAAGGAACAAATACAGCTAAAGAAAATAGAATCCTTGACTTGGATGAAGGCTCAAAATCAATTAGCGGACTGCTTGACGAAAAAAGGCAGCTCTTCTCTAGCACTACTTAGAGTGCTATAGACTGGTGTACTTGATCATTAAACTGAGATCCACATGTAGACTGTATATAGTGTAATTAGAAGTTTGAATGTACAGTACAGTTCAACAATTTTATTTTAAGAAGAGAGGGAGATTGTTAAATATTGAACTCAGTAGGCAGATTGATTTGCTGACAACTGTATTCCTGTACAGACAGAAAGTGATGTCATATGCCATGGACAGGAAGTTGTGTGTTTTTAGAGGGAGTCTTTGAAGTAGAAATGTCAGCCTGGTGGAGGCAAGTGTCCAAGTTGATGTGACATATGTGAGTATTCTCAACACGTGGCATATGTCCCGATAGTATCATAATGCCATGGTGGCCATACGGAATTGGTTAGCTTGACCAAAATCGAAAGGAAGTATTGTCTAGTCATCCACACAAGTAACCCCTACAATTATAATTTGATCAAATAAGCTGTTCTTTAGTTATTAACCAAAAGTTAACAGACGGATGATGGATGGATGGACAGATAGATGAATCGATAGACAGACAGACTTATGGACATGGTGAAAACATTATGCCCCTCAGAGGGTTAGAGGCAAAAAAAGTTAAAAATCTGTCTCTAAGACCCTCCGCATGGTCCCCTTGGCTGCTGCATGATCTCTTTTCATAACCAATGCAAACTTAAAATGAAAGTGTCAATGACACTGTAGCTTAACTTGTTGTGTTTGATGAAAAGGATAATGTTCAATGTTTATGAAAGGATTATGAAATAAGACAAGAATTGTGATAATTGGGAATATGTTAATTTCTGTTCCCTGTATGCTAAGTTTTCAATAAAAATAATATGAGGTGTCGACTGTACTAAAGAATTGAGGGGTGGGTTAATGTGGCCCTCAAAGTTAATGTATGTGGCCCTCACAGTTAATGTATGTCAATGAAAGTTACCAAGTTACAGTGAAATTATTCCAAAACGAGTCATCCTATCAAGTTACAATGAAATCCCTTCATAAATAAGACCTGTAGACTGTGCTAAAGGTTTTCAGGCTTCGGGCCTATGTAGCCATCATGGTTGACCGATCGCAACCAAAAGGGGACGTCCTCATCTCGACATTATACTGAGTCATGCTACCAAATTACTACGAAATCCCTTCATAAATACAACCTGTAGTCTGTGCTAAAGTTTTTCTGGTTTGGGCTTGGGCAGCCATCATGGTTGAATGATCGCAACCAAAAGGGTGACGTTTTCATTTGGGCATTATTATCTGGAGTGATCCCACCAAGTTACAATGAAATCCCTTCATAAATATGACCTGTAGACTACGCTAAAGGTTTTCGGGCTTCGGGCCCCTGTAGCCGTCACAGATACCAATCATTACCAAAAGGGGACGTTATCATCTAGACATTATATGGAGTCAACCTACCAAGTTACAATGGAATCCCTCCATAAATGCGACCTATAGACTGTGCTGAAGGTTTTCGGGTTTTGAGCTTGGGCAGCCATCATGGCTGAATGATTGCGATCAAAAGGGGAAGTTCTCATTCAGACATTATTTGGAGTCATCCTGCCAAGTTACAATGAAATCCCTTCATAAATATGACCTGTAGACTGTACTAAAGGTTTTCGGGCTTTGGGCCCCTGTAGCCATCACAGTTAACCAATCGCGACCAAAAGGGGACATTCTCATCTAGACATTATATGAAGTCAACCTACCAAGTTACAATGAAATTCCTCCATAAATACGACCTGTAGACTGTGCTAAAGGTTCGGGCAGTCGTCACAGTTAATAGATGATGACCAATTGGGAAAGTTCTCATCTAGACATCGTACATAGTCATCCTACCAAGTTACAATGAAATCCCTCCATATTAAATATGACTGGCAGACTGTGCAAAAAGTTTTATGGTTTTCGGGCTTGGGCAGCCATCACAGTTAACAGATCATGACCAAAAGAGGACGTTCTCATCTAGATATTATACAGAGGCATTCTCCCAAGTTACAATGAAATCCCTTCATAAATATGAGCTGTAGACTGTGCTAAAGGCTTTTGGGCTCGTTCAGCCATCACGGTTGACCGATCGTTACCAAAAGGGGACGATCTCATCTATCTAGACATGACCCCAAACCTGCGTATGAAATTTTGTGGCGATCGGATAAGAACTCTGGGGGTGTAGCCTGTGCTAAAGGAAAATGTGAACAGACTCACAGACTAACAGACTCACAGACTTCCACACTCATGATGACACTAGCTTATCTTGACTTTGTCAAGTTAAGCTAAAAATTAGTTTGGTACACAATAATTACACAAAGGTTGAATAAATTTAGAAAAAGGTCTGAGTTCAGTTTTCCTGTTTTCTCTTATTTAATTTATTAATTCTGGAACTAAACATGGCTTCTGCAAACCAAAATGTGTTAAGCAAAATTTGCACAAACTTGTCAACTAATTTTAGATACTAATTTATTTTCATTCCTTACTGTTATGCACATTTAGTTTTTATATTAAACAAATATAAAGATTTTATTGATGACTGATGTAAAAACTTTAAATCGGACAAAAGTCTCAATTCTGTCCAGATTATATATTTTCCATGTCTAAAATCACACAACTTGCACAGACCCATCAACAGATGACGCTACTTCATATTTTTATGAAAAAATCTATTGTGAAAGACTTATTTATGGTTAAATGATTTGCAGCAGAAATTAGGCCAGGTCCCACTCTTTAAATGGAGTGGTAATTTATGCTGGAATTCTAAAATTAAGCAGGTAACATCTTGATTTTTTGTGTCCTAAATAATTTTGAAGTGGATAATAGTGGCTGGGGATTTTACAAAAAAGAAAAAACTGAATAACTGAATTGAAAAAGGGTCCCATAACCCAACTTTGTAAACCACTTTGAAGATCCTTGAAATTTCCAACTTGGTTTCTGCATACTGAACCCCACAAAAATTTGCAAGTTTTTTAACTTTTGTGTTTAACTTTTGGACAATTTTATTGTGCTGTTGAAACCCCAAAATCCTTGATCAGACTTTGCTCGTACGGAAACATTGTTTCTGTAGAAAAAAATATTTTATTAATATAAATATTTGCTAACCAGGCCTGTGATTAAATAGGTCAGTGTCACTTACCTTTAATGGTTTTAGTTCATTGTGATGTATCGATAAAATGTGTGTTATATTGTTCTCCCTTAGTAGTTGTTCGTCTCGAGAAGCTCTCAGGTTTCCAACATACAACCTTGGTAAGATCTGAAGTATACAAAAAAAAACATTCTTTACACTATTACACTTGTACTGAGCTTTCCTCAACCATGAGTAGTGCTGTCATTACAAAAGCAGTGAGGTTAATTTCAACCAGGTTATGACAGGTAGTTGTCTGACTAGTTGTGTTGCTCTCCCATCTGTCATCTGTGCGTCCAGACTTGTATGGCCAGTCCTAGCTTCGACTGCGTCAGCGATCTGGATGTCACCATTCTCAAACATATGCTCTTCCCAGCGCTTTAGATTAACCCAATTTCACACCATTTGCGGGTGTCCCCAAATTAGAGAAAGTGTAAAGACATTAAGAAAAACTTTTAAATTTTCTGTGCCTCTACTATATTTGAGACTAACTTCCATCATAATATGAGCATAGAAACACAAAGAAAGGCATGGCAATAAAACATTACAGGATAAGGCTGTTAGTTCTGGTCTTAATATGCCCAAATTAGGGGAAAATGGTGCCCCCAAAGTAAATGCATTTTAAAGGCCTGGCTCTTCCCCAACCCTCTCTCCACCAATTTCAAATTTGGTGTTTTTCATCATCTTGACTCACTGTTCATTGGCTGGTAACTGCACAGGAGGAGGGCTGGGTGTACAAGTTGATGAATTACTGTGCTTGATCTGCCAATATTTCTGCAACTGTCTTGTCAATAAGGCTATCCATGGTAGACATCTTGGATGGGTATGGCCATTATGGAACATATCGGAATGGATGTTTTCAACCCTCTATCACAGCAAGATGCCTATTTTTGTATATTGTTGTTGGGTAACCACCTTTCTGGCAAAGAACCAACCAATTCCTCACTCCTCTACCACAGACAGAACAAGGGATATTTATTGTGCCCTTGTGTAGCAGTACCAGGTGGGTTTTACAATACTATCCCAAACAACTCTTTGCACAAGGCTCTGAAGAGCCAACAACGAGCCAGCCACGTTTGTGCCTTTCATTTTACTGCAGGTATACTAAAAAGGATAACGAATCTGAGATTAGGAGAATCTGAGTTAACAGATGAGCCTCCCCAGGCACTCATTCTACTGGAGAGGTATGACAGGGACTGGGTCATTCAGGGGACTGGGGAGCTTGTAGTGCATGTACAATTTATTTGCTGTGCACACAAAGAGTACAATTACTGCTGGGAGGCTGTGCAGGGAGGTCTAGCTGGTATGCTCACATCCCCTGCTGCTTTCAAGACACTCATCACCCATCCCTGCCAGACTTTTGTTACATGTAATGTGTTTGGAGGATGGGGTGGTTGTAAAAGTCAGACAAGTTCTTCGTGGAGAGGGGAAACAAGTGTGTTTTTGCATGGTAGGTGGGGACAAAGACTATTAGTTCCAAAGCCCACTTATACAAAAGACCCCCCCCCCCCCACACAGACATCACCACTAATTCCTGCTCATAACATATCTTACATGTGAATATGTTTGAAGGTTCACTGAGATTGAAAAGTAGGCTTAATAAGTTTAAATACATGTATGTATTACTACATGTATGACATAAAAACCATTAAGTGATCATTTTGAGATTTTGCTGAAAATTGCAGCATAAGTCACAGTAATATTGGTCGCAGAATTTCTGCACTGGCTAGTTTTTAGGAACAATTTAATCTGAGAGAATCATGTTTGCTTAAGGGCTAATGACTGGCCCGCAATATCCATACATGTATTCCTGCAGGAATTTAGTTAATAATTAGAAACCCATAACAATACATGCAGTGAAAATGAAAAAATTTAAAGTAATTTATATATTTTTTATACTTACCAATGGCCCAGACTTAGCTGGTGCTAACTCAAAAATATCTAGGGTAAAACACAAATTTTCCCCCCCAATCCCCAAAATTTGCATACAAAACCAAAAATTAGAAGTCCTAACTGGCCCTCCATACATTTACTCTCCGCGCATGTGCAGACGCCAGGAAGTTACCAAAACTGGCGCCAACATCATTCCTTGTAAAAAAAGATAATAATATAATAATTCAGTGGGGAGGTATGAGTGCCCAGTACTGCCCACTCATGGGAGGGCCATTCCCATCTGGGCCATTGGTAAGTATAAAAAATATATAAATTACTTTACATATTTTCATATTTTTATACTGTATACCAATGGCCCAGACTTAGCTGAATCGTAAAAAGGTGGAGGGCCTAGAACTTCCGAAATAGTAGATCAACATAGATCAAATCCTTCAATCCATGATGAAGAAAATAATTAGAATTAACATGTACGTCTCTTATACCATAATATTAATAGAGGAGACACCTTATATGGATCCCAGTTGTGTAAATCCTAAAACTGAGCATGAAATCATGCTAATTAGGATGTAACGAGTTCACAATTTTTAAGGCTAGTCAGGACTAAGCCCTAAAAATTACGATGGTATATTTGAGAATGAGAGAAAATTGCCCATAAACCTACGCCATACAAGAATACTACAGATGGATGCTGAATATAGAACGGGTAAAATGGTTTCCTTCATAGTTACATACCCAATAAGCAAGAGAAGTGGAGAAAATGACCCCCCCCCCCTTTTTGAACATATCTTCAAAAGAAAGGGGGGAGAGCTCTGGAATCAATAAGCGGTACCAGGAAACAATATAAATAAATATCGATCAGGCACTCAGGAATTAATTCATGAATGATAAATGGTGCTTAATGCTACTTCACAAGCCAAGGCTATAGCAACAATTTGGGTAAATAATATTGTCCGCTACAAAATATGCACTGCAGACAGCGTATACAGGTACAACGAAATCAGTGAAATAATAATATAACATACACATATTAACACGAAATACGATGAACAATCTCTGCAGAGAAAACACACTTCCAAGATTATCCACAGGTGGCCTCTGTACAATAAAATCCGGTAAGAACACTCTTCAACGTGTACTATCTGATATCCACAATAATAAACGCGTGAGAATATGCGATTTGAGAACCGACAAAATAGAGGCCAGGATCTAGAAATGGAGATAGGAATGATCAACTGGCTCCAAAACAGACTGCCCCCGAAATATATAATAATTTCAAGGTCCTCCAAAGCGATAGCGTAATAAAATATTGTGCGAGTGCATTAAAATCCAGCATGTAATCATCTAAAAAACCACTAACTGGTTATGTAGTCACCTATGAAGTCAAATAGCAGCAATTATGATGATTTAATAATCGTTTGTATATTAGAAATCCGAAAATAAACACCGAAAACTAATGCAACAAAACTGTGTATATGCCTATGAGGGCGCCATCCAACACGATACAAACACATAGTATGTATGTATTAAGATATATATACGAGACAGTGTGTGAGTGTGTGAGGGGGGGGGGGGGGGGATTCAAATTCATGTCGAAACCTCCTCACCCGCTTTACATAATCATTGCTGGTCCAAACAGCAAAAATATAGTAACCGCAAGGCCATCTCACATCTGACATACTCTGTTATGCCACTAAGAGTGGAGAATGACATGAAGAACAAAACTTCACCTGAAGAAGAAGGCCCTGTCGTGGGGGAAGCTTCTGGCAAATGTTCAATAACAGACACTTGAGAAAACAAATATGCTGTAAGCATGAATCACCCTGAGACTGTTTAACCTCAATGCAATCAACAGAAACAAATGAATTGCAGGATACGCATATCCTATCATTCATTCCCGTGAATACGGCTGAGCGTCAACTGTATGCGCTCAAATGCCTAACACTGGTGACACAAATGATGGAAACTATTATTCCTGTGCGCCGCAAACTTAACTATCCTGAAGCAAATCCTACATAAGATCATGTAATAGCAATACTGTTAGAATAAGCCCAAGATGCTGCCACCGCTTTAACTTCATGCACTGAAATCTTAAACACTGACTGCTGATTGGAAGATAAACTTTCCTAAGCAGTACGAATAGCTAATCGAATCCATCTAGCAACAGAATGAACCAAAATGTCCCTTCTATTGGAAATTAATGACAACACGAGCGCACGTATCGCAGAAGCAATACAATGTCCCCTACCGGACTAATGTGCATTAATAATTATAAAAATGTTATAACCTAGATGTGATCAGCATGAATTCCGTTGAAGCATTTCCAAAATATGAAACCAGGGACTTTACTTGAATAAACTGCATATGCCCCTCCTAAGAAAAGCATATACCAACTAGATTAAGTGATTGTGCCCACATAATACACAGGATTTTCCCCCCCGCCCCCCCCCCCCCCTCCCCGCCAAAAAAAAAAAAACAAAAACAAAAAATTTTTATTGTCTTAAAATTGACCAAACCGCATAAAAAAACAAAGAAAATTCCAGATTTTGGTCCAAAATTTTCCAAGTACCACCTGGCCCCCAAATTTTCAGTGTAAAAAAAATAACTTTTTGTTGTCTTAAAACTCTTTTCGGTCACTAATGACCTCTTAGGAAATCGTAAGATTAGTATATTCCCAGAACATACATCAGTATTAGAGTTGGCCAACCGGTTTGGAAACTACTTTATAAATAAGGTGGAGTTGATAGATAACTGATTGTGTATCTCCAGTTGTTGTTACATTGAAAGTACAGTTGTTCCCACTTTTGATGATCAGTCTATTAATTCTAGTTGGTCCACGTTTGCACAAGTGAGTGAATCTGAGGTGAAAAAGCTCATCTTGTCAAGTCCTAGCAAAACTAATGGGCTGGACCCCATGCCTGCATCTCTGGTAAAGGTATCAATTGATTGTGTATCTCCAGTTGTTGTTAGCACTATTCAGGCATCTTTCCAAGAAGGTCATGTACCATCAGACCTTAAATTAGCATTGGTATCTCCACTTATCAAGAAACCCTCTCTTGATCCCGATATCTTGAAAAACTATAGGTCCGTTTCAAATTTACCATTTGTAGCGAAAGTTCTAGAAAAGGTGGTCGCTAAACAACTTCAGAACTACCTCCAAAGTAATAATCTTCTGGAACCATATCAATCGGCTTATCAGCCGAACCACAGTACAGAAACTGCCATTTTGAGAGTCTGTAATGATGTAATATATTCATTAGGTCACCGTAAGTCTATTCTATTGGTCTTGTTGGATCTCTCGGGCAGCTTTTGACACGGTAAATCATTCCATGCTGCTGTTGATGCTACGTCAACTAGGAATAGCAGGAACAGTTCTGGAATGGTTTGAATCTTACCTTTCATTGAGAGAGCAACAAATATCTATTTTGGGGTCAAAATCAGATAGTAAATCCCTTATACGTGGTGATCCACAGGGCTCAATTCTTGGCCCCATGTTATTTACATTATATACTGCATCATTAGGCCAAATGTTGAGGGCTGAAGGCATTCCATACCATCTCTACGCCGATGATACTCAGCTGTATGGGTCTTTTAATGCACTTAGTGAGTCTGATTCACTGAATTCAGTAGATATGATGCAAAACTGTGTTAATAAGGTACGAATCTGGATGGCTAGTCATAGGTTGAAAATGAATGACGATAAGACAGAGGTGTTGGTTATATCTTGCGCCGAAATTCCTTTTAATTTGCAGATTAAATCTTTAGAAATTTGGCAATTCAAAACAAACAGTAGCAAATAATGCTCGCAACATTCGGGTAGTGTTTGATTCACGTCTTTCGATGGAAGCAAATATTAGTGCAATTTGCAAGAGCTGTTTTATGCACATTAGAAATCTTGGACATCTTAGAAATTATTTGAATCAAAAATCATTGGAAAGGCTCCTTCATGCCTTTTTTTCTGCACATTTGGACTTCTCTAATTCACTCCTTATAGGCTTGCTGCAATCGCTTATCTCTAAGCTGCAAACAATACAAAACACTGCAGCTTGTATTATTACAGGACGCAGACGCTATGATCACATAACCCCATTGCTTCAAAAGCTGCATTGGCTCCCTGTTCAACAAAGTATCTCTTTCAAAATTCTGGTTTTGGTCTTTAAGTGTATTAATGGATCTGCTCCACAATATCTTCAAGACCTTTTGACTGTTCAGTCATCGAAACGGAATCTCCGCTCATCCGAACAGCTTCAGTTACATGTTCCTTTTTCCCGTTCTACCTTGGTGAACAGCAGGGCCTTTTCCTTCGCAGGTCCACGACTCTGGAACTCATTGCCAACACATATCCAGTCTTCCAGAAGTTTAAATGAGTTTAAAACAAATCTCAAGTCCCACCTTTATCAAGAGGCTTACGAGGTTTGAGCTATTTAGATTTGATCTGTTTGTTTACTTTTATACTTTTATGCGTATAGTAGGGAGCTTGAATGTATTTATTTTTTTTCCATGTAAAGCGTTTTAGAGCACAACTATGTGGTTTTACTCTATATAAAAACTCCATATTATTATTATTATTATTATTATTAAAACTGACCAAAATACAAAGAAAACAACAACAAAAAATCCGGATTTTGGTCCAAAATTTTCCATGTCCCACCTGGCCCCCAAATTTTCAGTGTAAAAAAAAAAATTTCATTTGTCTTAAAATTGACCAAAATGCATAAAAAACAACAACAACTAGAGAATTTGTTGAACAAATTACGGGCTTTCCCAACTTTCCAATGTGAAAATCCAGACTACATATAGCAAAGCAAAGTGTTTGAAATTAACCATTTCCAAAATGATAGGAAGATGCAACCACAGTTAGCTAATTTTGGCATTTTCGTATGGTACTCTTACCCTCATTTGCTTGAGGGTTAAAGATGAGATTAAAAACTAAACAGTAACATTCTTCTGGAAGCATTGCTGCATCTATATGCATACCAAAATAATTGTTACAACAACCTCGCAATTATGAGAAATTTGCCCTTGAAATTAGTAAATCTTGAAGATAAAATGATATATTCATATCATTTGTGGCCAATAGGAGTTAATTTTTAAATATTTGTCTGGTGATTTTAGTGTATAATATTATGCTCTTAATGTGTGAACATCAATCACAGACTGAGTGTCTGAAAAGAGACATGGACTAATCTTGAATCTTGCTATTTGAATGAACATGTTCAAGTTGAGGGTACTCAAATTCAAGGCCTGACAACTGGATGAGGGTTAAAACTTGGAATAAAACATATAATAGCAAAATTGTTCTTGGATAACAGTTAGATAATTGCCAAAAATGAAAAGTGGACAGAAATCGCACAAGGGTTAATGGCGAAAAGGCGGTAATTTGGCTAATTTGACAATAAAATTGAACAGACAACATTGTCGCTCATACGCCCACTGCGTCCAGACCAGTGAAGGCAGATAACGAAATCTTCAGAAGTTGTTCTACTATCTCTGCTCGACCGGACAGTATCTTTGTCGAGTGGCGTGACCGCGTGGGAATCATGTGGATAGCGTGGAAACCACGGGGGCGATTCGTCTCTACTTTATTTGCAATGCCGTTTCCATTCACTATTTACCTATCACTGATCGAGTTTGGCATTATTTCTGTCTATTTGATGAACTGTTCAGCTTTAAATATTCGCACATTCATATGGGACAGAAAGTTTTGAGTTAAACTACCCATTTTAGACCGTCCCAGCAGAAACTGACAACTTGATCCGATGGAGAAAAAGCCGTCATCTGGCTAATTTGACATTCAAATTGAACAGATACAATATTGGATATAACCCAATTATGTCCCGACCATGCAAGGTTAGCAACTTGAAATTCTCAGAATGTTTTCTACTGTCTCCGCCGGACAGTTTAGTATCTTTGTCAAGTGCTGAGCCTGCGTGGAAATACTATCGATCAGGTGGAAACCGAGGGCATGATTCGTCCCTACTTTATTCTCAATTCAACGACTTTTCCATTCATTATTTACCTGTCACTGGCTGAGTTAGGCATTATATCTGTCTATTTGATGAACTTTTCAACCTTAACTATTTGCGGCTTCATGTAGCACCACCGAAAGGCCACTGCATGGTTACCAATATATTCAGGGATTGATTTTATGAAAATAACAATTATTCCGACTATATCCACATGGGAACTCCTAAATATGCTAAGGGTTAAACTTTTGATAATAACGTATAAAACAGAAGTTGTCATGCTATGCTTGCGGCATGCAGGCAAAGAAAACATTCAGCGCTCAATGAATTAGGAAAGGAGTAAATTGTCACTTAAACCTATGGAATTCTGAAACAAGAGCACCGCCTAGCGGGACATTATATGCCCATTTTGTATTTTTGAAGGGTTGGGGTAAGGATGGGGGTAAGGGTGAAAACTGTTCGGACCAACCCCATATTCAAACTTGACCTGTATTTTGTTGTGATTAAACAACATACTAAGTTTGGAACCAATTGGAAAACAAATATTAAAAGTTATCATCCGGAAACCAAATATTTGATGCATTCTATGTCCAACAAGGGCCATAATTCACGGGAACTTCGAAGTTCGAACTGACCCCATATTCGAACTGACCCAAAAAAAATTTGGTGTCAATCCGTCAAGGCGTTCAGCTTTAAATGAATGGAAACCAATTTTTTTAGAAAAATTGTGTTTTCAAAGGGCCATATCTCTGCAGCGGATGGACTCAGAAACACCAATATCGAACTTGACCTCTATTTTATTGCTAAAAACAACTTCTGAAAGTTTGATGTCGATCCGTCAAGGCGTTCAACTTTAAATGAAAAGAAACCAAATTGTTTACGGATGGATAGACAGACAGACGGATGGACAGACAGACTGATAACATAATATGTTCCATTTTTATAAAGGGCGTATAAAAATGAGAGTTTTTTTCAACGGCACCAATCTTTATGCATCTGAGATAGGGATGGCGTTAAACTTTACAGCAACCTTATAACAGAAAATATTCTTGGAATTGAACTCTGAATCCGAATTTTGAATTGAACTGAATTGTTTATTCAACAATATACACGTTACAAATATATAACATTACATGTACATTTACAGTGATATCTAGATTTGTATACAAAACACTAAGTAACATGCATATTGTATGGAGGTAGCATAGCCAGATTGGCTGTCTTCCTGCTACCCCCCGAGAAAAAGGTTAAAAAATAAAAATGAAAAGTAGGAATTGAGAATTAAGGAGTCGTTTATAGTGTTATTTTGGATGTGAAAAATGGCAGCGATGAGTGGATATATATACATAAATGTGCCATGCACAGGTACTCTATGAAATGCTTGCATTAGTCGACAGAAGTTGTCACCCAGCTAATTATGTTGCAACAGTTGTGCTGTGATGCATTGTCTATATCAAATGGAAAGGGTAGAGATTACATGTCACATTTTACCAAAAAATACTATAATTATTTCGCATTTAGTCATTATATCACTGCTCAAATACAACTAGTTAAGATGTAACTAAGCGTGGCAGTCGGAACAAGCAGCATTTTGGCATCGTACGAAACTGTGATAGGAAACAAGTGCAATTTGGGTAATTTTTTTTATAAATAGTGATCTCGACGTAATATTTTTTATAGAGTTACTCAGGCTATTCCATAATTTTGGAAATGAATGGAGTGGGAGTTTTTTCGAGAAATCTGATCTTGAGATGCCTCTTCTAACTTGACCTGTTTGTCTGGTTATTCTACTAAGTTCACTGCCATGTATCTGGAAGTGATTAGTAAAGCTTACTGGAAGGTTTCCATTGTGCCAATCATACATAAAAGTATAAGCATTACGTTTGTACAGGTCTGGAAATTTCAATATCCGTTCCTTTTTTGAATAAAGGATCTGTGTGCGAGTTAAATTTTCTGTTGTTAATAGTACGTAATGCCCGTTTTTGTAGGAGAAAGAGCTTATTGCTGTTATTGACATGCCCCCATGTGTGGATGCAGTACAACAGGTGACTATGAACAAGTGAGAAATATAAGGATCTAAGTGCGCTATGGGGAAGATGTTTCTTTACTCTATTTATTGCATATATCGCCCTTGAGATTTTAGATGCAGTGTGTGCAATATGGTGCTTGAAGTCTAGACACTCATCGAAATAAACACCCAAGAATTTCACTGCTTTATTATTATCGGATGTATTGGATACCCTTTCGAGTCTGTTATTGTTCATGATTAGACTTAAATTGGGATTATCGGTTTTAATGTGTGAAGGGCTAAAGAGAATATACTTTGTTTTTTTAGCATTAATTGCAATTTTATTGGCCTTACACCATTTGTTCAGTTTCGCAATTTCGCTGTTTACGTAATTATGGAGTCGTTCGATGTTATTGTCTGAGGCTAATCCAGTTGTATCATCCGCAAAAGAAAGAATATTCAGTGTTGTTGATTTGGAGATATCGTTAATATAAATCAAAAATAAAAGAGGTCCAAGGACTGATCCCTGTGGAACTCCACATGATATACCCAGTAATTCCGACGCCGAGTCTCCATATTTTACAAACTGGGCCCGACTTGTTAAATAACTGCGAAACCATGAATTTGTTGTGCCTCTGATTCCATAGAAGTCTAACTTATGTAGAAGTATATCGTGATTGACAGTGTCAAATGCTTTTGAGATATCCACAAACAGTGATTGTGTGCCTTCCTTAGAGTGATTATCATAGTTTGCAGCTATATAATCAAGGAGATGCAACATTGGATGAAAAGTAGAATGACTACTTCGAAAGCCATATTGATGGTGAAATAGAATATTATGTTTCGATAGAAACCCATAAACTCTGTTGAACATAAGTTTTTCAAGTATTTTAGAGAGTACAGGCAGAATGCTAATTGGTCTGTAATTATCAACATGTTGGGGATTACCAGATTTGTAAATAGGAATTACTTTTGCAATTTTCATTTCATCTGGTACAATTCCTGATAGAAAGGAAAGATTTATTATATGCATTAATGGATCTGCAATTTCACTTATTGCTTCTTGAATGAGTTTTGATGAGATGTCGTTATAGTCTTGACTCTGTTTCCCTTTCATAACTTTTGTAATGGATATTACTTCTTCACTAGATGCCGGAGCAACAAATATATTATGTGGATTACTATCGGTTAGGAAATCAGAGAAATGACTGGTGCACGAGCCAACATTGTCATTTATTATTTTGCCAATATTGGAGAAGTAACTATTGAAGTGATTTGCTATGTCAGTTGGGCGAGATTCCTGTTTACCATTTATAATAAATTCTGTGGGGAGAACATGTTTGCTGTCCATTTTATTAATAGCATTATGGAGGATTTCCCAGGTTTTTCTCATATTATTTCTATTTTCATTCAAGATATTTTTATAGTACAAAGCTTCAGCCGCTCACTTTATTTTGTTATATATAACACAAAAGGATTTATACCTGCCCGCATTGTCAGCCGATGGATGTTTCAACTTATCTAGATAAAGCTTGTTTTTATTCACTGACGACTGGATAAGGCCTTTTGTCATCCAGGGCTGACGTCTGATGTATTTTTTTGGAATACTAGTTTTTTTTTATTGGAAAATTGTTGTCGAACGCTTTCGAGAAGATCTTCATGAAATTATTATATGCTGTCTTTGGGCATGTTGATTCAAAGACCAATTCGAAGTTTGCATGGGCTAATTGAGTTTTAAAGCAGCTTATGCCTTGCGAATCGAAAGATCGTTTAACAAATGTTTTTGCAACATGCTTTATCGTGCTTGATTGTTCAGAGTTGTTCAGAGTAAAACGTTCCAAAATGATCAGAGATATCTGTAATAATGATTCCAGCTTTATAATTAGATCGCAGTGTGTTTGTGTAGATGTGGTCAAGTATGGTGGCTGAATATTCTGTCACTCGTGTTGGTTTAGTGATAACAGGGAGAAATCCTTCGTTGAACATGTGGTCAACATATGTTTGTGTCCTCTCATGTACACCATATTTTAATAGATCCATGTTGAAGTCCCCCATTAAGAACGCCTTTGTATTATTTTGATTTAGTTTGTCCAAGATTATAGTCATTTCATTCGTGAATGAGTTTAAGTCAGCTCTAGGTGCAGTGTTTGGGCGGTAGATTATTCATACAACATATGGGTTTTTGGTATTATCAAATATTTCAACGAATAATGATTCAAACACATGAGGTATAAAGACTGTTAAATCTTCACGTAATCGATAAGAAATATTGTCCTTGATGAATAGCCTGACACCCCCCCTTCCATCATCATTCGCTGGGCGTGTGTTAAATAGAAGTCGAGTATAGCCATGTAGCTTATATTCTATTTCAGGATGTATGTTGAATATTTCTGTGAGGCCAATCACATCAAATCCATTGGAGGTACACTGTAGGTCTTTGGGCAAATTTTCAAGGGGATCCCAAATAGCATTCAGACTTCTACAGTTTATATTGAACAGGCTGAGAGAAGAGTCGGATGCTAGCGAACTCCACAAGTTTTCGCTAGTATAATAATTACAGGAATGTTTGTGGATGCTGAAGGGGGTCATGCTTTCTTCGTCATGTTCATTCACTTCACTTAAAAGAGTCGTGAAGTCAAACCTTTCCGTTGATTTTAGTGCATCTAGCGTTATTTTGTCATTCGCCATCATTAATGTAGAGAAGGGTATTATATATTAAATTTATGGTGTGCAAGTACAATATCACAAAGATATTAAACCTTGGGAATGCAAACATGTTACACTTACCACGAAAAATATGAAAAATCCACGCATCGCAGTTTGCCAGAGAAGAAGGAAGAAATGAGAATAAAAGGAAATTTAAAAAGCAGAGTTAGTTCAGGGCATACATAAGTCATGCTCCGAACAAAACTAATGACTAGGTAGGAGGTAGTCAGTGGACTAAGAATTATGTGTATGTACACAATCTTATATACATTGCACATAATTATACATACACATATATACAATAGCATTGCAGTGAAAGCTCATGAACCATCACATCGAAAAAGGTGAGTCATGCGCAAAGACCTGTTAACGATTTTATCCGTTCACATAGACTCTCTGTTTGACCGACCATATAACAGAACTATAATACAATAGAGAGTTGATTTAATTACAAATTTACTGCTGGGTGCCCAACAGCATTCTCCAGTAAATTGCATGGGACATGACCAAATGAACAGATATGCGGTGAGCACAAGCACTAACCAAGAAACTGAATGGAGCTAGTCCAATTAAAGCAATAACATTTCCTTGTTAACTAAAGAAAGACAAGTGTGTAAAATTTGGCATCAATTTGAAATAAAAATTTTTTCAACTGCAATTCATTCTTTAGTAAATAGGTGAGAGTTGCTCATGTGATTTCAAATACAATCCCTGTGAAGCGCCCAAGAGCACTGTCCAATAAATTGCAATGGAAAATTACCAAAATGAGACAAGTAGTGTTTCTTTGGTCAACTTAAGCGAGCAAAATAAGTGTGAAGAACAGGTCATCATTACCATTATGCTAGTAGTTAGTGAAAGTAAAATGGAATTCATTCTTTCACTAGATATACATGTGGTGTTCATTTGTATTTTGATTAACATTTATTAATTCGACATCAATGTTCAATTCAAATCCACGCGTAAAAATTATTCCAGTACAATTTTAATGTAGAGTACCCGTGAGCACTAACCAGTAAATTGTAATTGAAAGATTCCTAGTCAAGCAAATGCGAGTAGGTTGTTACCCAGACCTTCTCACGAGTAATATACAGCGAGAGCAATAACTTGCTCTTACAAAACCATTTACGAGAGCAATTTGCTCTCGTCTCCCTGAATCTTTGACGAAAGACTATGTCTGACCTGCCAAATTCATGCAATTGACGGGAGCAGATTTTCGCTCTCGCAAAATAGAAATTGCGAGAGCAGGCGGGTGCGAGAGCAATTGCTCTCGCCTTGTGCGAAGGACTGGTTACCTAATGGAAAAATAAGTGTTAACAATATGCCATCATTACCATGATGCAGGTATTATTAGAGAGAGAAATAAAATTTTTAATTAGAATTTAGTAAATATAAATGTGCAGTCTGCATGTTTTTCAGCAAGCATTTATTAATTCAACACCAAGGACCATTGTAAGTATACGTGTATTCAAGTACAGTTCACTGTGAAGTGTCCATGAGCACTGTCTGCCAAAATGTAATGGAAAAATTCCGGGGCTGCTTTTGAATCTTCATGTGTGCAGATATTGTTCATAGAAATTGTTCAAATACCTTTCACTGCAGGGCGCCCATGAGCACAGTCCAGTGAATTGCACTGTAACAACTTCACATGAAAACAAATAATGTGTCATTGATTACGCAGTCAAAACAAGTGTGGAGAGTTTGTCATCACTGCCACGACATCGATAGTGCACATAACAGTTTTAAAAAATTATCAACTGGAATTCATTCATTAGTAGATATTAGAGCGCTGTTATGTGATTTTCTGCTGGCATATGTTTCGACATCAAAGATTATGCAAGCCTACGCGTGTTTGGGATGATATTAATAAAAAAAAAAAAAAAAAAAAAAAAATTCAATTACAATCCACTGCAGAGGGCCCATGAGCACTAAACAGTAAATGGTAATAGAACAATTCAAGATGAAACAAATAATATTTACTTGTAACCATAGGCAACACATGTGTGAAAACTTTGCCTTCATTACTATGCTGCCAGTCTAACGTGAAAGTGAAATACAATTTTCAATTGTACTTCATTCTTTAGATAAAAATACGAGTGCTCTCCATAGGATTTTCTGCAAGCGTTTATTCATTCAATGTAGGGGATTCTATGTATCTACAGGTGTTAGGAATGGTCATTACAGATATTCAAGAGAAGCCCACTATGGGGCACCCCTGACCACTATCCAGTAAATTGTAATAGGACAATTCCCAAAAGGCAAGTAATATTTCCGTGTTGCCTTGGGCAAGACAAGTGTGCAAAATATGTCATCATTAGCATGATGCCAGGATAACATAGAGAAGTGAAGAAAGTTTCAAAATGGGATTCATTCTTTAGTAAATATACAAGTGCAGTTCATTTATTATTAGCCAGCTGTTATTATTTCAACACCAAGGATAATTAAATATACATGTTTTAAGGTTGGAGTTCATAAAATTATCCAGATACAGCCCACAGTAGAGCGTCCTACCACTGCCCAGTAGATTGTAATTGAACAATTCCAAATCAGGCAAGTAATGCTTTCGTATTACAATAAGCAAGACAAATGCGAGAAGTACATCATCATTGCCATGATGCCAGTATAACGTGAAAGTGAAGTAAATTTTCAACTGCAATTCATTCTTCAGTAAATAAACGTGTACTGACCATAGTGAATTTACTGTTAATATTAATTCATTCAGCATCAGGCTGCTCTAAGTCTACCAGTGTTTAGGGATGTTGTTCATAAGAACTATTCAAATGCAATTCACTGCAGGGCACCCATGAGCGCATTCCAGTGAATTGCACTGGAACAGTTCCACATGAAACAAATAATGTGACACTGCCCACGTAGACAAAACAAGTGTGGAGAATTTGTCATCATTGTCATGATGCCGATAGTATACAAAAAGTAAAATAAAATTATCAACTGGAATCCAACCTTCAGGAGATATTAAGACGCTGTTATGTGATTTTCTACTGGCATACGTTCTTTCGACATCAAAGATTTGGTAAATCTACGCGTGTTTGGGATGGTATTAATTAAAAAAATTAAAAAAAATTAAAAATAAAAAAATGTTAAAAAATTTATAGTAATTTATATATTTTTTATACTTACCAATGACCCAGACTTAGCTGGTGCTAACTCTAACAAAACCAGGGCCAAACACAAATTTTGCCCCCCAATCCCCAAAATTTGCATCCAAAACAAAAAGAAATCATGTCCTAAAGGACCTCCATACTACGCCTCTACTGCGCATGCGCAGTGACGCAGACGTCCCGAAATTGGCGCCAATTATCATTCTTACTGGCAGTGCCTGGTCAGCGCTATGTACTCAGCGGGGAGGCAAGAGTTCCCAACTCCAGGGAGGGCCATCCCCGTCTGGGTCATTGGTAAGTATAAAAAATATATAAATTACTATAAATTTTTTAACATTTTTATACTGTACCAATGACCCAGACTTAGCTGAATAGTAAACAGACTGGGGGGCCTAGGACATAGAGGAAAATCCAATAAGCTCAGCTATATAGTAAAGAGGTAACCCCTTAAGGAGAAAAGGAGTATCAGGCTTTACATGTATCTTTCTTATTTAATATTAAATTAGAAAGATACACTACCCTTAATAATTGAGCACAATAACATTCATGTTCTCTATTAACATCCAGTATAACCCTTATACTAATTATTTTTAAAGCAAGCCAATAAATAAAGTAGTCCAGAGAATTGAGACTCTTTATAGTCATTTAAAAGTGTCCGAGTATTGTATATTAAGGCCCGTTTGACACTTGACATATACAAATGCTTCACACCGAGCTACACTTTAAAAATAAGACATGAATGAATTTTAACATTAATATTACACTTTAAAACCATCCCGGAAGCGACTCAGAAATACTGACTTGGAGGAGGCATTCCCTTGCTTTTCACTATAAAGCAGGTGACCTAAAGGAACACCCGCCCCCCCCCCCCCCCCCCCCCCTTCCCCTTGCCCTGGGTCAAATAGCCCAGAGCGAAGAGGGCAGCCGGACGGAGTCACTGCCGGAACAGAAAGCCTGCATAACTATAGTTGCAACTGTTTAGTGGACGACATTCTGAGCAACAGATAACGGACCTAAACAATGCAGGTCTCCAGAAATGGACTCAATATTTCTGAGATAAAAATTCGTAAATGTGGATGGCTGAGACCAATAAGCAACCTTCATTAAATCTGTAATAGCAACACTATTAGCATAAGCCCAGGAAGTAGAAAGAGCTCTTACTTCATGAGCAGAAATCTTAAGCACAGACTGCTGAGAAGAAGATAAATCTTCATAAGCAGTACGGATAGTTAACTGAATCCATCTAGCAATAGAATGGACTGAAATGTCCTTTCTATTAGGCATCAAAGACAGAAAGAAACGTTTCCGTCCCTTTCTGATAAACTGAGATCTCTGTTTATAGATACGTAATGCTCTAACAGGACAGAGTAAAGGCCTACGCCCGTCTGAAGACGGAAGAGCCTTAATAACAATAGGTTCCGGATATTTATTAGGAGCCTGATTCTTAGCTAAAAAACCCACATTAGTAGTGAAGGTGATAGTGTTCCCAACACTACGATAATGAGAATCATCCACCGATAGTGCATGAAGCTCACTGACTCTTCTAGCAGAAGAGAAAGCTAAGAGAAAAGCTGTCTTATAAGATAAGAATTTGAAATCTACTGTCCCAAGAGGTTCAAATGGCTTTTCCTTCAATTTAAGAAGAACCCAAGCTAAATTCCACTTAGGAATTAATCTAAGAGTTCTGGGTCTATTTATCGAAAAGTTTCTAACCAACTTCGATAAAGAGACATTAGATCCAATTTGTAAACTATCATGATGTGCATAGGTATCAGATGACATAGATCTATAACCCTTTATAGTAACAGGCTGCAGTTTGATTTCGTCAAACAAGTATACTAGAAAGTTTGCAATGTCTGGTATAGAGGGATCGAATATATCTACAGAATGATCCCTACACCAACGACGAAAAACCTTCCACTTAGCCGCATAGTTTAGCGAAGAGGAGGTCCTCCTACAGTTAGAAATCGCGTCCACTGCTCGTCCTGTAAAGTGCTTGCCATGCAAGAAGGACCGCACAACGGAAAAACGTGAAGGTTGAGACCTTGCGGGTTGTGATGGAGTTGGCGCGATTTCCCCTGCGAAAGAAGATCCTCCCGTGGAGGAAGCTTCCGCGGTAGGTCCCACAACAGACACCTGAGTAGATTTATCCACGGTCTCTGTGGCGACAGAGATGCTACCAACAGAATCTTGCATTGAGATCGTTTTATCTTTAGCAATACTTGTTGAATTAACGGCGCTGGAGGATACGCATATCCTATCATTCCGTCCCAAGGGATCGACAGAGCGTCTACTGCAAATGCTCTTGGATCCGGACACGGAGACACATACGTCTGCAACTGATTGTTGAGATGTGTCGCAAATAAGTCTATCATTGGCCGTTCCCATTGGTAGCAAATCTGATTGAATACTTGTTTGTTGAGAGTCCACTCCGATGGCAACAAGCGACCCTTTCGTGAAAGGGAGTCTGCGAGCACATTCAGACGACCCGGTATGTGACGGACCGAAAGAAGAACGTGATGTTCTAGCACAAACAGAAGGATTCTTTCCGTTAGATTGAACAATGGAACTGAATGAGTGCCTCCCTGATTCCGTATATACGCCACTACTGTCGTATTGTCGGATAGGATTTAGACATGAGCATCGTGAATAATGTCCATCCAGTGACATAACGCAAGCCAAACTGACATCATTTCCTTGATGTTTATGTGCTTGCACAGGAATTGCGGATCCCAAAGACCCTGGCATCTCGAATCCGTTGGGATTAATGATGCACCCCAACCTGTTTGACTGGCATCCGTCATAACGGTAAAACTCGGATCCGGCAACTGCAGCGGAACTCCTTGAGTTAACCACTGAATGTTTGCCCAAGTCTGAATCTCTTGTTTCACTTGATCTGACAAGAGAACGTCTACATCGAGCGAATGAATTTTCACACTCCAATTCTGAGTCAAGAAAATTTGAAGAGGACGTGTGCGTAACCGCCCCATCGGAATGAGATCCGCGGCGGCTCCGCACAGACCTATCAGTCTCATAAATTCTCTCGCCATGACTTTGTCTGCATGCAGACAATAGCGAGCGTAACAACTGACTAATTTCGCTCTGGTTAACGGCAGACGAACGAGATTGTTGTGCGTCTCGAAGCTCATTCCCAGATGAGTGAATGACTTGGACGGCACCAGATCCGACTTCTCCTCGTTTACTATAAAACCGAGACGTCGGAGCAATAGAAGAAGATTCTGAATATCGTTCTGAAGCGTTAACTCGTTGCCGTACCTCTGAAGAATGTCGTCCAGGTAGGCCGACGTTACCGCAGACGAATGAGCTCAGAAGTAGATCATTACCGAGTTCATTACCCGAGTGAAAGCCCAGGGTGCTAGATTCAATCCGAAGCACATCGCCCGGAATTGATACACCACTCCTAGGAGTGCGAAGCGTAGATACTTTCGGAATGTCGGATGTACCATGACGTGAAAGTACGCATCTTTGAGATCTATGCTCGTTGCATAATCGTTCACCCGAATACTCGCTCTGACCGATTGAATCGTCTCCACATAAAACTTCGGAGCGACGATCAGCTTGTTTATCCAGCTCAAATCTATGACTGGACGGAACGAGCCGTCTGGTTTCGGAACCAGAAACAGATGGCTGTAGAATCCCGGAGATTCCTGGTTTTCTACGACCTCTACCGCGTTCTTCATTAAAAGAGACTGCACCTCTGATAACAGAGCGTCTCTTTTCTGCGGATTTGACGGAAGATGAGTCCACTTTGGACTTCGAGTTAATGGAGGCTTTCGTTTGAAGGATATCTTTAGACCTTCCGAAGCCACTCCTCTCACCCAAGGGTCGTCCGTAATCGACGCCCATTCTTGTGAAAAGCTCGACAACCTTCTGCTAACCGGAACGCGATAGAGGTTTAAGCCATCACCTCCTGGACCTGCGAGGGCTGCGGTAGGAGAAACCACGTCTTCCACGACCCGCACCTCGCCCCGTCGACCTCGAGGCGTCCGACCGATTGTCCCGGCCTGAAGGACGTCCCGAACGAGAGTCGTTATCCTGACGGTCTCTCGAATAAGACCAAGAGGACGCACCGGAACCTCTATAGGAACCTCTCTTGGGCGCATTAGACCCAGAAGTGCCTGTCTTATTCGTGTCTGCTGTATCCGACTTCTTAGGAGCAGATTTGAACAACAGAGAATCCTTAGCTTTCTTTGTAATTTTATCATAAATAGCGGAAAGCTTGCTGTCAAAGAGAAGTTCTCCTGAGACCGAAGCGACTCTAAGAGAGTTCTTCACCTTAGAATCCACTAGTGTGGATGTAGCTAGGGCTGCGTCACGGCTAACCAACTCCAGATTTGCCACTGAAAGGGCGGAGTTACACGTGGAATAAGCTACTGCCCTTGAAAGAAGTCTTAAAGAGGATTGTATATCCTGAAACTCTTTCCCCTGAAGGCGCAGTGATAACGCCTTAGTAAGGTGATCTGCATAAGATAAGGCATCTAAATTGGCTCTGTTAGACGCAATAGCTGTTTCCAACACCGCGGTTGGAATAGAAGCTGACGACGGTAATGATAGCTCTAAGTCTTCCGCCTCGTCGTCCATACGCAGAGGAACTCTCGGTATATCCTGTCCTGCTGTATCGAATTTATTCCTTGCATTAATGAAAGGCAGGTTGAGAGTATTAGCGGACAAGAAACCTGCTTTCCCCGTCCTGGAAGCAAGTTTAAATATAGCGTCGTTCAATAATTCAAATGTTCTTGCAACATTATTGGACTGCGATGGAAACTCGGGAGCGATGTCCCTGAACCGCTCAAAAAATTCAGAGTCCAATGACGCTATAATTCTCTTGTCCGGAAGCGCAGCAGTCTGGCCCGACGGAACAACTTGAGGGAGAAAGTGCCGGATGAAGTCCACGGCAGCTTTATGTTGTTCCGAAAGGGATAGCTCCAAGTCATCCGTATCCCTTTCACCATCCGGTCGGACCTCATGATGTTCCCGGTCGTCCGCCCCCGAAGCTTCGGCGGAGCGTACCGACCCAGCGCCGTCGGATAATTCTCGATCCGACACCGTTTCTGTCGGCTGCTGGGATGCTGCGATAAGCTGTGCTATCTGCACAAGAATGTCCGGCGTCGAGACCTGCGGAGGCGCAGTCTTTCGCTGCTTCGCCGAGGGCAGCTCCGCATCAGATGGCTCCCGCATACTTTTCCTATGCGAACGTCCGGAGTCCATCGGTCTCGAATCCCTGGCTGCCGGATGGTGTGACCTGGTCGCCGAAGAATCCTTGATCGGCGAAGCTGGTAATATATCGGCGGTCACGCAGCCAAGGTGCGGTCGTGTGAGCTGACGAGAAGAGGAAGCCTTAACAGTCTCAGCGGACTGCTTATACAACGGAGCGTCCCGAGCGATGAACGTATGCTCCGCTAAAGACACATTTTGTACCACAACATCTGGTCCCAGATGTTGTTGTACGAGAGAGGGGCCTCTCTCGCTCGCGGCCCGGCTGGACCTGGACAAGCTAGGAACCGGACTCAAAGGCTTCCTCCGTTCTCGCTTACTATCCGCCGTCACTGGGTGTGCATCTATTATGTTTATAGTGCTCTCATCACCCAAAATTTCCTCTTGGACCGCATCGGACGAACCCGGCTGCCGAACCATTCGGTGAATGGACGCTACACCGGGCGAGCTAGCGGACGACATTTGTCTAATCTCCATGAGCACTTTTGCCGCTAGCTCTGAATTCATTTGTGACGACGGACGCACACTTGTAGAAAATAACATGGAAACATCACCCTGTTCTGGTTCCTCTGAAATAGAAACTGAGAGAGTAGAGTGACCTTGCGGAGAAAGAGCCGGCATCGCTCTTTCTCCAGAAACAACATATCGTGACACACGTTTCCAATGTTTCTCATCCCAATATTCACATATAGGACAGGGATTAATACGAGAACACTGACTACAATTAATACAATGATCATGAAAGTCAGAGGAAGATTTCTTCCTATTACAATTTGAACAACGTCCCTTCATTGTGAAAGAACAACAATAAGTCCTAGTTACTCGCAAAAACCCCTGACACAAAGATACATAATAACATGATCCATTAATAAATGAAAAAACAATTGCAAAACAAAATAATTTTGAAAAAATATTTTTTCAGCGAAGCCCAAGTTGCTGAAAAGTAACGTTGAGCCCTGATGGATCCGATGGCAAAGTGTGGTCAAAAATTTTAAATTTATATTAAATAATTAATGAGACACTTACGGATAATATAAATGTATCTTATAGTGAGATAAACTACAGCAAAGGCAAACAGCCCCCCTCAAAAAAGGCTGTTGCCAATGAAAACAAACAGTGTAAAAACACCAGAAAACATGACTCCAGGCACTGAAAAAACTGGCCCGGAATCAGTCATCAATTACACTCTATCTGATGCAAAACAGAGACTCCCAGGGGAGAATCTGCAGAACATCAGATGGAAGATGCAGAACACAAACGTTATACACCCATGGGTGAAAACGTAACTATGGGGAAAATAACAGAAAACATTCTGTAACCAAGCAACTCTCCCAGGAAATTTTAGAAATGAAATTTCTCAAAAATATGCCAAAAGCATGGGAGAATTGCAAGGGGGGACTTTAGAAGGCTAGGGGAGAGGAAACACTGAATAAGCAGTGCAACAATTAGCAAGAATGACAACAAGAGGCCCATGCCTCGAAAATAGGCAACTTAACATAATTTCATCAAAAAATTTTAAGTACAGCCCTGATTATTTTTTGTCACTTCTTTTTCCTCTCCTCCTTCTATCCTCCTTAGAATCACATTTTCTCCAAAAATTACGTGTCTGGCATCCTTTAAACTGAGATTTACAAGCACAAAGATCAGTGAGATGTTGACTGATGAAGGGCCAAACAGAGAATGATAATTGGCGCCAATTTCGGGACGTCTGCGTCACTGCGCATGCGCAGTAGAGGCGTAGTATGGAGGTCCTTTAGGACATGATTTCTTTTTGTTTTGGATGCAAATTTTGGGGATTGGGGGGCAAAATTTGTGTTTGGCCCTGGTTTTGTTAGAGTTAGCACCAGCTAAGTCTGGGTCATTGGTACAGTATAAAAATAAGAATATTCAATTACAATCCACCGCAGAGGGTCCATGTGCACTAAACAGTTAATTGTAATGGAACAATTCTAGATGAAACAAGTAGTGTTTACTTGTAGCCTTAGGCAACACACGACTAAAACGTTTGTCATGATTACCATGCTACTAGGTTTACGTGAAGGTGAAATAAAATTTTCAATTGGTCTTCATTATTCCGTGAATATACAAGTGCCATCCATACGATTTTCTGCTAGCATTTATTCGTTCAACACCAGGAATCCTACATACCTACAGGTCTTGGGAATGATGTTCGTTACAAATATTCAAGTAAAGCCCACTGTGGAGCGCCGACGATAATTATCCAGTAAATTGTAATAGAACAATTCCAAGAGACGCAAATAATATGTCCGCATGCCTTGGGCAAAACAAGTGTGCAAAACATGTCATCATTAGTATGATGCCAGAATTACATAAAAAATGAAATAAAGTTTTAACTGGAATTCATTCTTCATGAAATATGCAAGTGTTGTCCATTTATTTACAACCAGCTTTCATTCATTCAACATCAAGGATTATTAGATTCTACATGTTTTAAGGATGGTGTTCATAAAATTATCCAAATACAGCCCACAATAGAGCGCCCTAGCAATGCCCAGTAGATTGTAATTGGGCAATTCCAAATCAGGCAACTAATAGTTCCGTGTTGTAATAGGCAAAATAAGTGCGAATAATACATCATCACTGCCATGATGCGAATAAAACGTGAAAGTGAAGTAAATTTTCAACTGGAATTCATTCCTCAGTAAGTTTACGTGTACTGTCCATGTGAATTTACTGTTAATATTTATTCATTCAGCATCGGGGCTGATTTAAGTCAACCTGTGTTCAGGGATGTTGTTCACAAAAAATGTTCAAATACAATTCTCTGCAGGGCACCCATGAGCACAGTCCAGTGAATTGCATTGGGACAATTCCATATGAAACAAATAACGTGTCATTAACCTCGTAGTCAAAATAAGTGTGGAGAATTTGTCAACATTGTCATGACGCTGATAGTACACAAAATGCATAATTAAATTTTCAACTGAAAATTCATCCTTCAGTAGATATTAAAGCGCTGTTATGTGATTTTCTACGGGAATATGCTCTTTCTACATCAAAGATTGGGGAAATCTACGCGTGTTGGGGATGGTATTAATAAAAGAAAAAAAAAAAAAAATATGGTTCAACTACAATCCACCACTGAGGGCCCATGAGCACTAAACAGTAAATTGTAATAGAACAATTCAAGATGAAATAAATGATATTTACTTGTAGCTTTAGGCATCACATGCGTCAAAAGTTATGTCATAATTACCGCGCTGAAAGTTATACATGAAAGTGAAATAAGATTTTCAATTGGACTTCGTTATTCGGTAACTAAATAAGAGCCGTCTATACGAATTTCGGCTAGCATTTATTCATTCAACACCAGGGAACCTACATACCTACAGGTGTTGGGAATGATGTTCATTACAAATATTCGAGTAAAGCCCACTATGGAGCGTCCATGATAGTTATCCAGTAAATTGTAATAGAACAATTCCAAGAAAGGCAAATAATATTTCCCTTTTGCCGTGGACAAAACAAGTGTGCAAAATATGTCATCATTAGTATGATGCCAGAATTACATAGAGAATTGAAATAAAATTTCAACTGTTCATAAAAAAATTTTCAAATACAACTCACTGCAGGGCGCCCATGAGCACAGTCCAGTGAATTGCATTGGAACAATTCCATATGAAACAAATAATGTTTCATTAACCACGTAGTCAAACTAAGTGTTGAGAATTTGTCATCAATGTCACGGCGCCGATAGTACACAAGGAATTAAATTAAAATTTTCAACTGGAATTCCTCCTTCAGTAGATATTAAGACTCTGTTGTTTGATTTTCTACTGGCATATGTTCTTTCGACAACAAAGATTATTTAAGTCTACGTATGTTTGGATGGTGTTAATAAAAGATTATTCAATTACAATCCACCACAGAGGGCCCATGAGTACTAAACAGTAGATTGTAATGGGACAATTCAAGACGAAACAAGTAATAATTACGTGTGACTTTAGGCAACACATGTGTGAAAAGTTTGTATCATTACCATGCTGCCAGTATTGCGTGAAGGTGAAGTAAAATATTCAATTGGACTTCATTCTTCGGTGAATATACATGTGCCATCCATACGATTATCTGCTAGCATTTATTCGAAAGCATTTTCGGATATTCTATTCCAAACTACCACTGCATGCTTATCAATATTCAGTTTTATGAAAATATCAATTATTCCAACCGTACCCATATGAGCCATCTCGAATCTGCCAACGGTTAAACTTTTAATAATGACATATAAAACAGAAGTTGTCATACTATGACTGCTGCATACAGCCATAGAAAATGTTCAGCACTCAATCAATTAGGAATGGAGTAAATCGTCACTTAAACTTACCAAATTCTGAATAAACAGCTTCGCCATGAGCGCATGATACGCCCGTTATTAATTACAAGAGGGAACCACACAATATGAGTATACATGTGTACTTGTCAGGTTACATATACTTGCCACCAAAAAATCATGAAAATTGCTCAAAGTCCAACATGTAGAAAATTGCCTATATTTTGATGAATAAAGTCCCATAACTCTGGAATGACAAATCGGACAGCGACACAAATCGAAAGGGAGGTTCCTTCTATCAACATATACTTGCAACCAAAAAATCATGAAAATTGCTCTAAGCATTTTCAAGTTATTGTTCGACATGTGAAAAAAAAATAAAGTCCCATAACTCTGGAATGACTAATCGAACGGCGACACCAACCGAAAGGGAGCTTCCTTCCATCAACATAAACCACCTACCAAAAAAATCGTGAAAATCTCTTGAAGCGTTCTTGAGTTATCGTACGACGTGTAAAAAATTGACAATTTTTCTAAGTAATAAAGTCCCATAACTCTGGAATGACTAATCAAACGGCGACACTAAATGAAAGGGAGCTTCCTTCCATCGATATACACCACCTACCCAAAAATCACGAAAATCTCTCAAAGCGTTCTTGAGTTATCGTACGACATATGACCGGACAGACGGACGGACAGATGGACAGACAGACAGACGGACGCTTGGTATACCATAATACGACCCGTTTTTTCAAAACGGGCGTATAAAAACGATAGTTTTTTTGGACTGTATCTATCTTTATGCAAACAGAACGAGCATAGGGTTAAACTTTACAACCAAACTTACAACAGCAAATATGCCCGGTAGGCAATTGTAAATATGAACATGTAAATCATTTTTTGATATTCCTTTCAAAAATGGAAGAAAAGTGAGCTCCAAATTAGCCAATTTTATGAAGACTTTTAGGGCACTCAAATTCAAGGCCCGAAAACTGGGTGAAGGTTAAAACTTTGAATAAAATATATAACAGCAAAATTGTTCTTGGATGAAGGCCCAATCCTCTCATGGAAAAGGTTTTGAGACAATATGGCTCCAGTGCTGAGAAAGTGCATGTAAACGTTGGCGAAAATAACAATTATTCTGACAGTACCCTTATGGGAAGTCTCAAATCTGTCAAGGGTTAAACTTTTAGTAAGAACATATAGAACAAAATTTGTCATACTTTGACTGCTGCAAGCAGCTATAGAAAGTATTCAGAGCTCAAGCAATTAAAAATGGAGTAAATCGCCACCTAAACTTACCAAAGTCTGAAAAATTGGGAGTTTTTTTGGACGGTACCTACTTTTATGCAACCAGAATAGGATAGGGTTAAACTTTACAACCAAACTTACAACAGCAAATATGAAAGAAACGTTTTTGAAACTATCCCTTTCCAAAATGATAGAAAAAGCAACCAAAGATGGCTAATTTTGGCATTTTCAAACGGTACTCTTATTCTCACCCTCATTGTGCTTGAGGGTTAAATCTGAGATTAAGTAAACAGTAACTTTCTTCCACAATCATAGTTGCATCTAGCCATACAAAAATAATTGTTACAACTACCTTGTAATTAGAGAAATTAGCCCTTGAAGTTGGCGAAAATAACAATTATTCCGACAGAACCCTTATGGGAAGTCTCATATCTGCCAAGGGTTAAACTTTTAATAATAACATATAGAACAAAATTTGTTATACTTTGACTGCTGCAAGCAGCCACAGAAAACATCCAGAGCTCAAGCAATTAAAAATGGAGTAAATCGCCACCTAAACTTACCAAATTTTATAAAAATTGGAGTTTTTTTTGGACGGTACCTACTTTTATGCAACCAGAATGGGATAGGGTTAAACTTTACAACCAAACTTACAACAGCAAATATGCTGGGTAGTCAATTGTGAATATGTACATGAAAAGTGTTTGAAATTAACCCTTTCCAAAATGATAGAAAAAGCAACCAAAGTTGGCTAATTTTGGCATTTTCAAACGGTACTCTCATCCTCGCCCTCATTATGCTTGAGGGTTAAATCTGAGATTAAAAAGTAAACAGTAACTTTATTCCGCAATCATTGTTGCATCTATCCAAACCAAAATAATTGTTACAACAACCTTGTTATTAGAGAAATTTGCCCTTGAAGTTGGTCAATTTTGAAGAAAAAATCTATATTCATGTCATTTTTGAACAGTGGGGGTTAATGTTGAAAGATTTGAGTGGTGATTGTGGTGTATCATATTATGCTGTAAATGTGTGGAAAATGTGAGCTAAATAACTGAGACATTCGAAAAATGGTGAAATTTTGAAGGTTTTGGCAGAATAATTTGAAAATACACATTTTCACAGATTTTATGACATTACATAAGTGTGCCAAATTTGGTCAAAATCGTACAGCTTGTTTTCGAGGAAAAAATTTAAAAAAATAAAAAAAAAAAAATAGAGAAGAAAAATTTAGAAAAAGAAGAATAACAAGAGTCTTTCCCAAACTGGGTTTGGGAAAGCCTAAAAATTCCAGATTTTGGTCCAAAATTTTCCAAGTCCCACCTGGCCCTCAAATTTTTAGTGTAAAAAAAAAAATTTTTTTTTGTCTTAAAATTGACCAAAATGCATAAAAAACAACAAAAAATTTCTGGATTTTGGTCCAAAATTTTCCAAGTCCCAACCGTCCCCAAATTTTCAGTGTAAAAACAAAATACAGTGATGTCACGCATGCAGCCTGACTGTCCCACCAATGGCAATGCTTAGACACAAAATAGTCAGAGCCATTTTTTTGTTAACCGTTTACCTAATGAATCTGCCATATCTGCACTCCTGATATATAAAATTTGCTATTCAAATTTTATTTTTTCATTTCTCTACTTCAAAACATACCTCATGACCTATTAATGGAACAAACCTGATGAGCTTGTTCCAATAAGGACCAATAAGCCATGGTTAGAAGTAAAAAATGAAAAAATCTGATGTTTCAGAAAAATAATTTGTACTGTTGGCTTCAACTTGTGTTAGGTAAAGGATTAAAGATGCAGTACATAAAGCAATGTTGAACTATAGGAGTCAATTTTCTTTTTTGCATGTAATAACTCCCAATCCTTCAAAATGCATTTTGGGAATAACTGAGGTTAAAAAGTCGCACTGGCACAAACATTTCCTACTGAAACATTTTTTTCTTTTAATATGCCGCCAAAAAATTGTTTTCATTTACTGAACCCTGATGGGTTTCAAACATGACAAAAAATTACATTGATTTAAACTAAGTGATGAGCTTAAGAACTGGTTAAAGTGACTGGCAATAATTGATGTTATTCATTGATGGGCTCTAATTCAGTCCTTACAAGGATGTTACGCAAGCTTTTGTTTTTCATATAGGCGATGACAGGCCAAAGATTCAAAGGTTCATTTAATTTAGCATTGGTTAAATTGAATTCATCTTTTAAAATTTTTGTTATTTCGATATTCATTCTGTTGTATGTTAAAGTGAAAGGAATGATGGACCTCCTTTCGCATTCTCCCTCTGATATGTTCATACCAAATGACCAGAGGGGTTTGAAACATATTGATTCAAAAAGCTTCATGTTTTTTTTCTAAATTCATCCATTTCTTCTAATGTGTGTGTGTGTGTGTGTGTGTGTGTGTGTGTGTGTGTGTGGGGGGGGGAGGGGGGGGTTTGTCTTACCAACTTGACGAGGTAACTAGACAAAAGAGTCTGCGTGTTTTGCCTTACCGAGGTACAAAAGACAAAAGAAACCCTTTACCTCATCTGTACCAGCAAAACGAGGTAGAAACCGTTAGTCCACTGGGGTAGACAAAGATGTGTGTGTGTGTGTGTGTGTGTGTGTGTGTGTGTGTGTGTGTGTGTGTGTGTGTGTGTGTGTGTGTGTGTGTGTGTGTGTGTGTGTGTGTGTGTGGGTTTGTCTTACCAACTTGACGAGGTAACTAGACAAAAGAGTTTGCGTGTTTCGCCTTACCGAGGTACAAAAGACAAAAGAAACCCTTTACCTCGGTTGTTTTCCCAGAACAGTACCGGCAAAACGAGGTAGAAACCGTTAGTCCAATGGGGTACCTCGGTATGTAGGGTAGACAAGACTCTGTGTGTGTGTGTGTGTGTGTGTGTGTGTGTGTGGTGTGTGTGTGTGTGTGTGTGTGTGTGTGTGTGTGTGTGTGTGTTTGAGGTTAAAAAATCGCACTGGCACAGACATTTCATACTGAAACGTTTTTTTCTTTTAATATGCCGCTGAAAAATTGTTTTCATTTACTGAACCCTGATTGGTTTCAAACATGACAAAAAAGTACATAAAATTGATTTAAACTAAGTGATGAGCTTAGGAACTGGTTAAACTGACTGGCAAAAATTGATGTTATTCATTGATGGGCTCTAATTTAGTCCTTACAAGGATGTTACGCAAGCTTTTGTTTTTCTTATAGGCGATGACAGGTCGAAGATTCAAAGGTTCATTTAATTTAGCATTGGTAAAATTGAATTCATCTTTTAACATTTTTGCTATTTCGATATTCATTCTGTTGTACGTTAAAGTGAAAGGAATGATAGACCTCCTTTCGCATTCGCCCTCTGATATGTTCATACCAAATGGCCAGAGGGTTTGAAGCGTATTGATCCAAAAAGCTTCACGTTTTTTTCTAAATTCGTCAGTTTCTTCTAATGTGTCTTTAATTGGTGGTTGTTCAATAGGATGGATTTCGAAATCGTCCAAAGAATGACCAGGAAGGTTAAAATGTTGTGCTACTGGGGCATCAGCATTATGTTTTATATCCTGTTTGTGTCTAGTAGCACGTTCTCGAAAAGGATTTTGACTTTGACCAACATACTGTTTCCGACATCGTTTACAAGTGATAAGGTAAATAATGTTTGGTGAATCACAATGGAGGGGGTTACGGATCTGATAATGATTTTTCGTTTGTTCGGAGGAAAATTCCTCTTTCTGATCAGGCATAAAAGTATGCAGTCTACAACGAGGCTTTTTGCAATTAAATACCGCGCCACTACCATTCTGCAACGGTCTGTTGTGTTCAATCTTCAGTGGTTCGAAATCGGTAGTTTCAGCTGGACTTTCGAGCTTTTTCAGGGTTTGGGATTTCAGGCTACGCAAGAGGCGCAGCGAGTACCCTCTCGATCTGAGGGCGCCAAATAGAGTAGAACAAGCCTCATTGAAATTTACCTTATCACTTGAATTGCGGTGGAAACGAATGAGTTGTGATTTGATGATACCTTTAAATGTATGTTGAGGATGAAATGATTTTGTGTGCAACAATTGATGTGAATCAGTTGGTTTAAAATACACTTTATAATCTAAATGACCGGACGCCTGAAATTGCTTGCCTTTATACACGGTTACATCGAGAAAATCAACAGAATTTTCACTGACAGTAGCTTTCAATTTAATATTTGGATCGTGATTGTTCAAAATTTCTAAAAATTCATCAAAATCTTCTTTTGAATGTTCCCAAATAATAAAAATGTCATCTAAGTACCTGAGATATACGAGAGGATGCTTTGCACATTTGCTTAAGGCATTTTCCTCCCATTCCGCTACATAAATGCTTGCAAAATTAGGACTGAATCTTTTGCCCATAGGACAACCCATTATTTGTAGAAAATATTCTCCATTGAATTGAAAGTCATTACCTTTTAAGCTCAGCTCTAAAAGATCCAAAATTTGTTCATCCGGGCGTTTCGCATCCGGATATTTTTCAAATGCATTTTTAACTGATTTAACACCTTTATCAATATCAATGTTGGTATACATACTGTCGATATCCAAAGTAGCCAGAATTGCATTTTTCGATATTTTCAATTTCGAAATTTTTGACAGGAAATCCTGTGTATTTTTTAGATAGCTCGGATGTCTATTTGCTATAGGTTTCAGATGATAATCAATTAATTCCGAGATCGCATAAGATTCCGAATTACAATCTGATACAATTGGCCTCCCGGGTGGAGTTAAGTCATCCGTCCATGAAGAACGGTCCTTGTGGATCTTTGGTAGGATATAAAATTGTCTTGTTTGAGCACTGAGCTTAGCTGTTAAATATTTCAATTGTTTTTTGGTAATGTGACCTTCGTCGAGGAGAAATTTTAAGATCTTATTGAATTTTTCGATATTACTAGGCCAAATAAGTGAATCTATTTTCTTATAATGTTTAGTATTGCTGAGTTGTCTCATGGCTTCCTTTATATAATTATCCCGAGATAGAACAACTACCGACCCACCTTTGTCGGCTGGTTTAATTACTAACTTCTTATTTTTTCGAAGTTTCGTGAGGGCTCTCCGTTCACCAGCTGTTAAATTGTCTTTATCGGAGAGTATGTTCATGCTGAACACCTTTTGGATGATTCGTTTGCTAGCCTCAATAATTTCGGGATCTACTTCACTATCTGGAGGTGACCAACCAGATGATTCTGTAAAAGGAAGTTTCCGACCGCTGGAGTTTCTAAAGCGGTCTGCTAATTTCATTTGCCTAAGAAAATTACAGTTGTATGATGGTAAATTTGTTTGGTTATCAGTTTTAGGCTTTGGTGCAGGTACAAAAGTTAAACCGCGATCTAACAGAGATTTCTCTTGGGTTGTTAGGTCATTGGTGCCAGACAGGTTAACCACATTAGTTCCTAATCCCACATCTGTTAGGCGGCTGTTACCTTTGCCTTTACTTAGTTTAAATTTAGGTGGTTCAACCAGTGATCGTACATAATATTGGCGGTTCTCGTGGTCCAATGGATTAAATCCTGAGCAACATCAAACTTCGCGTCATCAATTTTTGGTATCACGTTAACGTCCTTCACTTTCCGAATGGTTTCGTTGATGATGCTCAGGGTTCTCCTCTCAGCCTGAGGGAGTTTTTGCGAAAAGTTTAGTTCAGCGAAATAAATTTTTGCTGATCTAAACTTGACCCTGATATCGCTAAGCATATTCCGCAACTGCTTAACTACGAGATCAGAATTATCGTTTCGAGAATTCACGCCAATATTTAATAATATTTTTTGGGGACTGGACTGGCCCCTGTGCCCTTTAAACATAGAGCGCAGATGATTGAATTTGGCGCCGGGGTAACACTCCACCTGGATGTCCGGATGGGGATTTCGATCAATGCGTCCTAAATTTGAACTTCCAATCATAAGGATGTTTTTACAAACATCGGGGAGGCGCCAATTCCTTTTGTCAAAATTAACTCCGCTTTTATGCCGAAACTGGGAGAATTTAGAATCAAATGAGCGGCCCGAGTTGCGGCTCGGTGATTTGACTTTCTCTGAGTACGATATACCTGGTTGAACCACACTAGAGGCAGGAGAAGGGGGAGAGGAAACAGAAGCAGGAGAGGAAACAGAAGCAGGAGAGGAAACAGAAGCAGGAGAAGAAACAGAAGGAGGAGTTCTAGTAAGAGCACTAGGAGAACCAGAGAAGAAAGGCTGAGGAGGAGTAGGAGGTAGAGGAACAAGACGAGGCGAGACAGCGTTACTCAATTTGCGAGCATCTTCAGTCACAATATGGACCGGAGATGTTTGCAAATTGAGGCGCTTACTCTGAGAGAAAGAAGAAGTAGAAGGAAAAGAAGAGGGAGAAGTGCTTTGCCTCGATCTTTTCTTATTTTGCTTTTCGCGTTGGGGTAGAGGTAGAGTTTGCATGTTTCGCCTTACCGAGGTACAAAAGAAACCCTTTACCTCGGTTGTTTTCCCAGAACTGTACCGGCAAAACAAGGTATAAACTGTTAGTCCACACAAAGGACAAACAATGGGGTACCTCGGTATGTAGGGTAGACAAGACTCTCTCTCTCTCTGTGTGTGTGGGTGGGTGTGTGTGTGTGTGTGTGCGTGCGTGCATGCGTGCGTGCGTGCGTGCGTGCGTGCGTGCGTGTGTGCATGCGTGCGTGCATGCGTGCGTGCGTGCGTGCGTGCATGCGTGTGTTTGAGGTTAAAAAATCACACTGGCACAGACATTTCCTACTGAAACGTTTTTTTCTTTTAATATGCCGCCGAAAAATTGTTTTCATTTACTGAACCCTGATTGGTTTCAAACATGACAAAAAAGTACATAAAATTGATTTAAACTAAGTGATGAGCTTAGGAACTGGTTAAACTGACTGGCAAAAATTGGTGTTATTCATTGATGGGCTCTAATTTAGTCCTTACAAGGATGTTACGCAAGCTTTTGTTTTTCTTATAGGCGATGACAGGTCGAAGATTCAAAGGTTCATTTAATTTAGCATTGGTAAAATTGAATTCATCTTTTAACATTTTTGCTGTTTCGATATTCATTCTGTTGTACGTTAAAGTGAAAGGAATGATGGACCTCCTTTCGCATTCGCCCTCTGATATGTTCATACCAAATGGCCAGAGGGTTTGAAGCGTATTGATCCAAAAAGCTTCACGTTTTTTTCTAAATTCATCCGTTTCTTCTAATGTGTCTTTAATTGGTGGTTGCTCAATAGGATGGATTTTGAAATCGTCCAAAGAATGGCCAGGAAGGTTAAAATGTTGTGCTACTGGGGCATCAGCATTATGTTTTATATCCTGTTTGTGTCTAGTAGCATGTTCTCGGAAAGGATTTTGACTTTGGCCAACATACTGTTTCCGACATCGTTTACAAGTGATAAGGCAAATAATGTTTGGTGAATCACAATGGAGGGGGTTACGGATCTGATAATGATTTTTCGTTTGTTCGGAGGAAAATTCCTCTTTCTGATCAGGCATAAAAGTATGCAGTCTACTAGGCTTTTTGCAATTAAATACCGCGCCACTACCATTTTGCAATGGTCTGTTGTGTTCAATCTTCAGTGGTTCGAAATCGGTAGTTTCAGCTGGATTTTCGAGCTTTTTCAGGGTTTGGGATTTCAGGCTACGCAAAAGGTGCAGCGAGTACCCTCTCGATCTGAGGGCGCCAAATAGAGTAGAACAAGCCTCATTGAAATTTACCTTATCACTTGAATTGCGGTGGAAACGAATGAGCTGTGATTTGATGATACCTTTAAATGTATGTTGAGGATGAAATGATTTTGTGTGCAACAATTGATGTGAATCAGTTGGTTTAAAATACACTTTATAATCTAAATGACCGGACGCCTGAAATTGCTTGCCTTTATACAGGCCTCGAAATAAGAGGCGACTGCTTGTACCGTTCGCCTATCGGTTACGCAGATTTGTTTTCAGGCGAACGCTCGATCGGTTAACCAAAAATCGTGCCGACGAAGTTAGTTGTTACAGGATGAGAAAAGTTTTCTATTTTTTCCTCCCACTGATTTAAAAGAATCACTGCGGTGCACAAAATGAGAACAAAATGCACGTGGTTATCACACAGCGTGTTTCAATCATTACTGTACTTGTGGGGTATAAATCTATAGTAGTAGCAGCACTGAAGATCTGCAGTACCAACTCGCGGTGCCCTCTGGCTCTCGAAACAATTAATTTGTTTCGATTCTGAGAAAGACGATTGTCTGTTACAGCTAAAGGGAGCTAACTGCTTTGTTAATACATAAATTTACCGCACGTGAGGTTTTAATTCTTGCACTGCGCGAAGCTGGAAATAAGTCTTCAATTCAATAAAAAAGAGACATATTGAAAATCAAATGAGCTGTTAATTATTTGCATTCCGCCCCTACCAATCCATGATAAAAAATTTTGAACACATTATGAAAACGTCTTTTATTCACCAATGTTGACTTCTTGTTTACGTGCTTATTCCATTTGAATAAACAGCCTGCATGGTTGTGAACATGGGTTTTTCCAAATGATTTCGAACATTGTGGCACAAATAAAGTTTTAGTTTGGAATTTTGGATTACATTCTCTGGATTCCGAAATGTAGGGGAAGGTAGATACAATTTACAGTTATTTCTTTTCCAATGTTAATCAGAGACTGCTAATGCAACTCCCATGCCCTAAAGTTCAATGTATTCGTAATACAGATGTCCATCGACGATATTTGACACCATCCCCACACAATTGCCCATTTCCCACTCCCAGTTCGAGACAAATGTGTTTGGGTTTCTGAAATAATAAGCCACGCAGCAAAATAAACAATTAAAATTGTTTAATTTTCATTAGACTCAAAAATCATATAAAGCAAAGAACAACAAATGTTAATGTGTGCACACGTGAATGTGCAATGTGTATGGGGGGGGGGGGGGAGGAGGGGGGGCGTGTGTATGTACCTGTTTTGTACTTCACCTGCCTTGGGTCCCTTGTGTCTAAACGCCAAACTAATTTGGGAGGAACTGTAGTAGGGTATGTCAGAAGCTTTGTCAGTTTTTAACTTTTAATACTTTTAATGCAATGGTTAACCAATAGGTTTATGAAAAAAATCAAGGTAACCGATCAACAGGTTAACCATTGTCAAATGAGGTAACCTGCTGTTAGGTTTATCAAAATGTTGTTATTTCGAGGCCTGTTTATACACGGTCACATCGAGAAAATCAACAGAATTTTCACTGATAGTAGCTTTCAATTTAATATTTGGATCGTGATTGTTCAAAATTTCTAAAAATTCATCAAAATCTTCTTTTGAATGTTCCCAAATAATAAAAATGTCATCTAAATACCTGAGATATACGAGAGGATGCTTTGCACATTTGTTTAAGGCATTTTCCTCCCATTCCGCTACATAAATGCTTGCAAAATTAGGACTGAATCTTTTGCCCATAGGACAACCCATTATTTGTAGAAAATATTCTCCATTGAATTGAAAGTCATTACCTTTTAAGTTCAGCTCTAAAAGATCCAAAATTTGTTCATCCGTGCGTTTCGCATCCGGATATTTTTCAAATGCATTTTCAACTGATTTAACACCTTTATCAATATCAATGTTCGTATACATCCTGTCGATATCCAAAGTAGCCAGAATTGCATTTTTCGATATTTTCAATTTCGAAATTTTTGACAGGAAATCCTGTGTATTTTTTAGATAGCTCGGATGTCTATTTGCTATAGGTTTCAGATGATAATCAATTAATTCCGAGATCGCATAAGATTCCGAATTACAATTGGCCTCCTGGGTGGAGTTAAGTCATCCGTCCATGAAGAACGGTCCTTGTGGATCTTTGGTAGGATATAAAATTGTCTTGTTTGAGCACTGAGCTTAGCTGTTAAATATTTCAATTGTTTTTTTGGTAATGTGACCTTCGTCGAGGAGAAATTTTAAGATCTTATTGAATTTTTCGATATTGCTAGGCCAAATAAGTGAATCTATTTTCTTATAATGTTTAGTATTGCTGAGTTGTCTCATGGCTTCCTTTATATAATTATCCCGAGATAGAACAACTACCAACCCACCTTTGTCGGCTGGTTTAATTACTAATTTCTTATTTTTTCGAAGTTTCGATGTTATTTTCAATGTAAAAAAAAATATTTTTTTTTGTCTTAAAATTTACCATCACGCATAAAAAAACAAAAAATTCCGGATTTTGACCCAAAATTTTCTAATTGTCTTAAAATTGTCCAAAACGCATAAAAAAAAAAACAAAAACATTCCAGATTTTCAGGGGTGGGGGGGCTGGGGGGGGATTAAAACTTTGCAAGACGTGAGGTCCTATTTTTTTTTCAGCTCCTTTTTACACCCACCCACCCACCCATCCAAAATAAACTTATAAACTTAGTAGGCACAGCTGTCTTTAGGGGGATTTTCATAATGTTCTTAAACTGGTACCACCAATTTAAACCTCTGTGGGCACCTGTGGGCCCCAATCTACAAATGACAAGCTGTTCATTATCAGGCTTGGCCAGAGCAGGTGTACATATACGGGAACAAATTTTCATTTGAATTGTTCCCAAAATATTGTCTGCACATTTTCTACATTTCGAACAAGACACCCACCCCCTACTAACGTGTGTCATTTTCCCAGATTAAGCCCAATATTCTCGCATATAAAGCCTCCGGATGTTGTATTTATGTTAAGAGTGTGATGTACAACATCATCTTTAAGGTTTGAAACACAAATGTTGGTATATATTAGCTGATATATTGATAAATTTTTAAAAAATTCAAAAAATTGCACAAGTTGGAAATGCACATTTTTGGTGCACTCAAAAGACCCACCCACCCCCACGTCACGTCTTGCAAATTTTTGATGCCCCCCACCCCCCCCCCCCCCAACTCCCCACCCCCCCTGGATTTGGGTCAAAATTTAAGTCCCACCCAGCCCCCAAATTTTCAGTGTAAAAAAAAATCATTTTTTTTGTCTTAAAATTGACCAAAATGCATATATAAAAAAAAAAAATTCCAGATTTTGGTCCAAAATTTCCAAGTCCAGAACAGGACCCCAAAGTTTCAGCCTAAATATGAAATGAACCCAGGGACTTGGCTGGAACAAACTTGAATCTCCCCCCCCCCCCCCCCCTGCCCCCACCTAAGGATGCTGCATACCAAATATCAAAAGATTCTGTTTGGTAGATCTGAAGATTTTTAAAGAAAAGTCCTCATATTGCACTAAGTTAAAATTCGGGCTCCCATAGGGAGCTCAAATGTGAACCCAGGAACTCGAATTGTACAGACTTGAATCTGACCTCCCTGGAGATGTTGTATACCAAATATGAAATGATTCTGACTGGTGGATCTGAAGAAGAAGATTTTGAAAGAAAAGTCCTCATATTGCACTAAGTTGAAATTCGGGCTCTCATAGGAAGCCCAAATGTGAACCCAGGAACTCGATTTGTACAAACTTAAATCTGACCTCCCTGGAGATGTTGTATACCAAATATGAAATGATTCTGACTGGTGGATCTGAAGAAGAAGATTTTGAAAGAATAATCGTCATTTTGCATTAAGTTAAAATTTGGGCTTCCATAGGGAGCCTAAATTTGAACCCAGGGACTCAATTTGAACAAACTTGAATCTGACCCCCTAGAGATGATGTATACCACATAGGAAAGAATTCTGCCTGGTAGATATGAAGAAGAAGATTTTTTTGAATTTTGGAAAAAAATTCATGGGTGCTATCAGATTTATGCCCTTTGTGGTGCCCCTTGTGGGTGCGGCAAGTTTGTTTGTACAAGTTTGAATTTACATATGATAGGAAACATGCACACCAAATTTGGTTCAATTAGATCCAGTAGTTTGTGAGGAGAGGTCGATAATGTAAAGTTTACGACGGACGATGACGGATGGCAAGTGATAAGTTAAGCTCCCTTCGGTGAGCTAAAAACAATAGTGACATTTTGGCGAGAGGACCAGCAGTGTCCCCTCGCCATGAGTGGACCGCTAGTGTCCACTCGGCTAACAACAAACCTTGACACCAGTCACCAACATTGTCAGAATCTGACACATGGTGCAAGAATTAGTGGTAGTACATCGACTATAAGCAAGACAACGACCAAGTAAATAGATGAAAGGCTTCCTCTTATTTGCCCTGCTATTAGAGAAATATTATTACCTAAAGTCTAACATAGGTCAATTGTAATACCACCAAATCTACATAAATATAAGATAACATTAAAATATAATCGAAGAAATAAATACATCCAAAAGCAAAATTCCTTCAAAAAATAAAAAAAAATTTTGAAAATTTTTTTCTTTTGTAAGAGTCCAAGTTCCCAAAGGGAACGATGAGCCCAAAAGAGCCTAAGTGTGGACAACATATAATAATATGCCATAAAATTAACTGCCACACAACCAGAATATTTTATGTTACTTACAACTGTCGTTTCTCTAAAATAATAGGAAACTACCTTGAGCATTGTCAATGTAAACAACTTCAAAACAAAAACCGGAAACAAGACACCAGGCAACACGGCCCGAAGTCAGTAACAGAAATAAAACTATCCGATGTAAAGCAAGATCTTCATCAGAAGAAAACACGATACATCGGATGTATGATGCATGACCAAAACGTCTTAACACCCCAAGGGTGAGGACGTAACCATGGGGATGTACAGAATAATCTTCTGTATAATACCTTAAACTCCCAAGAAATTTTATAAAAAAATTTCAATAAAACAAGCCAAAAAGCTTGGGAGCTTAACTGGGGGATCAAGGGAAGGTAGGGAAGGAATACTAAACAAACAGTGGACAAATCATTATCAATCAATGATGATGTCAGGCACATGTCCTGAAATTGGGGAACATGAACTAATTTTTATAAATATTATAAAATTACAGCCCTGAACGTTTCAAACCACCGTTTCTTCCTTCCTTCATCCAGTTGTGTCCTTGGATCCACCAAAATAACCATTGATTGTGTCTGGCATCATTAAAACTGAGATTTTAAAAGCACAGATGTCAGTTTGAGGTTATCTGACTGAAGGGCCAAACAAAGAATGATGTTGGCGCCAGTTTCAGTGACTTCCTGGCATCTGTGCATGCGCGGAGAGTAAATGTATGAAGGGCCAGATAGGACTTCTAATTTTGGGTTTTGCATGCAAGTTTTGGGGATTGAGGGGCAAAATTTGTGTTTGGTCCTAGATATTTTTGAGTTAGCACAAGCTAAGTCTGGGCCATTGGTATACAGTATAAAAATATATATTAAACATACCTTTTTGAATAATGTTTCTCACAATTAGTATTTAAGGCATAAGAAGCTGTTGGTACACCACCTCTCTTTTCAGTTGAAAGTAAAACCCAAGAGCATATTTTTTAATTAAATCATGCAAGTTAAGGATAATAATTGCAAGATCAAAACAAAGATCCATGGCATAATATCAGTTACATGTACATATAGAATTGCCCAACAACAACATCAAATTTAAGTATTCTATCACAAAGTTATCTTGTAAGATGTGAAATGTTGGCTGGGTGAAACAACAGCAAATCTGCTTTACTTTCCTTACCCTTTCTATACCATGGAATGTTTGTCAACGGAGTTTAATGAGGAGACACTCTTGTTTATGTTCTGTGCTTATGTTCTATATTTATTTGTAGGTCACTGGTAGAAATAGTCTGTTGACGTTTGAGGCAGGCATGATAACGATCTGGAAAACTTGACACTCTTGTTTTCCAGAGAGCTGGATTTGATGGGCACACTATAGTGGTATTTAAGGACTATTTGTGGTAGTCATATTATAAACCATGATATCATACAAGATGACACGTGCAAATAAAAATTCTTGAATCACTATTAATTTTCATTTCTTTCCTCAAAATCATAGCTGGTCACCGAAGAGAATAAAATCTCGAATTTTGAGATAACCTATTTACCATTCATCTTGATAAAATAAAGAAGACAGATTACAGTACAGCCGTCGTGGACAGGTCAAAATCTATGGGTGGGCATTTTTCCACCCATATAATTCAAAGATGATCTGCTATGATACTTAGTGAAATTTCCACCAATGAAGCACTGGTGTAATCCCGGTGCTTCATTGGTGGAAATTTTGCTAGATGCCATAGCAGATCATCTCTGAATTATATGCATAGAAAAAATGAGAACCTGTGGATTTTGACCCATCTACGATGGCCCTACTGTATGGGGGGGGGGCGGGGGGGGGGGGAGGGGCAGGGGCAGGGGTCATAAGCTTGTTGCATGTCTCAATGTGTCAAAATGAGATAAGTTGTATTATTTTATTAAAATAAAATTCATTCTGAAGCAAATATGGTGTTATTTTTATTTTCACAAATTCACTTTGCTAAAGATCAACCAACTTGACATCATGCATTCTCACTTGTCAATTATTCCCTACACATGCCCATAATTCCCCTAAACATGCCCATAATAACAAGACAGTCTAATGACATCCATATCCCCTGCCAAATTTTATGTTATGATAGGAATAATCTTATTATCAACCTGGACATGTATTCATACCCAATAATGTCACTCACCAAATATCATTTAATTTCTTTGATCACAACTGAAGATATCTTCCAACAAGAGGCACCAGGGGGCCTGAGGGCGCTCACCTGACATGGTAGTCTAAATATCAAACCAGGGACTTGAATAAGCTGCATACGCCCCTCCTAAGAAAAGCATATACCAACTAGATGAAGCAATTGTGCCTACACAATACACAGGATTTTCCTTCTATTTTCATTTCCTGCACTTTTACGTCCCAAAATTGAGATAAACGCATAAAAAACAGATTTTTTCCCAAACAAAATATTTTCAGCCTAAATTTTTTTTTTCTTCTTAAAACGCATTCAAAAACAAAAAACTAATTTCCGGATTGTGGTCCAAAAGTCCCACCTGGAGCCCAAATTTTCAGTGTAAAAAAAAATTTTTTTTTGTCTTAAAATTGACCGAAACGCATAAAAATAAAAAAAAAATGTCCGGGTTTTGGTCCAAAATTCTCTAAGTCCGGAACGGGGCCCCAAATTTTCAGCCTAAATATGAACCCAGGGACTTGGTTTGAACAAACTTGAATCTCACTTCCCTAAGGATGCTGCATACCAAATATCAAAAGATTCTGTTTGGTAGATCTGAAGAAGAAGATTTTTAAAGAATATTCCTCAAACTGCACTAATTTAAACATCTGGGCTCCCGTAGAGAGCCCAAATATGGACCCAGGGAATTGATTTCAATAAACATGTGAAACAATCTTCCAAAGATGTTATATGTGAAATTTGAAAGCTTTTGGAGCAGTGGTTTGGGAGAAAAGTAGTCTTACATGTTTTTCCCATTACCCACAGTGTTAAAAATGGTGATTCAGCACTTTTTCAAAGTCCCCAAAAAGTACCCCATGATAAAACCGATAGCAATTTTTTTCTACCATTCCATTCTGTTGGTCCTAAGGAAGCTTCACAACAAATAAGAATTCTCAGTGCCGTGTAGTTTTGGACATATGGGCATTTTAATTTTTTTCTATTTTTAGCTCCTGCGGTTCCCATGGGCATAAATTAAGTACTTATGACCCAATAAGCCCTCATATCAAATTTGGTCCAAATCTGCCTCTCGGTTTGGAAAATAGAAATTTTGGGAGGGGCAAATATTCTTGCCCCTTCCATTACGACACCAAATATAGCCCCACAAACCTCTCTTGAACAAATCTGAGTCTACACCTCAAAAGGAAGCTGCACACCAAATATCAAGTCTCTGCTACTGCTGGTTCATGAGAAGAAGATTTTTTAAGATTTCAGCACACTTTTTCGGTGTGGCCCTACCAATGGGCGAGGCAACTTGATTTGAACAAACTCAAATTGCGATGTCATAACAAACTATTATCTGAAATATCAATTAAATTGGTTCAGCGGTTTGGGAGGAGAAGACGCAAACACCGCAAACATCACGGACAACGGACGACGGACGGTGAGTGATCACTGTAGCTCTCCAGATGAAAGTCAGGTGAGCTAAAAACCTGCAATTTTGGTAAATTCAAAGTCGACAAGGGTTATAACTGTGGAATTAATTCGTATCAAAAGTTCTTTTCTATATGCACATGTACACATCATACTCATACTGCATACCAAGTTTCATAAACATCCAATGAAAAATGCAGGAGTTAAGCAGACAAACATTTGTGACGGAAATTTTGCTATTACTAAGGGCTATAACCATGCAAAATTCGTTGTATCGAAAATTCCTGACCACATGCACATCTACACTTTATACTGATACTTCAGACCAAGTTTCGTAAAAATCCAATAAAAAATGTAGGAGTTAAGTGGACAAGCCTTTGTGATGGAAATTTTGCTAATTCCAAGGGCCACCATAACCATGCAAAATTTGTCGCATCAAAAATTTCTGACCACATGCACATCTACACTTGATACTGATACTTCAGACCAAGTTTCGTAAAAATCTACAGAAAACTGTAGGAGGAGTTAAGCGGACAAAGTTTGTGACAGACCGACTGACAGGCTGATGGACAAACACCATTTCAGTATTTCCCTACAGTTTTCGACAGCGGGGAATAAATCATTAAATTTCTTTAATCGCAACTGAAGTTATCTTCCAAAAACCTGAAATTTTGGTAAATTCAAAGTTGATAAGGACTCTAACTCTGAAAAAATTATTTGAGTCGAAACTTCCTTTCCATTTGCACACGTCATACTTATACTACAAAGTTTCATAATGACAGTTTCAATGACAGTGTAGCTTAACTTGACTGTGTGTAGTGTTTGATGAAAAGAATAATGTTCAATCTTCATGAACGAATTATGAATTAAAAAAAGAAGAGAATATGTTAATTTCTGTTCCCTGTATCCTATGTTTTCAAAAAGAATAATTTGAGGTGCAGACTTAACTGAAGAATTAAGACCTAGGTTGATGTGGCCCTCACAGTTAATGTATGTCAACCAAAGTTGCTAAGTTACAGTAAAAGCATTCCAAAACGAGTCATCCTACCAAGTTACAATGAAATCCCTTAATAAATATAACTTGTAGACTTTGCTAAACAAATCAAGGTCACGTGATGGATCGGCGATCACGGTTGACCAATCATGATCAAAATAGGAGAGTCCCATCTAGATACCAAGTTATCCTACCAAGTTACAATAAAATCCCATCATTAAAAAAAACCTGTAAGTAGTGCTAAAGGAATTTAAAGGCGGCGGTAACAGCTGAACGATCATGACCAAAATACGACAGTCTATCTAGACATCACACCGAGTTATCCTTCCAAGTTACAATAAAATTGCATCATAAATATGAACTGTAGACTGTGCTAAACAAACCGAAGTCACGACTGTCACGATTGACCAATCATGGTCAAAATAGGACATTCTCATCTAGACATTATACTGAGTCATCCTACAAATTTGAAATGAAATCCCTTTATAAATGCAAGCTGTAGACTGTGCTAAAGGAATCTAGGTAACATGCCCCTGTAGCCATCATGGTTGACTGAACCCAATCAAAAAAAAGGACGTTCACATCTAGACATTATACAGAGTCATCCTATGAAGTTACAATAAAATCCCTCCATAAATGCGACCTGTACACTGTGCTAAAGGTTTTTGGGCTTCGGGCCTGCATAGCCGTCATGGATGACTGATCGTGACCAAAAGGGGACGTTGTCATCTAGACATTTTGCGGAGTCATCCTACCAAGTTAAAATGAAATTCCTTCATAATTACGACCTGTAGACTGTGATAAAGATCTTCGGGTTTTGGGCTCTCGCAGCTGTCATGGTTGACTGATCGTGACCAAAAGAGGACATTCTCATCTTCATATTATATACAAGTTACAATGAAATCCCTTCATAAATAAGACCAGTAGACTGTGCTAAAGGTTTTGGGGTCTCGGAGCCATCAAGGTTGACCACTTGTGACCTAAAGGGGATGTTCTCATCTAGACATGACCTTGAACCTGCATATAAAATTTTGTGAGAATTACAGGGCGTGGCCTGTGCTAAAGAAAATGTGGACAGACTCAGACTTCTGCAACCATGATGGCAATAGCTTATCTCGACTTTGTCAAGTTAAGCTAAAAATCCAATGAAAAATGCAGTAGGAGTTAAGCGGACAAGCATTTGTGACGGAAATTTTGCTATTTCCAAGGGACGTAACAAGGTCAAAGTTGGTCGCATTGAAAATTCCTGACCACATGCACATCTACACTTGATACTGATACTTCAGACCAAATTTTGTAAAAATCCAATAAAAAATGTAGGAGGAGTTAAGCGGACAAGCCTTTGTGATGGAAATTTTGCTCTTTCCAAGGGCTATAACCATGTAAAATTCGTCACATCGAAAATTCTGTACCACATGTACATCTACATGTAAACTTGATACTGATACTTTAGACCAAGTTTCGTAAAAATCCAATGAGAAATGTAGGAGTTAGACGGACAAGCCTTTTTATAGATATTTTGCTATTTCCAAGGGCTGTAACCATGCAAAAATTTGTCGCGTCGTAAATTCCTGAACACATGAACATCTACACTTGATACTGATACTCCAGACCAAAAATATTTCGTAAAAATCCACTGAAAACTGTAGGAGTTAATCGAACAAAGTTTGTGATGGAAGGATGGACTGACGGATGGACAGATACCATTTCAACATCCTCCTCACGACTTCGTTGGCAGGGGATAAAAATCACTCACTCATAATTTATGCATGAACCAGTGTGTGTTTAGTGTATATTCTTCCAACTGAATTGTAATTTAAAAAATCTAACAGTTAGATGGAAGCAATGCTACAGCATTACAGTGATGTACCGATGATTAAAATGGGTTGTGAACCGAAGACCCAAGATTTGAGATCATAATCGGCTGATACTGATGAATGTTCCAATAAATCTTTCGAGTGACTAATCATCACTGATGTGGTCAAACACCTGGGATAATGTAGTGACTAAACACGTGTGTCAAATCCCAATTGTCTCCGAATAGTTTATAAACAACACTCTTTGAAGTAATGTCGCATTGATCAAAGGGGCCTGGATTCAGCAGCATCAATAGTGATGTAAAGTGTTGTTGAGTGTCAGAATCGTTGATATGTGGATGGACTCATTTCCAGTCCCTCGCAGTCTTGGTCCCTCACTCAATTACATTTAGAATGTCAATCCTTTTTAGGTTAATTTCATTGGTGCTTCAGCTTTGTGTCTTTGTCCTCTGGATTTAAAAGGTATTATCATCCAGACCTGACGGCGCCAACTGCAAATTACTGAATGTGTAGTTTGTCATTCGGAAATCCTTTGTTTTCATAACACCATGGACTCTGTCAATCATCTCTCAGAAGCTAGATGGTTTTCTCAATCAATGTGAAATATCTCTAGACACACATTCTAGACAACTTCAGGCAGAACCTAATCACATTCAATTGCATGTGTTACATAGCTATTGCAATGGAATTATTTTGTCCATTTTTTAAGCATGATTATTCCAGAATATAAAATTGATCTTTCCCAAGACCCATGTATGATGTTGTCAGGAAGTATTGGCCACAGGGGATAACTGGTTTTTCTTTCCAGGAAGGGAATCTATGTTCAGAGTACATACTATAACATAAACCTGGCTTAACTGGCATGTCTTCTCGAATGAAAAGATATGCACCATCTTTGGTAAAATGAAGTTAGAATCTTTTTGAAAACAGTTTCTGTTTAATTTACAGAGGAGATTTATTAGCTGAATATTCAATTATAGGGACCTGCCGATTTTGATCGAGTTGAATTGGTGAAAATGAATTGAATTTCGAATCAAATTTCGAATCGAGCTTTGAATCGAATCACAGTTAATGGATATGTCATCAAAAGAAAAGTTTTTTTTCTAAAATAATAACCTTGATTATTAAGAGACACAAAGTTATGTAGCGTCCATTTCCAACTTCCCACTCTCTAAATTGAGATATAAACCAATATACTTGCTATTGAATGAAACAATTTGAACTGTTGACTTTGTAGCTTCAAAACTGCAACAATAAACATTTTTAAATGAATCTGGCTGATACCCCACTTTTAACATGTTTTCCTGAATAAAAAACTTGTTTCAAATTGGATAGACTCTATTCAGACGTGAAGCCATTTGTTTTAAAATGTAGAATGACTAAAACAAAAAGATAATTGAACGCCGAATGGAGTCAATCCACTTGTAAATTAAAGCCTGCTCTACTTCTGTTTATATAATAATCAAGGCTACTCTTCTAGAAAACTGATGCTTTTATCCAGTCACTGTGATCAAATAGAACAATACTCAATATAAAATAATGCGATCATGTTGTGGAACAAATCAACCAATCATCACATCAGGCATCACTCACACCTTGGATTCCGAGGTGTCAACAACTACACAATGGAGCTCCCAATTGTTATACAAGAGACACTGGTCAGAGTGAAGGCTACCCTAGCTACCACCTGGAGCATCCAGGTGCTCAAGGGTAAAATTCACCTGAGAGTGGATTTTGAGAAGGAAACCGAACCGCCGTCCTTGGAGAGGTGTAGCACCTTTCGCGAGGGGATTCCCCCCCCCCCCGCACTGGTCACCCTCCAAGTGATATGGGCTTGCAGGATGATGCCAAGAATATGGAAGCAGCCAAAGGAAAGAAGAAAAGGAGAAGAAAGAAGGGACCTTCCGCCAGACAATGCGATGCCCGCCGACTGATGGTGTTCATGGAGAAGAAAAGGATGGAAAAGGAAGAGAGGGAGGCTAACCATGGCATTGAAAGCTCAATGCCTGCTACCCCTGGCCGTTCCATGTCCACGCCGGTTCCTCCCACTCCTGTGGAGGGTGTGGAGGTCGCTGGTTCGCCAGGCAACACTCCAATCTCCGGCCCATTACACTCTTCCTCGGAAGAGGAGATGGAGGAGGGAGGTTTGTTTATTGTGCAGGAAGTTGAGCCGGACAGCGCACATGTAGCTACACCCGCTCTTGCTCTTCCAGCCTTTTCCGACCAGGACACCATTCAGGAAGCTCACACCGCGGAGTCCGTGGAAAGCATCCTTGGGGAAAAGGTCAGGGATGACAAACATCTAGCAATTCTCCAACAAACGCTGAATACCCTGGATAACCACAGACTCTTGGAAAGCACGATTAGAGGAGCATTACAGAGTGTCAGTAACCACTATCTGCGCACTACTCCAGAGAGCTCTCCATCACCGGCAGCTGCAAGGGCTAGACCATACCAACCTAGTCAGCCCTCCAGCACCCCTCCTTCAACACCACCAAAAGAGGTATCACCATCACAGCCTCCTCCTCCAAACAAGAACAGGAGGAAACATAGACAGCGCTGAGCACCATTTCCATTTTCCATCTTTGCCACGCCCAGACAACCCAAATCATCTACAGTTAAAGAGGGTCGAAAGGGGCTAACCCATACTGTCCCTGCGCGCCTTCGGCACGCGAAACCATTTCATTCGGAACAAATCATTTATTGAAGTTGAACAGCTGAATAACTTTTCAAAGTTCAAAACTTTTTATAAATGATCACTGGTCATAATACACAATAAGATGAAATGAACAGTTGTAGCGGTAATAGTGTTTATAGCAATGTAGCTACAACTGTTGTACAGTTGTAGCTACATGCATACAGACACTGTTTCCGCTACAAGTCAGTTAAGTTTCTCCTCAGAACAATACTCAACATAAAATAATGTGATCAATTACAAACTGTAAACATTCATGGTTATGGTCGAAGTGTATTAAAAAATATTTAAATTTCCAAATTCGAATCAAATCAAATCAAATATTGACTTTCGAATCCAATTTCAAATTTTAGCAGGCATAATATCCAGGCAATAACTCTCAATTGTAATAATGATTGCACTAATAAAATTAACCCAACTTACTTAGACCTGTCCATTTTGGGGGGGGGGGGGGGGGGAGGGGGGTCATAAGCTATGTTTTGGAGCCAAATTATTTTAAAAATAATACAATTTGAATGACTTCTGTGAACATACTGGTCATTTATTCCCATTATTTTGGTAAAGGATTAACAGGTTGGGCTACTGTTATGGTATGGAAGTTATTCAACTGCAGCTTTTTACTGGGCATCACAGAATGTGCAAAAGCATTGAGTGTACATTTACCTTATCCATCCCATCTCCAGATACTAATATTTAGGTTGTTAATTTATAAGCTGAAGCTGTACATGGAGGTTTTGTAATTTTCTGGTTTTCAATTGTAAGGAATTGTGGCCAATTGTTTCAACACTTGTAATGGACCTTGTTGTACCTGTAACATCAAAAGAATGAAGTTAGTAATTGTTTAAACAATAATCGATTGTTGTACGATTGTGGATAATAATTATACAGTGAAACTAAAAGAGTTAAGGACATTATACCTGGTAGATCCATTTGCTGAGTGAAACTGACAAGTGTAATTTTCAGCTCTCATAAACTGAAAGGAAAGTGCACATGCAGTCGCAAAATATAATAAATAATTTTTTTTCTCTCATTCTTATCCATTGATGTTTGTATTGACATAACCTCACATGAGCTGGACCACACAAGAGGCAGCAACATTCTTCACATTATGACTGACTAATTGCATACATACATATATATTTGTTGAGTCAATCGATCATGGCTCCACGATGAAAAGGGTTATAACTCTGGTCTGGGGAAAAAAGTCTGATCGAAACTATAATTGTAGGTGCATAGGTTCCCATGGTAGTAAACATCCATACCAAGTTTCAAAGGAATCGACCCATAAACATCTGAGAAAATCTCTGGACAAAATTCTAGGCAATTCAGGCATTCTAAGATGAAAAGGGACATAACTCTGGCAAAAAAGTCTCATCCAAACTAGAATCACAGGAGCACAGGATCCGATGGTAGTGAACATTCATACCAAGTTTCAAAGGAATCAACCCATAAACATCTGAGAAAATCTCTGGACAAAATTCAGACATTCTAAGATGAAAACAGTGCTGGAAATGAACAAAACTGATGAGTGCAGTTTTAAGCTCCTGTGAAATCAATGGTGGGAGTAAACAGCACCCATTAGTGCCATACCGTATACCTACTTTTCGGGATGGTTTTGGTATTACAGGGATACCAAAAACCATACTGAAACAAATCAAAATATCAGTTTATTTCGGTATTTATATTTTTCTGCAAAACTGACAGAAAGTCAACTCATCAAGATGGATCGTAAAGCTAAAAGCCTGGGGTGGCATATTTTGATCGGATTCATAAGAAACGTGCAGATGTAAATTTTGTAAGTGACTGATAGCAGCAGACGCTGCGAATACATCAGAGAAAGAAATAAAAAAGCGATGGCAGAAAAACAAAAAATGTCAAGTTGTTAACTTGGTGGACTTCCCCTTTCTAAAGAAATACAGCCCGGTACCAGTGTTCCCAGCATTCAGACTGATTCAATATATTTTCTGCTAATTACCGTGTGATTTTTGTGACATTATGGGTCAGGTGAGTGGTTGACAATTGTTTGAAATAATCCATCGGCAATGACAATTCAATACATTGACAACTTGACATGCAAATGGAAATGGAAATACTGCCTGTGGTTATCTCTTCTTGGAAGATTTTCTTTATATCATTTCTTTCAATTCAGCAATGAGCATTGCTATTTTAAGTTGCAGATACTTTTAACAACTGATCATTTTATTAAAATACAAGCCCCATAACCTTAATACCTGATCATCTGCTTTATATTCTTTCGAATAAAAAAATTATACCACACACCAGTGCACACTGGAAAGAAGCAATTGGCCCAAATTTTAAGACACATTAAAAAACAATATATGGAAGCCAACAGATTTAGCATTATCAAAGTTCATCTGATCGATTAAGGCACAGCAAATGCTTTGAAAAAGATTTGATGCTATCAGTAAATCATAGATTTATACACATTTTTCTCATGGAAAATGAAAATTTACCCTAATTTATCACGGAAAATCGTGGATTCTCTGGAATTTTAAAAAATGACAGTGATTCCACCCAAAATACTCTATAATTTCAACTCGATGAATGTCATAAAACATGTTATTTTACTTGTTTATCAATGTGGAACCTAAACAATGAAATGTAGGTGACACCATGTTATTGGTGCATTGCATGATTGGCAATGATTGATGATTCACAATGAATCAAGTGATTCATCAAATAACTTGCTGCTAGACTAATCAGTTATCACTGTTGAATTCACTTGTCAAGTTCGTGAGATGTCAGCTCTGAACCTGTTATGTTACTATATGGTTGAATGTTGGGAAATTGGGTTAGTTTGAGACTACTTCCAGTGTTCAGTGTACATACTGAATACCATACCAAAACCGAGGTATTTACCTGAAAAACACTGATACTGATGTCGAAGCTGACATTCCAATACTGCACAGCACTAGCACCCATGAAATGTTAGTGTATGAATTATGAGGGAATTTTGCCAACAAACACCAGAAACTTTAAATGTATACGGAGCTGCTGAACTATGACAGTAACTTCTCAATGGCCACAAGGTGCAGCTTTCTCAAAACAACACACATTTATATGCCCTCACAGTATATTACTGTTCCACAATATTTTTCAACGAGTGCATTTTTTAACTCCCGTAAAATAGAAAACACAGGTGCTGATGGGAGCAAATGCACTTCCATCTGTCTCATTTCCAGGACTGTGATAAGGTGCATAACTCTTGACAAAAAAGTTTGATTAAAGCTACAATCACAGGTGCATAGGTTCCCATAGTAGTAAACATCCATACCAAGTTTCACGGGAATCAACCCATAAACATCTGAAAAAATCTCCCAACAAATTCTAGGTCTGCTTTTTCAAGTTGAAAAGGGGTATAATTCTGGCAAAAATAATCCAACCGAAACTATAATTCGCAGGTGCACAGGTTCCCATGGTGGTGAATATTCATAGCAGATTAGTCCATAAATGTCTGAGAAAATCTCCAGACAAAAACAAAATTACGTCTACGGATGGACAGATGGATGGACAGACAGATGGATGGATGGACAGACAGATGGATGGATGGACAAGGTGATTCCAGTATACCCCCGACCCCCCCCCCCCCCACCCCCAACTCATTACAGGGGTATAATAAACAGCTGTGCCATGAGCGCATGATACGCCCGTTATTAATTACAAGAGGGAACCACACAATATGAGTATACATGTGTACTTGTCAGGTTACATATCCTTGCCACCAAAAAATCATGAAAATTGCTCAAAGTCCAACATGTGGAAAATTGCCTATATTTTGATGAATAAAGTCCCATAACTCTGGAATGACAAATCAGACAGCGACACAAATCGAAAGGGAGATTCCTTCCATCAACATATACTTGCAACCAAAAAATCAAGAAAATTGCTCTAAGCATTTTCAAGTTATTGTTGGACATGTGAAAAATAAAGTCCCATAACTGTGGAATGACTAATCGAACGGCGACACCAACCGAAAAGGAGCTTCCTTCCATCAACATAAACCACCTACCAAAAAATCGTGAAAATCTGTCGAAGCATTCTCGAGTTATCGTACGACGTGTAAATGAAAGTGTCAATGACACTGTAGCTCAACTTGTCAAGACAAAGACATGTACACGTATAGTATGTGACACAGCAATGACAAACATCTAGGTAATGACCTGATAACAAAGGTACATATAAAGTATTGTAACGGTCTGTACATAAATACTGACCATTGCCTGTAACAAATGTATAGGTAAAGTATTGTAAAGGTGGGTGACAGTCAGATGCTAAACTAGAAAAGAAATCTTTGAGTCCCAGAGTGGGTCTGACTGAACCCCAAAATATTTGTTCTCATAGCACAGTGATAACAAAGGCACCCCAAAACACACTCGTTCCTGTCCCAAGGTGAAAACAAAGGTACCCAAGAAGTTTTGTGAAGATCAGTTCATAAATACAAGTTGTATAAAACTGATTGGACCTAATTTCGGTACAAAATGGCCACTGGCAGCCATCTTGAATTTTGGACCGCACCCAGAAACACTCATTCTATTCCCAAGGTGATAACAAAGGTACCCAAGAAGTTTTGTGAAGATCGGTTCATAAATACAGCCTCTACCCTGAGCCGTATTGACATGTGTGCTTACATTGTGTAAGTAGCACTGAATAAATCAAAGTTCATCTAATTTGCATAATTTCTGCACCAAAAAAAACCCCCTTACAATATGTGATGTATTCCATGTTACTAAACATTCATACAAAAATTTATTCAAATCAGAACTTTCATACAGAAGTTCTGTACAAAAGACTGATTGCACTAATTTTAGTACAAAATGGCTGCTGGTGGCCATCTTGAATTTTGGACCACACCCAAAAACACTCGCTCTCATCCCACGGTGATAACAAAGATACCCAAGAAGTTTCGTAAAGATTGGTTCATAAATATGGCCTCTAGTCTGAGCCGTATAGAAGTTGTGTACAAAAAACTGATTAGACCTAATTTCGGTACAAAATGGCCACTGGCAGCCATCTTGAATTTTAGACTGCACCCAGAAACACTCGTTCTCAGCCCAAGGTGATAACAAAGGTACCCAAGACATTTCATGAAGATCAGTTCATAAATACAGACTCTAGCCCGAGCCGTATTGACATGTGTACTTACTGTGTGAAAGTCGCACTGAAAAAATCAAAGTTCATCTAATTTGCATAATGTCTGCACGAGAAAAAAACCTGTATTATATGTGATGTATCCCATGGTACTAAACATTCACACAAAAAATTATTCAAATCAGCGCTTTCATATGGAAGTTCTGTGCAAAAATCTGATTGCACCTAATTTTGTACAAAATGGCTGCCATCGTCCATCTTGAATTTTGGACCGGACCCCAAAACATTCCTTCTCGTCCCACGGTGATACCAAAGGTACCCAAGAAGTTTTGTAAAGATCGGTTCATAAATACGGCCTCTAGCCCGAGCCGTATTGGCATTTGCACTTACAGTGCTGAAAGTAACACCAAAAACAAAAAACATCAAAATTAGTCTAATTTGCACAATTTACGCACGAGAAAAAAAACCATATTATATGTGATGTATCCCATGGTACTAAACATTCATACAAAAAATTATTCAAATCAGAGCTTTCATATGGAAGTTCTGTACAAAAAACAGATTTCTGCATCGTCAGTACAAAATGGCGGCTGGCAGCCATCTTGAATTTTGGACCGCACCCAAAAACACTCGTTCTCGTCCCACGGTCATAACAAAGGTACCCAAGAAGTTTCGTAAAGATTGGTTCATAAATACGGCCCCTAGCCCGAGCCGTATCCAATTGTTGACATACAGACAGACGGACAGATGGCTAGATGGACAGACAGACGATGGATGACAGGCCATGACAAAAGCTCAAATTTGGCTTCGCCAAAGTTGAGCTAAAAATCAACAATTTTCTAGGTAATAAAGTCCCATAACTCTGGAATGACTAATAGAATGGTGACACTAAACAAAAGGGAGCTTCCCTCCATCGATATACACCACCTACCCAAAAATCACGAAAATCTCTTAAAGCGTTTTCGAGTTATCGTACGACGTGTAAAAAATCAACAATTTTCTAAGTAATAAAGTCCCATAATTCTGGAATGACTAATCGAACGGCGACACTAAACGAAAGGGAGCTTCCCTCCATCGATATACACAACCTACCCAAAAATCACGAAAATCTCTCGAAGCGTTCTTGAGTTATCATATGACATATGACCGGACGGACAGATGGGCAGCTGTATACCATAATACAACCCGTTTTTTCAAAACGGGTGTATAAAAAACAAGAGGCCAGCCATGGGGCCTTAATCACTCACCTGAAAAAGTGGTTCAAAGAAGTATTTTGGGTCACATTCAGTTAGTTATGGTTCATCAACAATTCAGAGGAAGGAAATTAATCATAACTCTGGTGTCCATGTCAGATGATTATTATCAAAGGACTTCCTGACTGCTTCCAATTCTATCAGCGGTAGACAAGCACAGCAAAACTTCCAAGGGTAATTATGCCACTGTGGTTTGAAAAGCAGATTTTATGAAAAAACACTAAGGAATGGATTTGAACAAACTTGAATCTAACCTTCCCACCCTCAAATAGAGGCCAAATATTAAGCTAGGGACTCGAATTGAACAAACTTGAATCTGATCACCCTAGAGATTTTATTTACCAAATATGAAAAGTTCTGATTGATGGTTCTGGAGAAGAACATTTTTAAAGAAATTCTCTCATATTGCAGTAAGTTAAATTCAGGCTTCCATTGGGAGCCCGAATATTAACCCAGCGACTCGATTTGAACAAACTTGAATCTGAGCCCTAGAGAGGCCGTAAACCAAATATGAAAGCATTCTGACTGACGGATCTGAAGAAGAAGATGTTTTACGAAAGTAAAATTCAAGCTACCAAAGGGAGCCCAAATATTAACCCAGAACCCCATTTGAACAAACTTGAATCTTGACTCCACTAGTGTTGTTGTTAACCAAATATGAAAAGATTCTGACTGGTGAATCTGAAGAAGATTTTTGAAGAAATTCCCCTTTATTGCACTAACCTAAAATTATTGCACTAAGTTAAAATTCGGGTTCCCATAGGGAGCCCAAGTATTAACCCAGGCACTCGATTTGAACAAACTTGAATCTGACCCCCTAGAGATGTTGGATACCAAATATGAAAGCCTTCCGAGTGGTGGATTTGAAGACAAAGATTTTTAAATAAATTTCCTTAAGTTGCAATAAGTTAAACTTTGGGCTCCAATAGACAACCCAAACATTCACCCAGGGATCTCATTTGAACAAACTTTAATCTGAGCCTGCTAAAGATGTTGTATACCACATATGAAAAGATTCTGACTGGTGGATCTGAAGAAGATTTTTAAAGAAATTTCCACCCATTGCACTAAGGAGACTAAATTTGAACAAACTTGAACCTGACCCTCCCTTCAGATGCTGTATACCAAATATCAAAAGATTGTAATTGATGGTTCTAGAGAAGATTTGTAAAGATAATCCCTCATATTGCACAAAGTTAAACTTTGGGCTCCAATGGAAGTTAAAATTCGGGTTCCCATAGGGAGCCCAAGTATTAATCCAAGGATTTGATTTGAATCTGACCCCCTTAGAGATGTTGGCTACCAAATATGAAAGCATTCCGACTGGTGGATCTGAAGACAAAGATTTTTAAAGAAATTTCCTTATGTTGCAATAAGTTAAACTTTGGGCTCCAACAGACAACCCAAACATCAACCCAGGGATCTCATTTGAACAAACTTGAATCTGAGCCTCCCAAAGATGTTGCATACCAAATATGAAAAGATTCTGACTGATGGATCTGAAGAAGAACATTTTTAAATAACTTTCCTCATATTGCACTGAGGTAAAATTTGGGCTCCCATAGTGAGCCAAAATATTAACCCAAGGTCTCGATTTGAACAACTTGGATCTGACCCTCCACCCCACTAGAGATGTTGTATACCAAATATCAAAACTTCTAATTGGTGGTTACGGAGAAGATTTTTAAAGAAATTTCCTGATATTGCAAGAGCCCAAATATTAACCCAGATACCCAATTCGAACAAACTTGAACAAATTTGAATTTGACCCTCCTAGAGATGTGGTATACCAAATACAAAAGCATTTTAACTGGTGGATCTAAAGAAGAAGATATTGCACTAAGGTAATAGCAAGACTAAATATTAACCCAGAGACTAAATTTGAACAACCTTGAATCTGACCCTCCCTTCAGATGTTGAATACCAAATATCAAAAGATTCTAATTGATGGTTCTGGAGAAGATTTGTAAAGAAATTCCCTCATATTGCACCAGGTTAAACTTTGGACTCCAATGGAGAGCCCAAATATTAGCCCATAGCGATATGAACAAACTGGTATCTGATGCTCCTAGAGATGTGGTACACCAAATATGAAAGATTTTGACAGGTTGATCTGAAGAACATTTTTAAAGAAATTTCCTCATATTGCACTAAGGAAAAATTTGGGCTTCCATAGCAAGTCCAAATATCAACCCAGAGACCAGTTTGAATAAACTTGAATCTGACCCTCCCCCACCTCTCCCCCTCCCCCCCCCCCCTCCTGAAATGCTGTGTACCAAATATCAAAAGATTCTAATTGATGGTTCTGGAGAAGATTTTTAAAGAAATTCCCTTATGTTGCACTAAGTTAAACTTTAGGCTCTAATAGAGAGCCCAAATATTAACCCAGGGACACGATTTGAACACACTTGAATCTGACCCTCCCAGAGATGTGGTATACCAAATATGAAAGCATTTTGATTGGTGGATTTGAAGAAGATTTATAAAGAAATTTTCTCATATTGCACCGAGGTAAATTTCAGGTTCCCATAGGGAGACCAAATATTAGCCCAGGGACTCGATTTGAACGCACTTGAATCTGAACCCCCTCCCCCCTCCCTAGAGATGTTGTACATCAAATATCAACTAGAGATGGTCTGTCACCCGGTATACCCCACCGAGGCATACCACCTAGTGTGGGTGACTGAAAAGGCGCATTCAATTTTTCTAAGTAAAAAAAAATACAATATGGCCGCCAGTTGGCCATCTTGAATCCGACTGGGAAAAAGATTATGCCATGCACTGCTCCTCGTCATGTTGATCATTTTGGTGAAGTTTCATGAAAATGCGACTAAAACTGTGGAAGTAGTTCGCTTCACAAGTATTTTGCAAAATCCAATATGGCCACCAGTTGGAATCCTAGAAAAAAATTATGTCATGCACTGCTCCTCATCATGTCAATCAATTTATATTGAGTTTCATGAAAAAGCAGCAAAAACTGTAGAAGTAGGTCACTCCACAAGTATTTTGCAAAATCCAATATGGCCACCAGTTGGTCATCTTGAATCCGATCTGGAAAAAATTTATGTCATCCACTGCTCCTCATCATGTCAATCAATTTATATTGAGTTTCATGAAAATAAAGGAAAAACTGTAGAAGTAGTTCACTCCACAAGTATTTTGCAAAATTCAATATGGCCACCAGTCAGCCATCTTGAATCTGAACTGAAAAAAGTAGGTCATGCACATCCCCTCATCATGTTGATCATTTTTGTGAAGTTTCAAGAAAATGCAACTAAAATTGAGGAAGTAGTTCACTCCACATGTTGCAACGGACCAACGACAATGACAACAGTCCGACGGACAAGTTGACTCCTATATACCCCCCTCCTAAACTTCGTTTTGTGGGGGATATAAAAAATCCTGACTGGTGGATCTGAAGATGACTTTTAAAGATTATTCCTCATATTGCACAAAGTTAAAATTCGGGTCCCCATAGAAAGCCCAAATATTAATTGAGGGACTTGATTTGAACAAATCTGAATCTGACCCCGGTAAGAATGATGTATATCTAATATTTAAAGATTCTGACTAGTGGTTCTGAAGAAGATTTTTAAAGCTTATTCCTCATACTGCCCCAAGTTAAGATTTGAGCTCCCGTATTGAGCCAAAATATGAACTTAATTTGAAGACACTTGTATCTGACCTCCTATGGATGCTGTATACCAAATGCCAAAACATTCTAATCAGTGGTTCTGGAGAAAACATTTTTTTAATACTTGCAAATATGCGGTCTCAGTATTTTTTTGATGTCCCCCTACAGAACCTACTGATGTAACCGATGGCAATTTTTAGCTGTGAGTAGCAGCTCGATAAGTGGCAATGTTGGTCTGTCGGTCTGTCTGTTGGTCCGTCGGTCTGTCGGTCTGTCTGTGACCCACGAGTTTCAAAACTCAATAATTTTTGAAATACTTGATGGAATGACTTTATATTTGGCATGTAAGTGTATCTTATTGATGTCTAGCCACTGTTCAATGCATGTGTTGTTCCAAATATTTTTCTTGGAGTTATGGCCCTTGATGAACTTAGAATTTTGTGAGATTGCACCACCCGTCGCAGCAACGGCGTCGATGTCGCGATTTTTTTTACCATTCCATTCCACTGGTCCTAAGGACGCTGCATACCAAATAACAGTTTTTTGTTCCGTGTGGTTTAGGAAATAAGGCATTTGACAATATTTCTATTTTAGCTCCTGGGGTTCCCACGGTGATGCAGGAAAAATGAATCAAGTACTTATGACCTATTAAAACCACATACCAAATTTTGGTTTTGGAAATAGAAATTTTGGGTGGAGTCCAAATTTGAGAGCCCAAATTAGATCCAATTATATAGACCGGACAAACAAAATATTGACGCATGGACAGGCGATGGAGATGGACAGATGGATGGATGACAGACAACTTAGCATCAGAAAAGCTCCACTGACGTTCTGTCAGGTGGAGCTAATTCTGTGGTTAAGAAATTATAGCCTGGACAAACAAATGTCAAAGGTTTTGTAAGTGTCACCTTATCATTGGGCCTGTGACCTTGAGGTCACATACCATATAATAATTTGTGAAACACTGTCTTATGCTATTACATATTAGTATAAAGTTTCATTAACAATATTCAGCGGTTAAGAAATTATTGCCCAGACAAATGTCAAAGTTTTACTAAGTGTCACCTTATCATAGGGCCTGTGACCTTGACCTTGACCTTGAGGGGCACATATCATATTATAATTCGCAATACAACGTCTTTTGATATTACATGTTGGTATAAAGTTTCATAAAAAATATTCAGCGGTTTAGAAATTATGGCCCAGACAAACAAATGTCAAAGTTTTTCTAAGTGTCACCTCATCATTAGGGCTGTCATGATTTTTGAACTTAGGAATCGATTAATCGTTGCAAATAATCGATAATAATCGATTAATTGTACATAGATGACCCCCTCTCCCTCCCTCTGAAGTCGTTAAAAATGAAGTTCAAGTCAGTTGACCTACTTCAAGTAAACAACGAAGACGATCCTCATTTTAGGTACATTCAAGGCTTTGAGGTTCTGAACTTTTGAACCGTCAGTGTAATAATCAAGACCGATTGCCAGTTGCGAACTTCCCAACTGACGACCGGTCTCTTGATTATTACACTGACAGTTCAAAAGTTCAGAACATCAAAGCTTTGAATGTACCTAAAGGACAATTGCTTCTAACAGCTTCTTGAGGTTTAATATCGACATTCTTGACCTTTTACCTTTAGAAACAATGGTTTTTTCATCAAATTGTTTTTTATTTATTAAACGTCTAAAACTGGGTAAAAGTTACCGTTTCTTCGACAACAAAAAATACTAATCGATTTTGGCATGACCGATCGATAAATCATGACAACCATACTTATCATAGGGCATGTGACCTTGACCTTGAGGGGCACATCCTATATTTGGATTCGTGATACACCGCCTTTTGATATTACATTTTGGAATAAAGTTTCATTTGAAAAATATTTGGCGGTTAAGGAATTATGGCCCGGATAAACAAATGTCAAAGTTTTTCTAAGTGTCACCTTATCATAGGGCCTGTGACCTTGACTTTGAGGGACACATGTCATATTATAATTCGCGAAACAGCGTCTTTTTATATGCATGTTGGTTTAAAGTTTCATTAAAAAATATTCAGTGGTTAAGAAATTATGGCCCGGACAAACAAAATGTTGACGACGGATGGACGGACAACTTAGCAACAGAAAAACTCTGCTGACTTTGTCAGGCAGAACTAACAAGTTTGAAATTAATTGATAACTGATGGAGTACAAGAAAGATGATGACTCCGCATTTTCTACTGCCAACACTGTTTAAATGGGCATCCCCATATGACACCCCGGGATAAAATTGATAGCAATTTTTTTTATCCATCTGATTCCACTGGACCTAAGGAAGCTTCATACAAAAAAAACAATATTCTTGTAATAATAACAATGCACTATGTTAAACTTTCCATAGAGAGCCCACATATTAAACCAGGGACTTGATTGAACAAATTTGAATCTGACCCCTCTAGAGATGTAGTATACCGAATATCAAAAGAATCTGACTGGTGGATCTGAAGAAGATTTTTAAAGATTATTCCTCATATTGCACTATGTTAAAATTCGGGCTCCCACAGGAAGCCAAATATTATCCCAGGGACCTGATATGAACAAACGTGAATATGACCCCCCTAGAGATGTTGTATACCAAAATCAAATGAATAGAACTGGTGGATCTGAAGAAGATTTTTAAAGCTTATTTCCCATATTGCCGTAAGATAATATTCAGGCTCCTGTATTGAGCCCAAATATGAACTGAGGAGTTTCATTTGAACACACACATGGATGCTGTATAACAAATATCAAAAGATTCTAATCAGTGGTACTAGAGAAGATAAAAATTTTAATGAGCTTATCGCTCTACCTGAGGTGTGGTTATAAGAATGAACATATGAAATTACTGCACCGAGAGCAGAGGGCCACGGCAAATGAATTTACCTGGCTGGCTGTCATCAGAATTTCCATTTAGAGATGTGGGGGCGACAGGCATAGTGATTCAGCATGGCAAGTATGGACTGGCCCTGAATACCCGCATGATGGATGGGAGGGCAGCATGACTGCTTGCAGCCCTTCCAGAGGGTGCGGTCATCCTGAAAATCAAGTTCTTACGGGAACGGAACGATGGCGACTGGGTCACCAAAGATAAGTTCGACCCTGTCCATGTGGAGAGGAAGAAGGGGCGGGGCATCGTTGAGATCTCTCAAGAAACTAAGCTGGGTGTGCTGACCGGGATCGACCAGGTGTTCTACCAGAATGCTTACCCTGTCACTGCAGTCGTTTATGGGTTCTACCCTCTCAGAGACCCAGACCCAGCCAACTTTGCGAGACGGCAATCTAAACTGTCCATTGCGATGGTGCAACAGTCGACGATGAAGCCGAGCTCGAGAAGATCCTCAAGCGGGCCATTATCGTGAAAGATATAGTCGGAAAGGATATCTATAACAGTGGCAAATATAAGTTTGGAGGAAATGATGTGAGAGGGAAAGTAGACCTCATCTGCCATGATGGCCATCCCTGGTGGAAGACCTGCACTTCCACCAGTCCAGACAGGTCCACATATAAGAGGGTGACATCTTGGAATCCATCAGACAGGCCACCCAAAATGAGCCAATCACTGTCTGGCTACTCGGAGATGGCCAGGATAGACAGCTCAGCATCGACCAGTTTGTCCTACAAGATGGCCAAACCTTTTGGACTCAAGAGGCCCACCAAACCCTCAAGAAGGCCTGCGCCAATCTAGGAGATGAATTTCTTTCCAACAGGGCCTTCGGAGTAAACCATGCAGCTAGCATCGTCGCAAAGGAAAGGAAAGGAATGACAGGAAGCCAACCCCAGCAACTTTCCTGGACGACATCCAAAATGCTTGTGCCGTACATGGCTACGGTGGCCTCTGGAACGCAGAACAGTATCGCGTCAATGACATCATAAGCATTGACATGAAGGCATGCTATCCCTCAAGCTTCCAAGGTCTGGGTGAGGCTCAGCCCAATTTCAAACGTTTCAGTCATCCAAAGACCAACATGACCTGTGCAGCAATCAATGGCACTTTGCCCAAAGACATAGGTAACAGTTTTGCCAAATACGCAAGAGGGCTTTCAATTCAAGTGTCCATCCTGCATGGTTCGGGAGGCATTTCGGGGAGCAGGGCTGGGCTACGATGATCCTCCTCTCTTATCTCATGGATTCCAGCATCCTAACTGGATTAGAGTTAGGAGAAGCCATCATCGCTTTCAGAAAGAAGAATGTAGTATGGCTCCCCAAAGATAGAGATCAGGGCTGTAGCATCATCGGGAAGTTCACTCAGGACTCAAAAACTGATGGCAAACGATTGACTCGCCTCCTGGTCACGGATCATGGTAAACTAGATTATCTTGTGAGAGATACTCACCAAAGTGGCAATCTTGGCTGAGCCCCAGAACAGTGCCCCCAGGTCATGTGCTAACGTAATATGATGGCAGCTAGCCCCAGTACACCCACCTTAGGGCATCTATGTTAGCATATGCCCATATTAACCTTCTCAGTATGTTACAGAGTTTTGACAAAGAAGAGGTGGTTCGGGTGACGACAGACAGCATATATGCCAAGAAAACAATACTCTACCCACTCAATGGTGTCCAAGCCTATGTACCACCAGAAGTATACCCTGAGGGCTATTGCACAAGGTGCTGCCACTATCATGACAAACCCACCCTACAGCCTCCGAAAAGTGTAATGTCCTGCCAGCTCAGTGGAGTGACAAGGGTGAGCAGCTATACATACCACAGGAACACGCCGACTACCTCCCCACGCCAGAGTATTGTAGCGCTACGAAAAACCTCCCTCCCAGCACTTCGCCGAGGTACAATGACCCACTGACCCACCATCGACTGAGTTACCTCAATGGTGGAGGTGGTAGCCGCAAGACAATGAGAGCGATCAAGCTCTTCAGGGTGCAGACCCACTTGTCTTTACCCCAACTCACTGCCTTGCCAAAGAGATACGAGGTAGGGGAGTCAAGGCACAGACCTACCATAGCCTCTTCCGGTGGAGTGGACAAAAAGAGTGGACGCCAGGTCGCATGGGCAAAAAGTTCATCCCTCGTGGCATTATCTTGGATGAGGTGTGCACTGTGCCCCGGCCTATCCTAGAAATCTTCTTGAACTGGCTGGACCTGTCACCAGCATGGGGTCCAGATTATCTGCTGTGGTGATCAAGGCCAGCCACCATCAATCACATGTGAGACGCCCCATGACTGGTTATGTCAAGCAGTGGATTATTACAAAGAGGTCAAGGCAGACCACCGGGCAAAAGATGATGTTCTCAAGGCCCTGAAAAGGCACATCTGCCACCAGGCTGACAAGGTCCAGTGTCAGGAGATGCAGAAGGCTCTCCCCAGCTGTCTCGGATGGGGGCGCTTCATGAAGCAATGGAGGCCAGCTGAGCCGATCCTCACCGAAGGTTTGTGACCGGGCACAAGAGCTGTTGCTCCAAAGACACAAGGAGTTCTTTCCAGACACCCCGGTTCCGCTGCTATACCACCCCCAAAAACAGTCGAAAACAGAACATTAGGGTTCCCATCCTGGGCACAGACCGCGAAGAAGAGCTTGTCCTCAATGACATTGTTGAAGTCACCATTTAGGCCCCTGATCAGGCTATCAAGACCGATGACTGGCACCTCGGGTATGCCCTCACAGTCCACTCAAGCCAGGGTCTCACTATCCATGACCCACAGAAGGTTTGGATCATAGACAACTTCCTACAATGGTCCAACCTCACCTACCTTGCCGTTTCCCACGTGGAATATATGCAGAAGCTTGAACAGGTGACCTGTCCACCAGATGAGGGTACTGAGGTCAGGCAGCCCACAGAGCAGCAGCTCCGCAAAAACATCGTGCGGAAGCTTTTCACCCATAAGCACCAGGATCAGGTCAAAGGACTCCTGGGGTTCAATCTCAAGGTCGACTACATCCTGCATTGCCGGGGGAAAGTGCGATTGACCTGTTTAGAGTGTACCCAAAAAAGAAGGGTTGCAGCAGTGCCAGAGGCACAATACACCTAATGTCTAGTCTGAAGGACTACCCGTTCCAAAGGAACATCGGGAGGCAGCTGGGTGTCGGGAGGCACCATAAACAGCTCTTCCCAGACAAAGCCACAGGTTGGTCCATCCAACAAATAGTAGAGGACATGTCCGCCCGGCTTGGTGGCTGAGAGTCCAAGCCGGTACACTTGGAGGGACCACAGAGGGTCGGTTGTGCGACGGTGACCCCCCTCCAGCTTGCCTGCTTGGTAGAGATAGCGAACACCCACACTGGTTGGGAGCTTCAGCTCCTTGAGGCCAACAGGGAAACCAGAAACCACAGTGGAGGGCTTTTGGCATTATCAGATGGCCTCTTTTTAGTTAAGCGAGTCACCTCACCATTCAGTGCTGCAACAACAGCAGGCAACTGACCGACCCATTCACTTGACCTCTCACCTGAGTAACCTCATCTCCTGGACGTATTGGTGCCCGAACAGTCGCTCTGCCAGGGTATCATTGAACTGCTTCACAATTTCCGGTCCCGGTGGTCATCCACACGGCCAAGCCAGGCTTCTGCCCCATGTTTTGCCAGCAGCTGTTTCACCACACCCATGAAATCGCACTCGGGATCGACCTGAAGGAGCTTGGGCCACCGCAGTGGTCCATGCTTGTAAATCTTTTCTAGGGCAGCCATGACGTATTTGGCCTCTTTTTGTGGCCAGGGGCTCTGCCTCTTTATAGCAGGAGGCTACATCAATGACTGTGAGCACATACTTGTAGGTTTTGCGGGTCACCCGGTCTTGTGGCAGAAAGAGCAGGTCAGCCTGATGGACCTCATCTGGTGTCCGCACATCCAACTTGGGTCGTGGTATGTGTGTGCTTCGTACCACTGGAAGGTATATCTGCCAGATGGCCTGCTTTTTAAGCCATGCCCGATCCAAATCTTCAGAGACCTTGGCCATGGAAGCAAGATTTTCAATGGCCGCGAGTCCCTTCCAGTACCCCTTGCAGCTGTAGTAGATTGAAGCCAACTTTGTTGCAAGTTTGCTGTCCATTCTTGGGGTATTCCAGCACCCTTTGGACCTCTAAAAGCCATATTAGAGGCATCTTATAATGATAATATACAATTATGTACGAGACACTATTCGACGTTCAAACCGTGGACCTACCAAGGGCGCTCCCTGCAGGAGAGCAATTTGAGTGTGCCCTTGCTGAAGTAACCTACTAACCTCTTTGGTACATTAGTTCGAGGCTAGGCAACAATTATATTCGCGTCATGGATGAGAAAAGTGACTCAGTTGAGTGGAAGATAAAGATGCCAGATGGCTATTACAATGTATGCGAGCTAATTGATGAGGTGTTTAAGTCAGGTTGGGGCTATACTGGATCTTCACAAACTTCGGGTCATCTGCGACTCAAGACAGTCTCTGAGACTGGGAGGGTTGACAGCCACCTTGGGATTTGCAGCAAACAAAATCACTCGGGAAGGGAAGCAGCTGATGGGGATGAGTTAACTGAACTTACAACCCACCGTGAGCTCTACGTTCATCTGTCAGAAGTCAGCACCACAGACAATGTTCACTACAGACTACCCAGCACACTACTCAGATCAGAACAGTACCTGTAGTAAATGAAAAATGTGGCAGTGACAGAACAGTGGCTTTCTCTCATTTGCAATACAAAAGGCTTGTCTCAGGCCCTATAGGCAATGTTACAGTCCACGTTTTAGATACCATGGTGGACCTATTAAATTGCAGCACCTTTCCGTAACATTACATATTCGAAATATACCTGTTCCTACAGAACAACAGCAACAGCTGCAACAAGTGTATAAACATGGTGAATAGCAGAGGACCAGGAATACATGATGCACTGCCTTGCACGACCCTTCAGCTGGCTGATCTCAGGGACACACAGGGCTTTGGAGAACCAGGGATGATGGACAAATTGCATGTATTTCAGCTCTCCGAGGGGCTATATAAGAGAAAAGAGCTGCCCGTTGTTGTTCCTTCGGAACGTGAACAACTGCAACAAGCTACATTTACTGAGCTGTGTGGTTTGAATCTGGAAGTCTCAGCCCTGTGGAGGAGCTACAAACTTATCCAGAATGATTCCAGTCAGTGGTCTCTGTATAGGCAGCCTGTTTGTGGTGGGTGGGAACTTGACTTCAGGGTCATCTAACCTCACATCCAACTGGGCCACGGCCACAGGCTCCGTAAATTCCAGAACAGTGGCCGTGTGTTGGCTTTTTATACCCCAAAAGGTGATATTTATTTCATGAAAGCAATGCGTATGTGCTGGGTGGGGTAAAAGGACATGCGATGATGAAGCTCTTTTGGGAGTTTGATCGTCTTACTCCTAGCAAGGTTACCACCACAATTAAACAGCTAGCCCTGGGTATACCATCCAACGCCTTCATACCTACATGGGCTTGACCTATGCCAGGCAGAGACAGGGACACCCTGTTGTTCCTGTTCCTTCGGAATGGGAACAATGGTAACGAGAATGGCTGAGACCAGAGCCCACCACACCCGTCGATCCATAGTTGCTGAGCAACTCTCATGGGCTTTTAGGATTACTTTACAGCATAGCTAGGCGGCCTTCCATTCTGAAGGAACAGACCACGTTCCATCACCACCACCCCCCCTCCCCCTCCCCCCCCCCCTCCCAAAAAGTTTTTTTTTACATGAGTAGCGAATCACTAGGCGAGTTTATAGCGAACAAGCCAGACCACACCCAACCCTAGTATGATGAAGGCGATCTCACGGTCCTTCTGCCCAGCTGATGGTGTGCAAAAGTCTTCTAGTTGCGGTTCTGGGCCAAGACTGTTTAAACTGTTCCCAGTTACCTGGGCATACTCGCGGCATCAACATCCTGGAATATGTGCAAGGCATGGCTTTGGCGACGTAGTTCTTCGTTGATCCAATCGATGCATTCTGTTCACTTACGGGACTAAGCTGCCTGGGCAGCCTGAAGCTTTTCTATGGTTTTGTCAAGTCGCACATATTCCGCATCGTTATCTTGAAACTTGCAGAAGAGGTAGTTGCTGCCAGAGAAGGCCACTGCATTAACAAGGACACCCCCAAACTAGCATTGTAATCGAGGCCATCTTGTTATTTCATAATATCTGCTGGAATGATTCCCTGTTTAATTAGCATTTCCTTGGTTGCTGTCGACAGCCCCAGGTCAAGGACTACCACCCCGACGTCATAGCCGGTGAAGTCAAGTTTAGGGATGGCACTCTTCATTGCCATCTTACTTAAGTGGGCATACCCTATTGGGAGGGCAGAGACCACGGCGCTGTGATAGGCAGCACTGACAGCATCTTCCCATAGGCTGAAGACATTGTTTATATACATATATCACTCCATATAGAATGGGTCAGAAGGTTACCTTTAAATGCTTGTACGGAGGTGTTGACCAGATGAACAGGTGGTGTCATTAGATTGGCTGACGACATTGTTGTTCCTGTTGTTTCTTAAGAATGGGAATGACTGCAAAAAACATAATGACAAGCTAGCCAACCCAACCACCCCCAGCAATCCATGGAGACAAGTCATCTAATGAACTGCGTTTGTGATGCATTGCATTCGAGACCCCTTGCTGCTGTCCATGTTGTATCCATTCCGAAGGAACAACAGGTCCATCAGCCGATTGGGTTACTACTGCATTGCTACAACATTGTTTACGTGGGTTAGAGAACCGACCATTCTCTGGAGATTGGCCTTCTCTTCTTGCAACTGGACCAAGGATTTTTGTTGTTTTGCATTCTGGGCAGCAGCTCCTGCCCATCGGGCGGCCACTTTATTAGGGTCTTTGTCGCTGTTTCTGTTGTTCCTTCAGAACAGGAACAACAGGAACAACCGATGACTCGGTGGTTGGCGCAGCTGTCACTCTCTCCACCTGCTTCTGTTCCGTTGAAACAACAGTAACTATCGGCAGGTTTGGCTCTGTCATTGATGACATCGTCTTTATTTGTTAAAGGGCAAGTGTATCCAAATCGGAAATGTTTAACAGTGGTTAGCATCGTGGATAGTGGTGCTAAGTACACGCCATAGCGATGATATAGCTTGCATGTTACTGCTTAGCACGTGCCCAACAAATGGATCTGCCTCAAGATCAGCAACCATGTTTTGTTGGTTTTCCGGGGGTATGGGAAGAAACAGTAGTGCTGCAGTCCCCAGAGTTTTTGTCATTGCTGCTCCAAGCCGTGCCTCATATCAGGCATAGAATTTATCGATTTCCTTATCGGTCATTGCGTCGACCTGGTCAAGTGTGAGGTTTTTCCTTAGATACTGCTTAACCTGCTAACAGGAAGCTACTGCAGCTAGCCTTTCGCATTTGGCCCCCCATTGGTCTGTTCTTCCTTCGGAAGATCTACTGGCGTCTTGCCTTCTGTATTGCCTCCCAGTTGTTCCTTCAGAACAGTGGTGCCTTGCTCTTCCAGTAGTTGGTCAATGATGTCGCAATCCATGATGGTGTATATGTACATGCACGCCATTTGAGTTTATTATAACATTTTATAAGTGGTTGGTTGGTCTGTTTTTAACACTAGCCTGATATGCTTGCGCGATCGCACTCGTGCCCGTCTCACACGAAGGCCTGCCATGAGGCTCTCACAGTCTGCATTATGGGTTAAGCTTGCGTCCATATTGTTTGAAGACATGTTAAATATAATGAACATATCTTGGATCTAGCGTCCATACAATGGCAGACGATAGGACGATGATGATTCAACGGAGTTGCAAAATGAAACTAGCTTTACCCGAGACCCTTGGGAACGATAACAAGAGATGGGCGTTAAAATATCTTTATTGCAGCATGAGCTGTCAATGGTTACTACCAGATTCTGTCTGAGAAAAGGATGGTGTCTGTTCTACGTGACTATTCCAAGTTTGAGCTCGACAAAAATGGGCAGCAGAGGCTGAAGGCCCAACCAAATGTCGACATTGTTAGTAAATCGGGAGTACCCCATGCTCTGTCAACAATTGCTGGAAAGCATGGCGGTGGTGAGATCATCCGGAATGAGCTAGGGTTTACGGACTGGACTCGAGAGGGCAAGGCGCTTAAGCCTAGGGTGCTTGAAGCACTATGGATCAATGGCAATGAGTTGGGTGAGGCAGCTGCTAGGATCAGATCTGATACTACAGAACTGCGAGACTTGGGACAGGTTGCTAATGCTGCATCAAATTCCACTCAAAACGTGGCGGTAAGTCTTACCAAGGAGGAAGAAACTACACTTAAGCCCTACATGACCCTCCACTTGATACTGTGGGATTGGAATATAGCATCAGAGAGCTTTCGCAGACTCGACAGGGCAATGCAGACCACCCGAGGTGAGCCAACAAACAACTTGGCCAGACTGTCCGAGCTGGATGAGCACATCGCTTTGGAAAAAAGAAAGATTGATGAAGCTCAAGATGATCAGTTTAGTAAGCGCTGGATAGCAGAACGCTTGCGCAACCTAGAAGATGAAGAAGCTTCCCACCTGGAGGCAGCAGCAACAAATAAAGAGGCTTTTCGATCTCAAATCAACCGAATCAGTGAGACGATCAATTGGATTCTCAATGGGGACATGACGCTCGCTGAGCGCATTTGCACCCTCTTCTGGGAACAAGGGATTACGATCGCATTTAGCCTCACAGCGATTGGGATGTCCTTGGGGTCCCAAAAGTTGTGCATTCACTCCCCCCCCCCAAGTGATCTATGCTGGGCCCCCTGGCTGGTCTATAAAGTGGCATGATAGCCCCACCGGTTGGCGAGGGTGGTGGGCCAGCCCCAGAGCCTGCAAAACTGGTGCATTTGCCCTCCCTGCCTGCCACCACCTGGTGCTGGGGGGCTGGTGAGGGTGATACCCCCCAGGTCCCCCAATTGATACATTTGCCCCCCTCCCCCTGCCTGCCACCACCTCAATTGGTGCATTTGCCTCCCCTGCTGCTCAGACACTTGATTTCAACAAAGTTCAATATGCCCCCCCACCCCCCCCCCCCCCCCCTCCCCGAGATGTTGTATACCAAATACGAAAACAATCTAACTGGTGGATCTAAAGAAGAAAAGTATGAAAGAAATTTCCTCATATTGCACTAAGTTGAAATTTGGGCTAACATAGCGAGCCCAAATATTAACCTAGGGACCAGAGTTGAAAAAAAAACTTTTTGTACACCAAATATGAAAGCATTCTGACTTGTGGATCTGAAGAAGAATTATCTTCTATACTATTCTTCTATACTATATTTTAGAATGTCTGTATGTCTGTCTGTCTGTCCGCTATAGACAGATAGACAGACAGACATAAAGACATTGAATGAATGTGGCGTGCCCAAAATGGGTCTACTAGGGGTACTTTTTTATGGCGGAGGTCCTCGTTAGGTTTAAAAAAGTGTGTGGGGTGGGGGGCAAGTAGGGGCACCAAAAGTTATGACCATATTTTTTTCACCGATATAGGTCTTGAAAGGGGTCTACTTGGGGTAACTTTTTATCAGGAATCTAATGGTGATGTTTAAAAAAGTGGCGGTGGTGGGGGCGGGGAGGGGCAAAATTGATGGATTTCACCAATATAGTTCCTCAAAGGGGTCTACTATGGGTAACTTTTTACCAGGAATCTAATGGTGGGCGTGTTAAAAAGTGACGGGATTGAAGGCCCCTCCCAGAGCCCCTATTTTTTTATCAGGGGGGGGGGGGAAGGAATTTTCATATGGCCCCTACATTTTTCCGTGCAACGCCAGGTAACCCTGCTAGTCCCTTATATTGCACTAAGTTAAAATTTGGGCTTCACAGGAAACCCAAACCTTAACCTAGGGACTTTGGTTTGAACAATCTTGAATGAATGTTGTATACCAAATATCAAAAGAATCTGACTGGTGAATCTGAAGAAGATGATTTTTAAAGCTTATTCCCCATATTGCCCTAAGATAATATTTGGACTCCTGTACCAAGCCCAAATATGAACCGAGGGACTTAATTTGAACACACATGTATCTGAACTCCCCCTCCAATAGATGCTGTATATAAAATATCAAAGGATTCTGACCACTGGTTCTGGAGAACATTTTTTTTATTTATTTTTATTATTTTATTATTTTTTATTTTTAAAATTTTTTCACAATATGCTGACTCAGCATTTCAATGCCCCTCCCTTGCCTCCTCCCCTCCCCCCCCCCCAGCCTACAGAACACCCTCACATAACCAAAAGCAATTTTTTTTTTAACCATTCAATTCTACTGGTCCTAAGGATCCTTCATACCAAATTTTTAGCTCCTAGAGACTGGAATTTGGGGGGGGGGGGGGGGGGGGCAGGAGTCAAGTACTTATGACCTAATAATACCAAAGGCAAAATGTTCAAATCAGACTATCTGTTCAGAAAATAAGAAATTTTGGGGTGCCAAAAATTTTGCCCCTCCCATTACAAAGACAAATACCACTCCACAAACTTTGTTCGAACAAACTCGATTCTACACCTCAACAGGAAGATCCATACCACACATCAAGTCACTGTAACCACTGGTTTATGAGAAACGGATTTTTAAAATATTTTGGAGCATTTTCCCCACCCCCTCCCTATGGGGCTGGGCATGGTGAGTTGAACAAAAATGCAATGCCCTGTTGGGACCATCACTCACACAAACTTTCATTTGAAGCCCAGTGGTTTTGGTGCTCCACGAACTTCGTTTGAACAAACTCGATTCTTCACCTCAACAGGAAGATCCATACCATATATCAAGTCACTGTACCCATTGGTTTATGAGAAACGGATTTTTTAAATATTTTGGAGCATTTTCCCCCACCCCCTCCCTATGGGGCTGGGCATGGTGAGTTGAACAAAAATGCAATGCCCTGTCGGGACCATCACTCACACAAACTTTCACTTGAAGCCCAGTGGTTTTGGTGGAGAAGTCCAAAATATAGTGTTGATGTACGACAGATGGATAGCTCAGCTTGACTTCATCTAGGTGAGCTAAAAATGCTCTTGCTCTCCATCACTTACTGACCAGCTCATCTCTTTTGACAACGTGAGGCAGTTGTGCTTTTGAGGCTCATTTGATCCTTTGATCCAGCACTTACGAAGCACATTTGTCTATTTAATTAGTGCCCTGCAGTGTATTCATTGCACATACATAGTGTTTACAAAGCAATCAAAAATTACTGTATATAAATGGCTCACATGCACCAAGCCATACTTTTTTTTTCTTTTATATAAACAATATTTTATTCATCATGAAATGGTCTGGTAAACAGGTATAAGCCTATGTATAAACCTCACCGATACATAAAATATACATTTTTAATTTTAACAACAATGGTGCGGAAACAAGTGCAGAGTTGTAGAGTTTGTTCTAGACACAGTCTAGTATCAATCACACTTGTGGCATGAGTCTTGATAGGATTTTTCAGTCTGATATGAGGACTTAATGACTGATTGAGGTAAGTTATTCTACTTCTCAGGTAATCATTGCAATCTCATCGTTTGTTCAATATAGTTATGCACGGCTCTAAATATGCGAATATTTTCTGAATCTGTTTTTGTTTCATTTCTGGATAAGATAATGTTAATTTCTTCTATGGTGTAACCTATACTTTGAAACATAATTCGGGTATTATAGATTGGACAAAAAAGAAAGTAGTGTTCAGAGTTCTCGTATTCGTGGTTAAAAGAGCATTTCGGGTCATCGCGCAGAAATCGTTCATACATGTGACCATTTAAGTCGCTACATCTTAATCTTAATTTGCAGTGCAATATCCGGTCTCTTCTCCTGCCAACATTATAATACCCTGGAATGATAGGGTTGTTTCTTCTAAGAATGTTTTTCAGTACATGTACAGATTCACAGCTTCTCATATTTATATCCATATCATTCCAGTCTTAAAGCAGACGGAAAACGCGTCATAAAAAAGTTTAGTCCGACATTGTGTTTCATGTAGGCTGTTTGATGAACAGAGTTGATAATTTGTAGATTCCGACACTTGGAGCGGAATCACTGCCGTGAGATAATGAGGTGCATTACCAGACATAAAGTTAAACATTGTAACTATTTTGTGTCTTTTTCTGCGGTCTTGTAATGTAATAAAACCAGTTTTGAGATATATATGCTCATGACTTGAGCCCCTGGGAATACGGCATATTGTTCGAAAGGCGTCAAGTTGTAAAACTTCAAGTTCATCTAGTTGTTTTGAAAACAATTATTCCTGTTGCAGTGTAAAAAAATAATTAAAAGAATGCCATACATTCTGGTATTCACATCTGAATTATCTATAAGCTAGATGGTTCAGAATGAAAGAAATAAAACAAATAATTCGAAGAAAATTTACAATAAATGCTAAAGAATCACAAACATTAAATATTTTTAGTAAATTTTGTTTCTTAACATACCTACCACAATTGTTCACAATTGGCTGTAACATAAGTGCAAGCTCTACTTCGGAACTAACTCAAGCTAATAACTTTTCCAAACGAGTTGGAAAAGTAGAAGAGAGCAAAAGCACGAAAAAAAAGGGTCAAGCGAGGCCGGTGCTCAAAATTACAGGTACTCTCTCTGCACACCTCTTGCAATTACCGAGCGCATGCTGAACAACCATGATGTCAATTCCAAATTTCCACCAACGTGAAGTTTGTGATTTAGCGGTAAGGCAACAATATCAAAAGATATCCCCTAGGAGGGTGGGCCTCTGGTAAACAACTGTAGTAGGTATGTTAAAAAACAAAATTTACTAAAAACTTTTAATTTCTTCTCCACCTACTCACAATTGTTTACAATTGGCTGAATAAACAATAGGAGGAGGTGAATCACATAACCAATACCAAGAAGTGCAGCAGAAAGAAATGCAAGGAGGGCAGAGAATGACAGCAAAACCTGTAAAAGAAGAAAGTGGAAAGGTGCTGAAAAAGAACCTGAAACACCAACACCACAGTGTTGAAAAGAATGGAGAACAAGGCTGAGCGATACACAAACCTGAAAATACATATTTAACGAGGGTGCACAACAGCCTGAGCAGCAACGAGAGGGCCTAAAGAAAAATGGTCCTCAGATTGCTGCTGTAGATGGTGGAGATAAAAGGAGGAGAAAGTAGAAGCATTCCTCCAGTGAGCCGCATTCATAACGTCCCTGAGCGAAACAGAATTGAAGAACGCCCAGGAGATCCGAAGCAGACAAACTGGAATATGCCAGTTTGATTGCGACACATATCCATCTGGAAATAGAATGGGAAGAAAATGAGAGACAGAAAGAATCTCTTCTGGCCCCTCCGAATGAACTGTGTGCGATTAATATAAGTCTTGATCACACGAACAGGACAAAGAAGAGGCCTCCGGCCACTGACGGCAGGGAGAGCCCGAATGCAGATGGGTGGAGGTACCGAATCAGGAAGTTGATTCTTGGCCAGAAAAGAGCAATCAGTAGTGAAGTTTAAGCTGTTAGCCTCATTCCTGAAGAAAGCTGAATCAACAGAAACTGCATGAAGCTCACTGACACGCCTGGCAGAAGCAAACGCTAGACGGAAAGCAGTCTTATATGTGAGAAAACGCTTATCGGTCTCAGATAAAGGCATGAACGGTGCCCCCACCAAACAATGTAACACCCATGCCAAGTTCCATTTGGGTGTAAGATGCAAAACTCGAGGCCTCTTCAGAGAAAAATGCCGAATCAATTTGGAGAGAAAGAGATTACGACCGATGAACCGCTTTCCCACATAAGAGAACATATCTGACAGCACAGACCGATAGCCCTTAATAGTAACATGCTGGAGGCCCTTGGAGTCAAAAGGGTATACCAGAAAATCTGCAATTTGAGTGATTGACGGATTTCGGTAATCAACAAGTTGAGCTGTACACCAGCTACATAAAACTTTCCACTTAGCACCATAAGTCATGCCAGTGGAATGTCGCCATGATGCAGAAATGCACTCCACTGTTCGTCTCGAAAAACCTCTACGTTGGAGACATGACCAGATAAAAGACAGGCGTGAAGGGACAGGCTCGCCAGGTTGTTGTGATACTTCCTGGGCTGACCCTGGGAAAGAAGATCGCTGCGTAGAGGTAGATGAATTGGCCGTTCTACCAACAGAGGCCGCAGCAGATTGATCCACACCCTCTGTGGAGACAGGGGTGCGATCAGATTGACCCTGCAACTGCAAGCACGAATCTTCGCCAACACCTGAGGAAGAATCGGTGCAGGAGGGAAGGCATAGCAGATCCAATCTGTCCAGTCCAGAGACAGAGCATCTACCGCAAAGGCTAGTGGATCCGAACAAGGGGAGACAAAGGTCTCTACTTGATGATTCCAGTGAGTGGCAAAAAGGTCGAAAAGAGGACGACCCCACCACTTGCAAATCGTCTGAAACACCGACCGATGCAGCATCCATTCGGTGGGAAGGACACTGTCCCATTGGGACAGGGAGTCTGCAGGGGCGTTGAGACGTCCAGGAATGTGCCGAATGGCCACCCAGGCATTTACATCCCGCACTAACACCAGAAGATCCCGAGATAGCCGATACATAGGAATCGAATGCGTGCCACCTGGATTCCGGATGTAGGCCACCACTATCGAATTGTCCGAAAGAAACAGGACTGTGTGATTCGTCAGTTGAGAGATCCATTGCTGAAAACTCAATAGAAGAGCAAGGAGCTCCTTCTGGTTGATATGAAGGACCATCTGCCTGCTGTCCCACTTGCCGCAAGTAGACAGACCGAGAGAATCCAATGCCACACCCCAGCCCCGATCGCTGGAATCCGCAGTAAGGATGTGATCAGCCGAAGAAAGATCCAACGGGACACCCTGAGCCAACCAAGGAACATTGGCCCAAAGGTGGAGGTGACAAAGCAAGGACCAAGGAATAGGAAGTTCCAGGTCCAGAGGATCCACATTCGGATGCCAATGATCCAACAGGAAGTGTTGGAGAGGTCGGACAAACAAGCAACCCAGCAGAATAAGATCGTCACCGAACCAAAAAGGCCCAGCATTCGAAGGAAAGTCCTGGCCGAGACCAAGGAAGATCAGAGCAGGATCCAAGTCAAGGCGGAAAGGATCACCGCCCGAGCATTGGGAACTGACACCACATTGTGAAAAGTGTCAAAATCCATTCCCAAATGATGAAATTGCTGAGAAGGAAGGAGATCCGACTTCTCGCAATTGACTCTGAACCCAGTGACGCCAGCAGGCCAAGCAACCGTCAGACATCAGACTGCAACATTGTGGTGACATTGGAGGATGTCGTCCAGGTAGGCCAACGAAGTCACGGCCGACTGAGTACGGTGAACAGCGAACACATGTGATATCAGTTGGGTGAAGGCCCATGGAGCCAGGTTCAAACTGAACGGCAGAGCTTTGAATTGAAAGACACAATCCCGAAACGAGAACCGAAGGTATTTCCGTGATGCCAGGTGAATGGGTATATGAAAATAGGCATCCTTCATGTTGATACTGGCTGCAAAATCACCCTGATGAATCGACCGTCAAACCGACCTGAAAGTCTCCGTTTTTCTTCAGCACCAAGAAAAGTCTTGAGTAGAATCCTGGAGAAAGGGTGTTCCTGACCACCTCGGTCGCCCCTTTGGAGAGAAGATTGTTGATCTCCTTCACCAGAAAGTCCTGATGCTGAGAATTGGAAAGGACCTGAGTCAGGAGGGGCACCCGAGATAAACAGGGGTGCCGACAAAGGACAGTCGCAGACCTGATTGGATGACGTCGAGGACCCAAGGGTCTGACGTTATCTCTGTCCAATGGTCGAAAAACAGCAAAAGCCATCCCCCGACTGGAGGCGAATCGAGGTGAGGACCTCCATTTGCGGCCATGACGAGGCCCCAAGAGGAAAAACCACCCCCTCGGGAAGCAATAGAGTCCTGAGACTTTCCTCTCTGAGGCTGCCAGCAAGCTTGGCCACGTCGGAGTTTCTTCTGAGCAGAAGGGGCCGAAGGTGTGGCCGATGCAGCCTACACCCTACACAGCTGGGCGCTTGGCAGGCCTGAAACAACCACCACCCATAGCAGCAGGTTGGTCCATCTGTCGTAAAAAAGCTGGTCCTTCGAATGACGAAGAACCTCACCACGGACAGCTCCCATGGAACCATGGAACAGCTGAGGGCCAACCAAGGAGGCAGACCTCAGCACAGCATGCTGTTCAGAAGGAAGGGATGGAAACCGCGATGGGAGGCAGAAATGCATCAGATCGTGCAAAGAAAGAACACTTCAGGGCCTTGGAACACATTTTGGCATCCAGGCCCTGGAAGGACTCAACAACCTGAGCCGATTGCAGAGGGCACAAAACCCCAGAGCTAGAAGGCTTGACAGGGTTGCAGTGCTCCACAGAGGACCGCGGCCGGATGGTCACTGATGGCTGGTCTGAAGGCTGAATGTCTGGCAATAAGCCAAAAACAAAATCTAAAGCCTGCCCCAAGACTGATGAGGGGGCCGTCACCTTCAAGCAAATCGTCATCCTCTGTGGCAGAAGAGACGTAGCCCTACTCGGGCTGACCAGCGGAAACCTCCTGTGAATGCTGAACAGCATTCAAAGGGTCAGGCGAGGAATCTCTGCGACTGACCAAAGGAGGTTGCACCTCAGGAGGCACAGAGGTTGCTGAAAAGCAATCGGATGAGCGCCAGAACTGCCTGCCTCAGCTCACCCTGAGAATCCATCAGAGCAGCCGTGCCTGACGGAGTGTCTTCCCAATGGACCCTTCTAGAAGAAGAACCCAAATCCTCAACGAACGTCAATCAGCAGACAATCAGTAGAGAGATGGGTAGAAGACACCAGAGGACAGTCCCAAGAGTGAAGCCCAGGAGCATTCTCTGACCTCTGCAAAACAGAAGGCCCTGTCTGCAAATCCTCTAGAGAGACCGACGGCATGCGTCGATTGGTAACTGGGCCTGGGACACGATAAGAAGACACCGGAGGATTGTCCCAAAAATGACAGGAACCTGCCATTGGCCTCTGCGAGACAGAAGGCCCCAACTGCCCATCCTCTGAGACTGACGACACGCATTGATAGACAGCCAGACTTGGGACACAATGAGAAATCACTGGAGGAAAGTCCCAAGAGTGACAGCTAACAAGAGCCGTCACTGGCCTCTGCCAAACAGAAGGCCCTGATTGCTAATGTCCCAGCCCCATCCTGCTAGTCGACTCACTAGCAGAGGAAGAGGGTACAACAAACGATTCACCCGAGGAACGAGAAGTATAAATTTTATAGTAAATTTCCTTTCTTATTATACCTACCGAAATTGTTTACTACAGGCTTGCACTACAGTGGAAGAACCTAACTCGGATAAAATACTCTCTATTTTAATCTTTCCCAAGATATGGGAAAGAAAATTGATGTAAAAACACCACGAAAAAATAAGCCAAAACTGGGTCGAGCACCATAGGTGCACACCCAGTATGGGACGCTCTTCCATAGTACAAATCCACGACTTCCGTAAAACAGTGTGCAATACGTCAATTTGTCATTCTTTTGATTCCGAACAACACAGGAGTTCTGTGATCAGCGGGAAGGAAGGATTCTTATCCGAATAAGAAGACGGGAGGGCCTCCATGTAAACAATTTCGGTAGGTATAATAAGAAAGGAAATTTACTATAAAATTTATACTTCTTATCAACCTACCTCAATTGTTTACTACAGGCTGAATAGACAAAAGGCTGGAGGGAATCACATAACCAACCCACACATAACTCAATAGCACTGGGACCATGGACAGAGGAAGAGATTCCTAGGCCTATCAAGCCATAGCATCACAAACATTAGAAAAGACAATAAAAGATGAGGCGTATGGTGAAGTGCGAAGCACAGACATAAAGGGCAGTAACAGCACAAAGCTGGAACTGACCCTGAAAAAAGCTGAAAGGCTGGGATAGACAACAGCCTGAGCCGGAGAAAGAGGGCCCCAAGGTTCTCTGTCGGCTCCTGCAACTGTCGCAGATAAAAGGAGAATGTAGCATTTCTCCAGAAGGCTGCCAGAATAACATCTGTCATCCAACAACATGACAGAGTTATTAAAAGAGGAAGACAATGCACACACCTC